>JBCNJP010000006.1:38924431-39009278 GCA_039602395.1 Deinandra increscens subsp. villosa
CTACTCAGGGCAGTTGCTTATGTGGAAGACGGACTCCATTTTCTCAAACCAGCGAACTAAACCAACAGCGCCTTCAGAACCCTTGAATTTCGCGGGTTTGCAGTTCATAAAGTCTTTGTATGAACATTCACGGGGGCCTGCAATTGTTAGGTTGAAACGTTGAATACAATCTAGGAAAATTGTAGTCTAGTGTTTTTCTAACATTGGTTAGTTCGTTCTTACCGCGTGCCCCATTGTCGTTCTGACGTTGGGTTTCAGCGGCGGCAACAGTTTCTGCGACGCGATTAGCAATCATCTCCTTGATTTCCTCGGCAGTCATGGGAGGAGGGGGCGGAGGAGGTAAAACGTTCCCGGTGGTTCGGCGTCTCGGTGGCATGATTTCTCTTTAAGTTACAACATAAATTTTTTTTTAGATAATATGTAAATGGGGTTATTACACGCTCGAGAATAACTGCAACGACATACATCAATTGCCAAAACATTTTCACGCAAACACAACCAAGAAACAAGAGATGAACGGAAGGATGAAGTAACATAGCGTGTCATAGTAATCATAACAATATAAACTACACAACCATAACATGATAATAACATAACCATAATATTAACCATAATCATACCAAAAGATTTCCATATCATATCAACTGAAGTCATACATCAACCATTGTTTGTTACCATATTACAAACAAAACATATTCAAAATAAACAAGTTTTGCATCGTGGGCTCGCAGTCCCAATCATAATCAAAGCTAACATGTTTCATCTATAAAACGGCTATCAAAAGATACTAGGTCACATCTACCTAGAATGCTGGTGGGGGTGGTGGAGGTCCAGGAGGCATGAAATAGACGGCCGGTCCCCGAGTCATGGCCTGGAGGGTGGCGAGGAGTCGTCCAGAAACAAACTCCAGGGCTGAGACCCTCCTCTGCAAGCTCTCGTGTGAGAGGAGCAGATCAGTAGTGGCCATGCTGACTCCTGTCATGTGAGCATGGAGGGACCCCATGGCGCCATCATTAGCGCTCATGCGTCCGATCAGCTCGGACATCTGGTTCCTCAGGAAGGTCACCTCAGGGGTGGTCGGCAGCTGGCGGACATCCGCATCCAGCTCCCCCAGATCAGTCTCGATGCGCCTCAGATGAGCCACTAGTAATGGTACAGTGTCAGAGATGGGCTCGTCAGTGAAAGGTGAAATACCCATAGGCATACGGCGGGAGGGGTCGGGGAGTGAGGATTCCCCAAGAGCGTAACAGCTCGGGAACTCCTCGATCATACGCCAGTGCTGAACCTGGCCCAGCATCCACGCTAAGTGGGGCAACTGAAATACATAACACCTCTTGGGCGCAGGCTCATGAGGGGTGAATCCCCGTCTGCCACCACTAGGTGTGGCGACAAAAGTCTTCACAGACCGATCTCGGCTGTGAAGGGGTCGGTGGAGCTGGAAGCATCCATAGAGGCCGCACCGCCAACAGTGGCGGTGGGAGCATGGTGGTCGGGAGAATCATCAGAGGTCCTACGAATGATAGGGCTCAGGAAACCAGGGGGTATGGGGGTCTGGCGAAGGGTGCCCACAGTGGCTCCCTCGGTCTTAGGGCTAGACGGTATGTGGTCCTCCGGTGAAGGAGTGTAGTCCACTGGTGCGGGGTCCTCTGGAGATGGGGTGTACTCCACACTTGGTTCTTCCTTGGAATCAGCAACGCAAATGACTTCCTTGGAAGCCATCTCTGCGAAATTATTCCAACAAGAACAGTGGTCAGTAACATCATGATAGTATAGTAACTAAAGTAGGAAAGCATTGCATAGGTAACACTTAAACTAGCATAAGTAAAAATATCGAGGATGAGGCCTTGCATGCAAATGGTAGCTTCGGAGTGGGTTATAGTCCAGGTTTGGTTTTTGGTTTTGTTTTGTTTGTTTATCCTGGTTCGCTATAACCACGGCTCTGATACCAATCTGTCACACCCCGGTCAACGGTTTCGGGTGTGAACGAGAATGGAATCATAGTCGAGGATACATAGAACAACATCTAATATATTTAAAACTTCATAAAACATTACGTCATTGTATTGCAGCGGAAAGTGATAGTGGACAATGATAATGTCTTACATTTGAAAATAAGTCTTAAATTAATAATAAAAACATTAACGGTTTATTAGGATAGTCGGGACCATGACTCCAAAAGCAGGTCCGATAGCATAAGTAAGCCCCATTTGCATGTCTTCACGAAGTTGCATCAATTACCTAAGAAATCATGAATTTAAAACGGGTCAACATAAAGTTGGTGAGGTTCACAGGTTTGTGATTTATCAGTTAAACAGTTGTAAAACAGTTTTCAGCATACTTAAATATTACAAAGGTTTATCGTTGTGGATGTATGAGCTCAGCTGAACCTTGATTTCAAATACTAACGGTTTACCCACCCAGCATCTCTTGCCCAGAGGTGTTAAACAGAGCAGAATAACTGACGTGTACCCCCAGACAATCCGGAGTCAGAACTGGAGCTACCAGTTAGGGTAGGGTTGTCAACCCAAATAGATCTATTCACTAGCTATCGTTTCGTACAGAACTAATTGAAATCAATTAATGGTGGGATTACGGTTGTACAAACGTTTATAACGATAATGTACTAAGTTGGGCAATCAGTAAGAGAACAAGTAGTCATACGGCTAACAGATAAACCATAATATCAAGTAAAAAGCATTTAACAGTTTTCATGATTTCTCCCCCAAGGTATAAAACAGTTAAAAGGAAAAGGGGCCGTGAAACTCATTGAATCAGCAGGTATGTAGAAATCTAGCAGGATAAGAACGGTAGCACGTAACGTCCTAAATAATTAGATAAACATATGCATAAGGTCTATGATCAATTGAGTAACATAAGTCATCCAAGTGATACCGGTCAAGTCTTGACATTTTAATCCCGTTTGTATCTTTGAAAACCCGTTAACTTGTATTTATTAAATAAATACGTTTGGTGATGATTTATATTTATGTTAAATAAATATAACCAAAGAATAATCATTTTTAATAAGTCAACTAAGTCTTGAATATTGAGTTTAAAATAATAATGTTTATTATTATTTTCATAAGTTTGTATAATTATTTTTAATTAAATAATTACGTGTTTGATTTATTAATCTTGCAAGTTATAATTATATTTAAATAATTATGATTAACAACATTTTGGTGAATGGAACATAGTTTATATCTTTTTGCAAGTAATTATTAGTCAAGAATAATTATTAAATGTTCGATTTGTTTTTGAAACATGAATCCTTTGAAAGATATATTCTAAGTTATAACATTTAATCATTTATTTTTCGAAACCGTTTAAATATTTCTTTGGCATGAAATGTGTATTTCTTTCTTAAACATTTTCAAAACATTGTAACGACGCTTGGATTTATATAAAGTTGTCTTTATAAAGACTTGATTTTATTTAAAATCTCCAACGAACGTAAGTCCATTTTTGGTTACTTTAGTTTCATCAAAGTAGCATCAAAATCCATATAAGCATTTAAAGTCAATAGCTTGTCTTTGATTTATTTTTATAAAATCCTTTTATAAAAATACTTAGTTTTCACAAGTGACTTTATAGAAAAATGCTCATTTATAGCAAAAGTTTTAGAAAGGTTAAAACTTGTAATAAATCCAAGAATTTATGTCAAATTAATCATTTGACATAAATATTATTTTTACCATTCTTAGTAACAAAAGCTATAAAAATTCTTTTTGTCTCTTTATGTTAACCATTTATGTTATAAGTTACATATGTAACTTTGTTTAAATCATTTCATCTTGTTTAGTAGATTTATTTGTTTAACATTGTTTTAACATGTAACATAACATGATTTGAATTAAATCAACTAACACTTTGTGTTAGGACATATATATAAATAAACAATCAACTAACACATTGGTGTTAGGACTTATAAATAAATAAATAATCAACTAACACATTGGTGTTAGGACTTTTAAATATAAATAACAATCAACTAACATTCTCATGTTAGGACATCAAATAATAAACTATCAACTAACATTTTCATGTTAGGACATAAAATATATAAAGATCAACTAACACATTGGTGTTAGGACAATTAAATAAATATGTATAGATTGTTAGTTATCATTTAATTTATATGAAGAGGTTTGAGTTTTATTTAAAACAACTAACTATGAAATCAAGATTTCATTTTTTCAAGAATCATGGTGCACACCATATTACTTTCCTTGGATTTCATAAGTGTGTTTCACCACACTTTTTGGCTGTCTTTAAGCATTTTAAATGCACCAAAAAAAAGTGTTTGATCTTGGAAGAAAGGAGGTTAAAGATAGAGTTTTTGTTAGTTGATCAAACAAAACACAAACATTCTTAGTTATTTGGTTGGTTGTTGTCAAGACTTGAGGGTTTCATGGGATGGAAAGTGTGTAGAAAATGTGAGTTAGAAGACTCACAAGAATCAAGAAGAAAATTGGTGGAGGTGGCGGCGGTCCGGCGGTGGTCCGGTAGGCGGAGTAGCGGCGGCGGATGGTGGCTGGCGGTGGTCCGGCGGCGGCGGCATGGTGGTGGAGGGGGGTTCTCGGCCGAACAAATAGGGAGAGGGGATGAGAGTGGGTGTTTTGTTTGGTTGGGTGCAAGGGGACAAGGTGGGGGCTTGGTTCCTTTTATAATCATGATTAGGGGTATTAACCCTTGGGTATTAGTGTGTTGTCAACACCACAATTCTCCCAACTAATCTCAAGTGTAGGTGGTTTGTTTTATAAATTTTATAAAAGTGTAGAAGCTTTTATAAAATATGGAAGGGTTAGGAGTTATTAAAAATCATAACTTTTTAAAATAAAACCCAAGTATAATTAATCCACACACCACTAGTTAGCCTAGTGGCAAAGGTGTATGACCCCTTAAGTGGAGGTCTTGGGTTCAAGTCCCACTTGTAACAAAAATAATGAAAATGGGGGTTACAAGTTGGGCCAGGGGGTTTTCTCACGAGTGATGAGTTTCCTCCTGATGGAGATTGGAGATGATCGGGTGGGTGGTGTAATATCCCCGTCAGTGATCCAAATTTGCCGTTCAAAAAAAAAAGTATAATTAATCCAATTGAATGGTGCTTTTTATTTTTATAAAAGTTGTTGATCCAAGTTTTATAAAAATATTAGTGGGTTGAAAGGTTGGTTTAATTTTTATAAAAACTAGTTGGCTAAACAATTTTACTAAATTGTTTACATGTGGGCCAAAACCCAATAATAAAAGAAAAGTGAGGTAGGCCGAAGCCCATTGCGGTTTGGAAGGAGAATGGGCCGAGGCCCGTTCGGGTTTGGTGTGTGGTCACGGGCCGAAGCCCAAGAGAGAAAAAGAGGACGGTTGGGCCGGTTTGGGCCGGGTACCGGCTGGGCCGAAAGGTGAGAAGGACCGGGTTCGGCCCAAGGCTAATTGGGCCGCGGGTCGGGCCGGCGGGTCGGGTTGATGACTCGGTTAGTCGAGGCGAACCTTCGGGTAAATTTTTGGGTTGATCTGGACATTTTTGGGCTTATTGGGCTTACCGGGCCCAATAGGTGAAACGAGTTACTCGTTTGGCTAAGTCTTGTCAACGTAACGTTTTTCATAACATTTTAAATTCATAAAACGTTTTAACAGTTTGAATCAGTTTGATAAAATATAAAATATCAAATTTTATATTTAATTTCTTATTATTAAAGTTCCATTAATAATAACATGAAACGTTCATATTTCACAGTTATTTAACGCGAAATTTAAATCAGTTAATCATTTAACTAAACGTAGTTAATCATGCGGTTTAAAAACAGTAATCACATAATTATCACATAATAAAAGTCAACAAAAGTCAACGGAGAGAGGGTTTGACCTGATTTTTGGGCCAGATGTCACAATGCAACTAGGCGTCCAAATTCCTTACACTTTATAGAGTACTATCGACGACTCGTCCAAGTGGGAGTTTGTTGGATTATAGTGTCCAATCGTCAGATAATATTAATTAACATATTATTTGGGCAACGAACAAGAATGTAAATTTAATTAACATATTCATGATTAATAATAAACGTGTTGAACATTTTATTTATAAAACGTAAATATAATTAATTATGAGATAATTAATTTGTTGTGGATAAATTTAATTATGTGATAATTAAATTGGTTAAGATATATTTATATATATCTCTTGTTTTTTAATATATATATACTAGATGTTTACCCACCCCGCGCGTTGCTGCGGGGTTAAATTTGTATACTGAACGAAAGTAAAAAAGTTAACTGTATAAAACGTAAAAGTTTAAAAGTCTCGTGGTGAAAGTATAAAACTAAGAAGTATATTAAAAGCGAAAGTAGAAAAATAAAAAGTTTCGTGCCCAAAGTAGAAGACAAAAAAACTTAAAACAAAAAAAAACTTTAAAAGTTAGAGGGTTAAAAAATTAAGGAGTATAAAACATAAAAGTCTAAAAGTCTTGTGGTGAAAGTATAAAACTATAAAAATATACTAAGTTAAGTGGTATAAAACGTAAAAGTTTAAAGGTCTTGTGGTGAAAATATGAAACTATAAAAGTATACTAAAAACGAAAGTATAAAAGTTAAAAGTTTCGTGCCCAAAGTAGAAGACAACAAAAGTTAAAACAAAAAAAAAAGTTTAAAAGTTAGAGGGTAAAAAAGTTAAGGGGTATAAAACGTAAAAGTCTAACAGTCTTGTAGCGAAAGTATAAAACTATAAAAATATACTAAAAACGAAAAGTTAAAAGTTTCGTGACCAAAATAGAAGACAACAAAACTTAAAATAAAAAAAAACTTTAAAAGTTAAACGGTACAAAACGTAAGTGTATGAAACAATGTGGCCAAACTATGAAAACTAGCTAAAAGTTTGCTATTTTGTTAAAAAGAAAAAAAAACAAATCGTAAAGGTTTAGGGGTAGAAAGCGTCAAAGCACCAAAATCACGTGGCCAAAATTTTAAAAACTAAAAGTCAACTATTCATCCATGAAATTTTATTGTATATTATAATAATATATATAAGATTTTTGAAATCTTATATATATGTAATATATATTACTTTGAAATTTGATTAACTTAAATAAATTAGTTATTTAAGTTATTAGGGATTGATTCAAAATTAAATTAGTTGATATATTTATCCTATGAGTTTAATCTATAAATATGAATCAAACCCCATAGTTCATTTAACCCTAGAAAACACAAAACAAGAGAGAGAGAGAGAGTAGCTAGGAGAAATTTTGGCCACCCTCGCCCTCCCCTTGAGTCGCCGCCACCACCACCAAGGGCCTCCGTCGCCGCAGCCACGATCACGCATCCACGAGTTGTCGTGTATTCTCGCCGGTCTTCTGGAAATGTATACTGATTATCATTCTGGGTTTATTATTATTAGGTTTTGTCAAATTGGTTATGAGATAAAAACCCTAATCTTGAAACAGTCATCTAACGAGACTGTTCGTTGAACCATTGTGTCTTGTTTTGTTTAATCAAACTAGTTCTTATTCTGTTTATTCGGGTTGTTTGGATCACTGGTGGGATCCATTGTGAATTTACCTTGTGTAAATGCTTCCGTCATGTGACTTGTGTTACAAGTCACGAATATGATAATTTAAAATAGTACACAGAATCCAAACAATATGTATATATATTCACATATATTATTCAATGATTTTATGTGATAACGTGTCACGAAATTATACGTATTGTTCTATGATTTTATGTGAGTTAAATCTATGATTTTATGTGAACCTTAAATAAATAATTATGGGAACAATGTCTGATGGCAACAATGTCTTGAAATCAGAAAATGCATCCTTGAAGCGGAACACTTTGACAGATGCAGTTGTTGCCCTAATGAGTGATCACCTAAAGGTAGCAAACTCTTCTATGAGTGATTTATGTAGCAAGGTTGCAAAGGAAAATGGTGAGATATTAGAAGAGAAAAATAAAATGGTAGATCGGTTATCTATTGCAAAAGCAGATATTGATATCTACAAGAAAAGATGGGAGAGCACGAGTTCAGGAAATATGAATTTCGTAAACAATCTAACATGCTCGTGGCATCTCAAAAGGAATTGGTTGAGACATAGAAATATGTGTGAGACTTGAAAATTGAAATTCTGGATTTGACAAATAAACATGAAAACTATAAAGGATCTTTGTCATTTACAAACTTTTTGTATAAATATGACCAGAGTCAAGTGTTAGACAAGGAATTCAACCAGGTTCCTCCCCCCACAATCATCACAAATACCCCATCTTCTGAATCATTGACCAATGAGAAATATAACTATCCTTCTTTCAAGAAGTAAATGTTTGAAAAATCACATGCAAATCAAGCAGAAAAGGTTACCAACTGAAAAATCTGCTCTCGAATCTGATGTTGATCAAATGTTTTATAATTTCAAAGATTTTGAAAACATTGATGATTTGGTTTCTGACAATGAACTTTAATTTTTAAAGGTTGATTCTAAATGAAAAACAGGAAGGAATGATTTCACAAAACAAGTTTGATGAGATTCAATCAGAACTTAAGAAATTGAGTAAATTTGAGCAAAAACAGATTGCAAGATCACAGTCGGTTGGTGGCAAGAAACCTAAGAAAGGTGGTTATGAACCAAAACATGTGACTCAAAATGCTAGAGTTCTTCAAAAGGGTTCTTGTTCCAAACCACAGAAAAGGTCATGCTGAAAATTCTGGTGCCAAAGGAAAACCTGAAATTTTTGACAAAAATGTGAAATGGATCACATATAGATTTAAAGGGTCGGACATAATGTACAGTGATAAAGAGTTTCCTTTGAACATGGCTCTAAGATGGTTCATAAACAATTTATGGGTAGTCGACAGTGGAGCATCCCGACACATGACATGTGATATTTCCTTGCTAGACGAAGTCAAACCATTCAATGGAGGAAGTGTTGCCTTCATATGAAATAAAGGAGAAATAATGGGTCTCGACAAACTTTCCAATGATGCGATTACATTCGATCAAGTTGAATACATTAAAGAATTGGAGCACACTTTGCTTAGTGTCTCCCAGATATGTGATGGGCCATACACAACAGCTTTCAATGGGAACGAGTGTTTAATTCCGAAGCCTGGTTTCAAGATTCCAGTAGAATGGATAGTTATGCAAGCACCAAAATTGTCTAACTTGTATGTCTTAGACATGAATTCAACAAAAGCCAATGCGGTCGGTCAGTGTTTTGTCTCAAAGGCTTCCGAAAGAGAGTCAATTCTCTGGCATTGTCGCATTGGTCATATAAACTATAGAAAGATGAACGAATTGGTTAAGAAGGGTCTAGTAGAAGGAGTCCTGAAGCATCAATCTTTTTCAGTGACGTTTGTGTGTGTTGCAAGAGAGGAAAACAAAAGAGAAAGTCACACCCATTGAAGAAATACCATTCAATTACCATCCCGCTAGAATTGCTTCATATGGATCTTCTTGGTCCTGTCAACAAACAAAGCATTTCGGGACATTGGTATTGTCTAGTAGTGACAGATAAATACCGAAGATTTTCATGGGTGAACTTTCTTGTGAAGAAAGATGAGACTACTGGAGTTCTTATCAACTTAATCAACACGTTAGAATCATATTACAAGTTAAAAGTATGACGTATCTGTAGTGACAATGGCACGAAATTCAAGAACATCACAGTTAGGCTATTTTGTTTAGAAAAGGGCATTGTACACGAATTCAGTGCGCCTTATACTCCCCAATAGAATCCTGTTGCTGAAAGAAAGAATCGAATAATCATAGAGATGGCTAGAACCATGTTAGCTGAATCAAAGCTTCTAGTAAATTTCTGGACTGAGTTGGTTAGCACAGCTTGTCACATATTGAAATCGGGTTCTGACGGTTAAATGGCTCGGAAAAAATGTTATGGGTTGTTAAAAAACCAAAAGCCGAATCTAAAATATCTGGAACCATTTGGTTCTCCATGCACGATTTTATAGTCTGCCGAGAAATTCAACGAGAAAGTAGTCGAAGGATTTTTCGTTGGTTATGCCAAATCCGAGAAAGAGAGTTTTTAATAAAGTGACTGGTGCAGTAGAGGAATGGTTGCACGTTGATTATCAACTGCATACGTTACCACCAAATGGTGTCGGTCCAGATTGGATGTTTGATTATAAGGCTTTATTTGATTCTTTTGATTCAAAATAGGGGTTAACCGATGAGCAACTCGCATCAATCTATATTGATTTACAAGGCGATTATCCAGTTTTGCATACTTCTTCTCCGATAACTCCAGTTATGCCCACTGAGGATAACTGACCAAAACCACAAATGAAGAAGTTTACGATACGTCTTCGGATGACGGTAATGAGTTCCATGAAGCTCAGTCAGAACAAGTTGATATGCATGTCCCGCAACCCAGTTCAAATGACAACGTTGCGGTTGAGGATGATCATATCAACAATCCGAATGAAAATATTAAAGTTCTGGTTCATCCGACACTCGGAATAAACACCTATCACCCTCAAGAAAACATTATTGGTGATTTGGAAGTAGGAGTGCAAACATGATGTTAAGTGGAAAACGGTGCGTTATTAGCTATTCGGGAATCTGGGGTTTAGAAGGATGTTTTTCACTCGTGCTTTCTATCGCAAATCGAACCTAAGAATGTTGATCAAGCACTCAAGGATGGTTCATGGGTAGAGGCGATGCAAGAGGAACTCCAACAATTTCAGAAACTTGGCGTATGTCATCTAGTTGATAGACCTGAAGGAAGTAAAGAGTCATGAGGAACTCCAATAATTTCCAAAACTTGGCGTGTGTCATCATTCGCAAGAAGGCACGTTTGGTTATCAAAGGGTTTTCTCCGCAAGAGGGAATAGACTTTAATGAGGTGTATGCGCCGGTTACTAGAATTGAAGCAATCTGGATATTTTTAGCGTTTGCTGCACACTGAGGATTTAAAGTTTACCAAATGGATGTGAAGAGTGCATTCTTATATGGAAAAGTCAAAGAAGAGTTATATGTCAAATAACCTCCGGGATTTTATGATCCTGATTATCCAAACAAGGTGTATAAGCTTGACAAAGCATTTTATGGTTTACATCAAGCCCCTCGTGCTTGGTATGAAACTTTGTCAACTTATCTACCTCATAATGGGTTTAAGCGCCGGTTAGTTGACTATACGTTATTCTATAAGAAGACGGATGAGGATTTATTATTGGTACAGATTTATGTTGACGATATCATATTTGGTAGTTTAAACGACAAGTGTTCAAAAGAATTTGAGAAGCTGATGCAAACAGGATCTGAGATGAGTTCTATGGGGGAGATGGCATTCTTTCTAGGTCTACAAGTGTAACAGTTGGTAAAAGGGATCTTTATTCATCAGACGAACTACGTGCACGAATCCTGACTAGATTTAAAATTGACAATGTCCGGATTCCTGAACTCCAATTCAGGTTAACCATGGCCTCTCACCAGACGAGAACGGTGAATGTGTTGATCCTTGAAATTGCCTGAGCGTGTGGATCTTCTACTTAGTCGTAATAAAATCAATATAAACGAGTAAAACATGAAGAGATAATACAAATATGCTTTGTATTAACCACAGAGATAACCACAAAGTACACAGAGAAGATATGACTCACCAACCTCTGAATTCTATACAAGACATCCTATTTATACAAGTTGAACCACGCTGGTCCGAACCTCAGGTTCGGCGCAAGGTTTGGCCATGTCCGATCTTCAGGTTCGGCCTGAGTTCGGACCTCGGCAATCTTGTGTGATTCGTCTTGTATTCGATACTTCATATGACGATCAGGACCATGTATCAACAAACTCCCCCTCGGCATGTGCAGTATCATCTCCTCCATTAAACTTATATCTTGTATCTTCAATCAAACTCTTCCTCGATCTTGACAATGAGTTTAATCTTGAATACTTGATATTGCATCGTGTATAATCTCTTTATCAACAATCTTTAGAAGACTTGAAGTTGTGATGTTCTCTTCCCACTTAGAAACCTGCCAACATAAATAATCTTGGTGCAAAATATCTCTTCGAGACTCCAAGATATTTTGATTTTGGAAATTGATTTTGTATTTCGTGTTGATCAATCGAAAACAAATAAGAAACAAAATCTTTTTGGCTTTTAGAAATTTTATATCAAAACACACCTAAAATCTTTTTGGTATTTTCTGATAAGAAAAGTAAAAGCATTACAGAATCAGACACTATTTTTGTCTTTTGAGAGGAAGATCACAACTTGGGATCATATTGGTTATAACATGCTGAACTACATTTCAATTTCAATTATTGAAGCACATAATCCAAGCCGATTGCATATATAATTTGTCCGACTTTAAACTCTGGCAGAATCATACTCATAACATCTGGATATGTTAAGGTATTGATTAGATTTGCATTGACCAGTGTACCCCACACTATCAGACATACTCAGATATGCTTTTGCTTATTACATTTTGTGATTTCATATGTGATTTTAATCACATAATGATTGTAACCACGATATAGTCGACTGTGTTCCATGCAAAAAGAAATAAGAACGTTAAATCGTCTACCTTAAGGTCGATCTTTCGATACGCAGATAAAGCCTCGGATTTAACAAAATAAGAAAATAAAACAAGTTGAAGTTGTATAACTCAACAACAATCAGGTCGGTACTCCCGTACACGCAAAGAAAGTCCGATGAGTTATACGAAACACCAAATAAAATAATGCAGAATGTCAAACGAACAACGATCAGGTCAATCTTTCGATACGCAGAGAAAGTCCGATCGTTTGACGAAATAAAGAAAATCAAACAAGTTTAAATCTTTGCAAAATGAACACATGTATACATAGTGGCTTCTTATTTTTCTTTTCACATATCTTTATCTTGATATATCATGAGATATGCATCAAGATGTTGTCCACTAGGTCAAGCATCAGATTTAGTGTGTATCACATTTGTATACTTTCTGATTTGCCGAGCCTACCTTGCACATCGATCAAATGGTCTTATGGATTTTTCATCTATTTTATCCATGAGTCAGACAATGTCAGCCAATGTACCATCATTTCCCAAACACGTCGGATACAATTTCTCATTTTCAATGTTTTTGGCTTTTTTCATTTTTTAATGTTTTTGTCTTTTTCAAATTTCTCCCCCTAAAAATGACAACTCTATTTATAGATTTTCATTTTTACGATTTAAAAAACAACATACTATTTTTGTATTTTAGCAAAAACAATCTCCCCCTCAGACCGAGACGGAGTGAAAAACCAAGAAAATTGATTAACCAACACAAATACTCTCAGTTTAGCATTTCGAAAAACAAAATTTGATTTTGAAAGTCAATTTAATTAAACAGATATTTCACAATCGGTAATTCATTAATCACCGAAAGGTCTTCCTGAAACACCTGCTGGACACCAAATAAATCATTAGTTGCTCTGGGATCGACCCGATTCAACAGCGTCGGGTCGCCCGGTGTCTTCCACAAAGTCATCGTTGGCCTTGGAAACAACTTTAGGTTTCCAGATTTTTAATGATTTTGATTTTTGATCAGAACCAAAATAAGATTCAACTGACGTACTCAATTTAGACTTAATCGTTGGAGGCCAAGGTTCATCAAAAATTTGACCTTTGTTATCCACATATTTGTGAGTCTTGTGGATATATGCAGTCGTCGGACAATTAGCAGCTAGATGTCTTGGTTGACGACATACATAACAAAGTCTTTCTCTAAAATTGTATAAAAATTGTTTTGATTTTTGAGAATCAGATGAATGTTCAGAATGAAAGTTATCAAAGAAACCATCAGAAGAATCATACCTAGGAGATGGACTACTTGAAGATGAAGATCTTCCAGAATAATAAGAAAATTCCTTCTGAGATGGTGATTTCTTTGCAACTTTTGCCTTAGAAACCTTCTCAGTCTTCACTGATTTTGAAAAACCGTATACGGATCGATTCTATGGATGAGACGGAAGTTTTGTCATTAATTTGTGTCGAATGATTACATAACGAAGGAGTATACAAACGTTTAAGCTCTGGGGGAGGTTGGACAGAACCTCCCCTCTCAACACACAGACACAAGACAGAAAACTTGCAAAGAAATACAAAGACGAAACTATTTATACTTCTTCATTCTGTCCGAACTGGGTAACCTCCGAACCTACTCCGAACTTCCTCCGAACTTGGAGTTCGGACCACCTTTGGACAACTCCGAATATGGAGTTCGGCTGAGGTTCGGACCTCAGTTCATGTTTTCGACAAATCAGTCTGTTTGACAATTCGAACAGTAACGGCCACACAAGGTTCATGCATCAACATATTTCTTAGCTTGAACAGGTTCTTCCTTCACTTTGTAACCCAAATCTTTGTGTTTAGAACCTTGATTCTTTGAAGAATTAGAAGAAGAACTTGAAACTTCTCGTGACTTAGCGTCACGAGTGAATTTAGCTTTGATATCTTTCAGCTTGTTCTTCTCAATTAACCCTTTTTCTTCTTCGGTTGCAGATGAAGAACTTGGCACAACTTTATCAAAAACTTTTTCATTTTCAAGAAGCATAGACTTTGACACAAATTTTGGAGCTGCACCCAAAGACTTCTCCTTCTTCGTAGATTTAAACTTGTTCTTCTTGGGTGGAGTGGCAAATTTTGAATAATCATGCCCTTCAGCCTTAGGATCAAGCGGAGCATAAGTAACTTCAATTAAATCCACTGGTTGAGGAACCGAGTGAACATCCTCTTTTTGAGAACTTTCCGAACTCTGATCTTGTTTGTATAAGAAATTTAGCAATGTCGGAGACAAATTGCAATTCTTCACTTGTCTTTTTAGGTCTAAAATTTCCAATTTCAAATCATTGATCTGTTGTTGAGCCTCAAACACCTCTTTCTGGGACTTGATAAACTTTTCATTGAGATCATCATATTCATAAGTTTGTAACTTCCTGATCTCACATTCTGCAAATAATTCTTGAAGAACACTTTCGCGCTTCTGCTTTTAGATCTCAACATCCTTAGATAATACTTCATTTTTGTCTCTGTACATAACATTCTCATCTTGAAGCATAGAGATCATATTTTGAAGCTTTTCAACAGTGACAGCAGTTGTAGCAATAAGAGCAAGAGCTTCCTCATACTTTTGCTGAACTGGATAACTTTTCTCAAATAACTTCTCAAAATCTTGAGTTGCGTCTAAAGCTTCAGCTTTAGCTTTTTCATATTCTTCAGCCAATTGAGACTTTGCCTTCAAAATATCCTCATGAACATGAACTAACTTATAATACTTCTTTTGAAAATCTTCTACCTCTTTCTTGAGCACCACAATCTCTTCAGTTGATAGTTGATAACGTTGTTCAAAACTGTCAACCGTCTGGAGCAATTTCTTACATTTAAGACATTCAAACACATCAACTTTTGAACTATTAGAAACTTTAGGCAAATCATCTTGAACCAAAGATGCACTTGAATACGAATCAGAATCAGTCATGATTAACAGTCAGAGCACCAGTAATTGGAACATGATCCTTTTTAACTTCTGAATCTGCATTCCATGCAAATTCATTTGAATGCCCAAATGTATTGGTCCAACCATGAGCAAAAGTAACAGATACATATCGATTTCTTATCAACCTTTTCAGCTTCATTTGATGGATGGAAAACTAAATGTGCATGTTGACCGGTCTTCAATTTACTTTCCACAGAACTTGGACATTCTCGAGCAAAATGACCATAAACGGAACACTTATAACATTTCACCTTTGACTTGTCTAAACCAATCTTCCCTTCCTGATTCAGTCTCTTCTTACCAGTTCTATTGAAAAATTTCTTTGTTCTCCGAACAAACATAGCATATTGCCAATTTAAATCCATTTCCTCTAAATGATCATAATCAATCTGATCGTAATCTTCATTTGCTAAATCAGCATTATTCACCGCACCAGTGATAACACCAAAGTATGAAGATATTAATGCAGACATCAACGCATTATAATCATCGACAGTTTGAATAGACAATACACTTTGAGTCAAAGAACATGGAATTGACACATTACAACCAGCAGATAATTAACTTGGAATTTCAGATTTACCTGCCAAAATGCTGTAGGAGGTGCAGAATTAAGAATATTAGATTTCCCAGCATTCATTGTAGAATCATTTTCACCATGATACACTGCAGGATTCTGAATTTGTGTAGGAAGTGATTTGTTCACCATTAACTCCATATCTCTAGCCTGAATTCTTTGAACCAAATCATTGAAAGACAATCCTGAAAAATCCTTTTCGTGAGTAATCATCATCACTTAATTTTCCCATTTTTCAGTCAAAGCTTCCAAGTCTTTTCTTTCATATCAGCTTCTTCTTTAGTAAGTTTCACGAAACGCATTTCACTCATCAGATGAGCGAATCTTGCAATCAGATTGGGAATTGTTTCATTTTGATAATGCTTAAAACTATCAAACTCTTTCTTCAAAACCTTCTGTCGACTTTTCTTGTATTGGTCATTGCCTTCACATCGTTTTTCCAACGCCTCCCATAGACTTTTTGATGTGTAGTTACCAGCAAATTGATGAAGTAACTCTTTAGGCAATGCCATCGTTAAAGTACCATATGCCTTTTTCTCAGCTTGATAAGCTTTCTTTTGTTCAGATGACATTTTTCTTTGAAGAATAGGTCCACCAGTTTCATCTTTAGGATAAACATATTGCTCAGTGAAAGATAACCACATATCAATGTCATTTGTATCGACATATGCTTCAAACCGTTTAACCCAATTATGATAATCTTCCATCTTAAGCAATTTGGGAACTTTCTGACTTGTTCCGATTTCATTATCATAATTCATCATTGTTTGCATCATAGCTTGAACCGAATTTTGAATAGCCGCGAACGCTTGAAAATGGACATTTTCGAAAAGCTGGTTACTATTCACTCTGAACCTCGTCCAAACCTACTCCGAACTATCTCCGAATATCGTCCGAACTTAAGCTACACCGAACGTACACCGAACCTGACCTTTGGAAAAACAAAACAGAAGTAAATCCAAACTTGCTCCGAATGACCACCGAACTCTCTCCGAGCATAGACCGATCTGTCACCGAACCTAGATAATGACCGAGCTCCATCCGAACTTCGAGTTCGGAGCGGTTATGCCGAACTTGTCCGAACCTCAGACGAGACAGATTTCTCTCAACGTCATGTTCTCGATTTTCAACGTTTTTTACTAGAATTTTCGACAGGAATTCAAGCAAACTTGATAGAAACAACTCAGGAATGAATTTTTGATGAAAAGCACGCTCGAAACAATCAAACGAACTCAAAAATGATTGACATTTTAGTAAAATTGTGAATTTGATCTCAAAAACCCCGAGAAACACTGATTTCCGACTAGTAGAGCAAACCAAATGCTCTGATACCACTTGAAATTGCCTGAGCGTGTGGATCTTCTACTTAGTCGTAATAAAATCAATATAAACGAGTAAAACATGAAGAGTAAATACAAATATGCTTTGTATTAACCACAAAGATAACCACAAAGTACACATAGAAGATATGACTCACCAACCTCTGAATTCTATACAAGACATCCTATTTATACAAGCTGAACCACGCTGGTTCGAACCTCAGGCTCGCCCCAAGGTTCGGCCATGTCCGATCTTCAGGTTTGGCCTGAGTTCGGACCTCAGTAATCTTGTGTGATTCGTCTTGTATTCGATAATTCACATGACGATCAGGACCATGTATCAACAATCCAACACTTTACGAGGCCATGATCGGTTCTTTGATGTATTTAAACGCATGTTGACCTGATGTGATATTTGTTGTGTGTGTTGGTGCCAGGTACCAAGCAAATCTGAAGCTTTCGCATCTTATCGCGGTCAAAATAATTTTTGCTTATCTAAAGGGTAATCCTGATCTCGGGATTTGGTACCCGCATGACAATAAGTTTGAATTGTCAGCATACTCCGATTCTAATTACGACAGCTGTAGGGTCAATTTCAAGTGCACAACTATGGGATGTCAATTTCTAGGTGAGAGATTAGTGTTATGGTAGTGTAAGAAATAGACGTCCGTCGCAACATCCACTGCTGAATTTTCTTACTAATCCTATTCATATTGACAATTCAGCTGCGTATGCATAAATAAGAATCCTGTCCACCATTAAAAAACAATACATATTGAAATGCGTTACCACTTCATCCGTGATTGCTATGAGAAACGGCTAATTGATTTGCAAAGATTCACACTAATTTTCAGTGAGTGGATTTGTTTACAAAAGCATTTGACAAAACTCATTTTAAAATACTAAAAACAGATTAATTGTCGGTTGATCAGTTTGTTTCTTGTTTTGCATTTTTTTGTTTACATTTTAGTTTTTCTCTGCTTATTTATATTAAAAAAATCTAAAAATAGAGTTTTGTATTTTAGGGGGGAGAAAAATGGAAAAAGCATAAAAAAATTAGAAAATTCAAAAATAGAGTTTGTTGAATTTTAGGGGGAGAATATTTGAAAAAAAAGCAAAAAATAACGTGTTTTTCATGTAAGAAGGAGAAAACGAAAAATATATAAAAAGAATGAGAAAATGAAAATATAAAAAAAACTTCCATAACCGTTTACCTGAGATCATATTTGAGGGGGAGAGATCTTGATTTTGTGTTTAAGATCTGTGATTAGAAGCTATCATCGAGTTTATATCATGTAATCACTGATAGATTTGATCTATAAACTGAGTTTAATTTAGCTTTCATGTTCTTCACGTGCGTTTATCAACCATGGATAAAGTAGAGATAAAGGCTATAGGTACTTGTCTGATTTGTGGAATGTGCCAAAGTAAATCTGATATGTGCTAGTATGATATAAACTTAACGCTTGCTTGATAACTGTGAGAAACCATCATGATGGATGCTATGTGATATTGGCATATATAAATCTGAAAAATTGCAAAAACAAAATAAGAGATGTTCCGGTGTATGCATGCTTTCATTTTGCAAAGATTTAAACTTGTTTGATTTTCTTTATTTTCTCAAGTGATCGGCCTTTCTCTGTGTATCGAAAGATCGACCTGATTGGTGTTCACTTAAGGTTCTGTTTTATTTTCATTGGTGTTTCGTATAACTCATCGGACTTTCTCTACGTGTATGGAAGTACCAACCTAATTGTTGTTGGTTTATATAATTTCTGTTTTATTTGCTATTTTTTATTTTTCGAAACGATGACTGAATATATGATCAGAACGGCCCTTCGTCTAGATGATGCTGACTGCCCTAATTCTTACACTAAGCAAGAGTGGCATGATAGCACGAGGAACATGGGTTATACTGGTCCACTTCCAATTAACACAAATCCCATGATCAAGAAACCTTTGTTTCCTCTCAACTGGAGAAAAATGCTAGGCTTCTTCATTCTGACCTTCTCCCCGAGGAAGACAGGAACTGATGACTTCAAGGATGAGCTGGCTCATGCCCCTTCATGGTTTTGTTACCGGAACTGGCTACAACATGTCAAGATTTCTCCTCAGAAGTACGATTAGGAACCTGACTCCTGCAGGTCGTGCTGAGAAGTTCATTATGTATCCCAAGTTTCTGCAAGCCATCTAGAACCACTACTACCCAAATTTGGTGAAAACAGGAGAAACGTTTGCTCCCCGAAAGACAGATCATGATTCCTACAGAAAATATATGTTACCTGGTAATGAAGGACCAGACCTTACTTTCAAAATTTGGTGGATACTATTGGTGATCTAGGCCACGCCCAGTACTACCAAAATTCAATGAGTGCAACTGCAGCTGCTGCCGCTCAAGATCAGCCAAATTTAAATGAGCCCGCAGCATAGGCAGATCCCTTTGCACACTTGGAACTTGCGGCTGTTGGCCAAAACCTGTCACCTGGTCATCAAGACTCTGAGCACACTGATTCTGAAGAAGGTGAAGATGAGAATGATGCTAGTGGATCTGAAGGAGATTCTGACAATGATTCAGACGACGATTTAAATGGTGATGCCGGACATATTTCAGCACAATCATTACCTGAAGAATCCCAGCATGAAGCTGAAGCAAGCGGTTTTTGGTTTGAACCTTCTCAATCTGATTCTGAAACTTCTGATGCTCGAGTCCCACCGAAAAAGAAACAGAAGACCGGAGCTGACACCGCCGGATCTTCTCGTACCAGAACATAGGGAGACGTACAATCTCAAGTAGAACCTTATTCATCAAGTGTTGAGTCAGATAAGGTCGTCTACGAAGAAAAGCATTGGATTGTCACTTCTTATCCCAGACCGGCTAGGAAGAAGATGTTCTATGATGAACACAAGAAACGTCTAGCAGAACAAGCTAAGTTAGACACTACTGCTCATTCCACTAGAGCTGACATTGAACAACCTGTTGATCAAGAATGTCAGAATATTCAAGACGAGCCGATGCCAGACATTGCTGCTCAAACAGAACCTGAAACTGAAAAGATGGTGGAAACAGTTGAGGCTGATGTTAACAAGTCTGCAGAGACTGAACCTGTGACTGTTGAAGCTGAAACAGAAGCTGTTACAGAACCTGTCACCCTCCCAAATGAACCTGCTGTTTCACCTAAACAGGGTCAAATGGTACAAGTGACAGCAACTCCAACCACTGTCATTGCTACCCAACCCGAGGTTAGAAATAGCCTGGTTGCCAAAACAGGAACTTCTGAAGCTGGACCATCAGGAAAAAACCCTTATGATGTCTATGACTATGAGGAGATGAACTCAGAAATTGAGATCCTGACTATCCAAAACTCTCACCTTGAGGCCGAATTAAGATCTGTAAATCAGACAATTCTGGATCAAGCAGTTGAGATTAGAAAGCTCAAGGAGTTGCTTGACAAAGTGCATAATGATAGGCTACAAAATGTTCCAAAAGATGGTAGAGACAGAGATGGGATTACAGGTACAAACACTTAGGCTGGTGAACAACCCTCAACAACTAAACCATCTGTTCAGCCGAGTTCACATGCTCCTGGCAAAGAATCGATATTCCTAAGTTCTGAAGAAAAGAAACAAAAGACAGTGAGTCCGATGACTATGATGATGATGATGATGATTCTGATTCTAAAATGGATGCATCATATGGTGACGCATTCTTAAATAGTGAACCATGTGAAGATGAAGAAATGCAAATGCAGATATACAACAACTTATAGTATCTGGTGCCACCGCCTGAAAACCCAAAGCTTGCAAGGTTCACTACGGCTACACTAGGAACTGCTGCTGCTTCTTCCTCAGGAGCCCCACTGGCTATGACTGCTAGTGAAATTGGAGTTGCTCTAGACTTTCCTAGGAGTGTATCATTACAGCTCCAACTTGCTCCTCCAGTCCAATCGTCACAGACGAACCTTTCCAGTGCACTGATTCCAGCAATGGAAGATGTTCAACGTATGTCTGTTGACCCAGCCTTTCTGGATGCCAATAGAGAAACCTTCAAGGACTTCTATTCTACTGTTCTTGCAACTGATCCCAGCTGCAGAAGCATTGTGACTGTCAATGATGATAATCCAGAAGAGCAAGCAATGGAAGATATCTCGGTAAATCCAGATGATTTGAATGACGCTGAAGAGTTGGGTGACCGTCTTGATCTACTAGTAAACCGGTCAAACCCTTTAAACTCCATAGATTTAGAGTTTGCTGGTGATGAGTATGATGATGACATCCTGGACAATGTTAAGGAAGAAGAATTTGAAGAAGAAACAGAGGCTGATATGACACACCCTCATCCCATATCTCCAATCAATGCAGTGCCATTTGTGGGAGAACAGGTAGAGATGGAGGAACATCAATTAGCTCTGGCATTACCCTCCACTGAAAGAAATCAGAACGAGCCATTAGACCATGTCACTGAAGAGCAAACCTCTACTTTACCCTCCGACTCTGCTGAAGCTGCCATTGGTTCATCTGTGATGGCTACTCAAGCTGTCCAGAGAAGACCATATCCCGAGGATATTTATAGACCAGAGCCTGATGATCGTCCTGCAAAACCTAGAAGAAACTAGTTGAACATGGTAAGCAGGATTGATCAAAATAGAGGCTTTTATCCATTAAACCTTGAAGAATATGAATTCAAGACAGGGATAAGGCAAATTGCTCCGGAACGGTTAAAATATAGTCCTATGGGTCTCCCTCCTCGACCAGAATCACCGTTGGTTGGTGATACCGTACCTGTAAACGTGGTGGATCCAGAGCTTCTGGAACAACCTACTGCTATGAGAACTTCTACAGAAACAGGTGCATCTGGTACCACTCGAACACTGAGTCGAAGAGACAAGGGGAAACAGAAGATGACACCGCAAGAGGAGTTTGAGGATGCAGAGAATAAGAGGAGAGCTAAAGAAGAAGAGTTTAGATTAGCTCAACAGGCAAGGGCAGAGGAAATTTTGAAGGTGATTGATGATAGAGAAGCTGAAATACTTCGTCAAACCCAACACCTGCATACCACTATATTGGGAAACGACTCAATGCCAATGGAGACAAACTCAAATATCTCTGACCCCTTGATCCAGGTAATTCCCAATGAAACTGGCGATGGTTTACACCCTGATGATCACTCAGAGGCTGCAAGATACGTTAGAGCACTGGTAGAGCGTGGCTTATCCTTTCAATATCTCATGACTTTCAACACCTACCAAATTGTTGAGATGTATACCGATGAAATGGATATGGAAAAGCTACTGAAAGAGAACCCTCAATGTAGTCTGAGAGACCCAAAGAAGGCATTTGTGAATCCGTATGCTGACACAGATCAAGATGTAGACTACGTCCAATTCAATGACGGCTTGTCGGAAAAACTTCATCAAATGCATACTAGATATCGGGCACCTCTGGCCGACCCAGATTGTCAACTACCTAGCCCTCCTAGTCCCAAGTCTATACAGGTCAAGGTCACTCCATGACCAAACGAGAGCTTCGAGACTTCTTAGCAGTCAGGAATGTTGCAAGAAAAGACTACATTTTCAAGCAAATGCCCGGACTAAGAAAGATGGTCAAGCATATCATGGATGATGACGCTGAGACCAGGAACAAAAGAATCAATATGATGGAACAGGAGAGGGTAGAAAGCCATCGTGTCAATGATGCTCCCACATTGGTAGACGAATGGAAGGAGATGCTCCCTCACACTAAAGCTATGATGCAGTTCACTGCGCGTAAGCTAAAGGAGATGCCTTCTACTTCAAAGCATCATGATGCAATGAAAATACTGGGATGGAAGTATGATCACGAGTTCGGGGCCTTCATCATTAAAAGAAGAAATGGATTTGTTCAATTCTTCGCAACTATCAGAGACCTCATGAAGCTCTTCTCCTGGGAACTTAAAGAATTGAGACGGTTCGACATTGTCAATCACTCAAACGCTGAGATTGCTGTGATAGCTCAGAGTTTAGTGCATAACACATATCTCAACAGATATAACAACCAGACTAGAGAGAAAGAGAAGAAGGAACATGAACGGTTTGAGAAGAAACGAGCTAAATTCACTTACAAGTAGATCTACTCCAATATTGGCAAGAACATAAAGACTAAGAAGACTGAGGGTAATATGAAGAAAAATCCCATCAAGGATTGGTACTACAGTGCTCAAACACATGAGTTAGTGATTGAACAAGAAAATGCAGAACCAATCAGACTCTTTGCTGCCATAGAGCTAAGGTTGTTACCCATCTGCTACTTACGTTGGATCTTCTATGGTCGCCTTGAAACTGTTCCACCCAGACTGAAGCCCTATGAGGTTGTTGATGCAAATTACTTCTTATTGTTCCTTAAATGGTGGAGCTGGGAATGCATTAACGCCGGAAGGATGAAAACTGAAAGTCTAGCAAACTTGGAAAGATGGAAAATAGACAGTCGGGGAATAAGTCATTTGTGTAGAGGCTCAGACAGGAAGCTTGAAATGTGGCACTACTCAGATCTGAAGAAATTTGCAAGAAAATATCTTTGGATGTTGTGGCAAACCCAGATCTACTGCTATGACCGCAAGTATAACAGGTTGGCAAGGAGATACTGGCGTTTCCTATTGAAGCTTCTTGGACAGTTAAGATGATGATGATGGAGGGTGTTCGCATTACCACCAAAGGGGGAATTGTTGGAACCTGGAGGTTGGTGATAACACGAACCCAAGAACAAGATCACAGGTAAAGCTGTAGAACCAACATGTATTTTGCTACTTATGTATTTGAACATTTTGGTTTGTAATAACTTAGTTAATGTTGAACTTTGAATCCTTACTTTGAATGTTTACTTGTTATCATATGTTGGTTCAGCTTGATTTACTTTTGCGTTGATCTTGTGATTGTTTGTTTGTTTGTTTGGTTGTTCGACACTTAGAATATTTTCATGCTCAAGTTGCACTTAACGATCATGCCGAAATACTCTTAACAATCTGACCCTTGTTGTGCTTAACGATCTGCCTGACAAAGGTCTTAACGATTTCAGTACATTGGCCTTAACGACTTGCATGTGAAATATACTTAACGATCTGACAGTATTCTATTTAACGACCTGGATCCTCTTGTCTATATAACGATTTGCCTCACATGTCTTAACGACTTGACCTGGTTGTTTAACCTTAACGACCTGGCTAGTCTGCAGGAGCCTTAACGGTAAGACACTATGTGGTTAACGATCTGGCTAAGATTGGCTAACGATCTGACTATGTGGTTAACGATCTGGCTAAGATGGCTAACGATCTGACCTGTGTATCTTATCGACCAGCGTCTTGAAGTTAACGATCTGACATTCTGACTTAGACGAATTCTTTAATTCCTTGATGTGATGTGTGATTCTCCTTGTATTCTGTGCATAGACACTTGTGCTCCTCATTGGGTATATATAGGAATTCTTAGGAAACCCTAGAAAATCCTTGAGAGAACCTCCTGAGGAGCACTGTGTGTTTGTGTGTGTGTTCTTGGTGTTTTCTTGAGTTTCAGAGGCGATGGAGAGGCAATGTTGCTGATCCAACCAAGAGTGATCATCACACGTGATTTCCGCACTCGTGTGATGAATCAAATGATGATCTTTGGCTAGAAATCAATCCTGACAAATTTCTACATCAAAATTCACATCTCCAAATTTCACTTTGTGTGATATGCAATCGTTTGAGGGTTTGGATTTTGATGCCTTTTATCTCTCCTCCAACTCAAGCTCCTTCAGTGGTTGCATCTGGTCCATCTGTTGATACATGGTCCTGATCGTCATGTGAAGTTTCGAATACAAGACGAATCACACAAGATTGCTGAGGTCCGAACTCAGTCCGAACCTGAAGTTCGGACATGGCCGAACCTTGGGCCGAACCCTAGGATCGGACCAGCGGGTTTAGCTTAATATAAATATGTTATCTTGTGTAGAATTCAATAGCTTCTGAGTCTGATCTTCTCTGTGTACTTTGTGGTCATCTCTGTGGTTAATACAAGTCATTTGTAGTCACTCTTTGTGTTTCATCTCGTATTGCATTGATTTCATTACGACTAAGTAGAAGATCCACACGCCCAGGCAATTTCAAGTGGTATCAGAGCATTTGGTTTGCTCTACTAGTCGGAAATCAGTGTTTCTCGGAGTTTTGAGTTCAAATTCACGATTTTGCAAAAATGTCAATCATTCTTGAGTTTTTTTGATTGTTTCGAGTGTGCTTTTCATCAAAAATTCATTCCTGAGTTGTTTCTATCAAGTTTGCTTGAATTCCTGTCGAAAATTCTAGTAAAAAATGTTGAAAATCGAGAAAATGACGTTAAGAGAAATCTGTCTCGTCTGAGGTTCGGACAAGTTCGGCATAACTGCTCCGAACTTGAGGTTCAGACATAAATCAGTCATTATCTAGGTTCGGTGAGAGATCGGTCTAGGTTCGGCGAGTGTTCGGTGGTCATTCGGAGCAAGTTCGGACTTATTTCTATTTTAATCTACCAAAGGTCATGTTCGGTGTACGTTCGGTGTAGCTTAAGTTCGGACGACGTTCGGAGATAGTTCGGAGGAGGTTCGGACAAGGTTCGTAGTGAACAGTAACCAGTTTTTCGAAATGTCTGATT
This sequence comes from Deinandra increscens subsp. villosa, assembly GCA_039602395.1. NCBI lineage: Eukaryota > Viridiplantae > Streptophyta > Magnoliopsida > Asterales > Asteraceae > Deinandra > Deinandra increscens. Next base: position 38,950,436 of record JBCNJP010000006.1, read on the forward strand.
TTCAAGCGTTCGCGGCTATTCAAAATTCGGTTCAAGCTACGATGCAAACGATGATGAATTATGATAATGAAATCGAAACAAGTCAGAAAGTTCCCAAATTGCTAAAATTGGAAGATTATCATAGTTGGGTTAAACGGTTTGAAAGCGTATGTCAATACAAATGACATTGATATGTGGTTATCTTCCACTGAGAAATATATTTACCTTAAAGATGAAACTGGTGAACCTATTCTTCAAAGAAAAATGTCATCTGAACAAAAGAAAGCTTATCAAGCTGAGAAAAAGGAGTATGGTAATTTAACGATGGCATTGCCTAAAGAGTTACTTCATCAATTTACTGGTAACTACATATCAAAAAGTCTATGGGATGCTTTGCAAAAACAATGTGAAGACAATGACCAATACAAGAAGAGTCGACAAAATGTTTTGAAGAAAGAGTTTGATAGTCTTAAGCATTATCAAAATGAAACGATTCCCAATCTGATTGCAAGATTCGCTCATCTGATGAGTGAAATGTTTTTGGTGAATCTTACTAAAGAAGAAGATGATATGAAAGAAAAGATCTTGGAAGCTTTGCCTGAAAAATAGGAGAATTATGTGATGATGATTACTCACGACAAGGATTTTTCAGGATTGTCTTTCAATGATTTGGTTCAAAGAATTCAGGCTCGAGATATGGAGTTAATGGTGAAAATGTCACTTCCTACACAAATTCAGAATCCTGCGGTGTATCAAGGTGAAAATGATTCTACAATGAATCCTGTGAAGTCTAATATTCTTAATTCTGCTCATCCTACAACATTTCTGGTAGGTAAATCTGAAATTCCAAGTTATTCCTCTACTGGTTGTCCTGTGTCAATTCCAAGTTCTTCGACTCAAAGTGCATTGTCTGTTCAAACTGTCGATGATTATAATGCGTTGATGTCTGCATTAGTATCTTCATACTTTGGTGTTATCACTGGTGCTGTGAGTAATGCTGAGTTAGCAAATGAAGATTACGATCAGATTGATTATGATCATTTAGAGGAAATGGATCTAAATTGGCAATATGCTATGTTGGTTCGGAGAACAAAGAAGTTTTTCAATAGAACTGGTAAGAATAGACTGAATCGGGAAGGAAAGATTGGTTTGGATAAGTCTAAGGTGAAATGTTATAAGTGTTCAGTTTATGGTCACTTTGCTCGAGAATGTCCAAGCTCTGCGGAAAGTAAATTGAAGACTGGTCAACATGCACATTTAGTTTTTCATCCATCAAATGAAGCTGACAAGGTTGAGAAGAAATCTGCTACTCTTGCTCATGAGTGGACTAATACATTTGTGCATTTAAATGAATTTGCTTGGAATGCAGATTCAGCAGTTAAAAAGAATCATACTCCAATCTCAATTGCTTTAACTGTTCAACATGCTGACGATGACAGTTTTTAACTGATTCTGATTCTTATTCAAGTGTATCTTTGGTTCAAGAAGAATTACCTAAAGTTTCTACAAGTTCAAAAGTTGACGAGTTTGAATGTCTTAAATGTAAGAAATTGCTTCAGACGGTTGCTAGTTTTGAACAACGTTGTCAATTATCAACTGAAGAGATTGTGGTACTCAAGAAAGATTTAGAAGATTTTCAAAAGAAGTATTATGCGTTAGTTCATGTTCTTCAGGATATTTTTAAAGAAAAGTCTAAATTAGCTGAAGAATATGAAAAAGCTAAAGTTGAAGCTTTAGATGCAGCTCAAGATTTTGAGAATTTGTTTGAAAAGAGTTATCCAGTTCAGCAAAAGTATGTGGAAGCTACTGCTCTTATTGCTACAACTGCTGTTACTGTTGAAAAGCTTCAAAATAAGATCTCTATGCTTCAAGATGAGAATGTTCTGTACAGAGACAAGAATGAAGTATTAACTAAGGATGTTGAGATCTATAAGCAGAAGAGAGAAAGTGTTCTTCAAGAATTGTTTGCCGAATGTGAGATCAGGAAGTTACAAACTTATGAATATGATGATCTCAATGCAAAATTCATCAAGTCACAACAGGAGGTGTTTGAGGGACAACAGAAGATTACTGATTTGAAGTTGGAAATTTTAGAACTAAAAAGACAAGTGAAGAATTGCAATTTGTCTCCGACATTGCTAAACTTCTTATACAAGCAGGATCAAAGTTCGGAGAGTTCTAAGAAGGATGATATTCTCTTGGTTCCTCAACCAGTGGATTTAATTGAAGTTACTTCTGCTCCGCTTGATCCTAAGGCTGAAGGGCATGAATACTCAAAATTTGCTACTCCATCCAAGAAGAACAAGTCTAAATCTTAGAAGAAGGAGAAGCCTTTGGGTGTCGTTCCAAACTTTGTTTCCAATTCTGTCATGTTGGAGAATGAAATTTTTTTTTGTAAGGTTGTGTCAAGTTCTTCATCTTCAACCGAAGAAGAAAAAGGGTTAATTGAGAAGAACAAGCTGAAAGATATCAAAGATAAATTCACTAGTGACGCTAAGTCAAGAGTTGCTTCAGGTTCTTCTTCCAATTCTTCAAAGAATCAAGGATCTAAACACAAAGGTTTGGGTTACAAAGTGAAGGACGAACCTGTTCAAGTTAAGAAACCAGTGAAGGCTGAGAAAGTTCCTAAAGCAAAGGTTGCAAAGAAATCTCTATCTCAGAAAGAATTTTTTATTATTCTGGAAGATCTTCATCTTCAAGGAGTCCATCTCCTAGGTATGACTCTTCTGATGGTTTCTTTGATAACTTTCATTCTGAACATTCATCTGATTCTCAAAAATCAAAACAATTTTCAAATATATTTAGAGAAAGACTTTGTTATGTCTGTCGTCAACCGGGACATCTAGTTGCTGATTGTCCGACGACTGCATATATTCATAAAACCGCCAAATATGTGGATAACAAAGGTCAAATTTTTTATGAACCATTGTCCCCAAAGATTAAATCAATTCGTAAATCGTCTTGGTCTAAGCCGAGTACGTCGGTTGAATCTGATTCAGGTTCCGATCAAAAATTAAAACTTTTACAAATTTGGAAACCGAAAGTTGTTTCGGAGGCCAACGATGAATATGTGGAAGACACCGGGCGACCCGACGCTGTTGAATCGGGTCGATCCCAGAGCGACCAATGATTTATTTGGTTTCTAGCAGGTGTTTCAGGAAGACCTTTCGGTGATTGAGGAATTACTGATTGTGAAATATCTGTTCTAATTTAATTGAATTTCAAAATCAAATTTTGTTTTCAGATGGCTTAAACTGAACGTATTCTTGTTGATTGCTTACTTTCTTACTTTTGCTTTAGATCCGTCTCATTCTGAGGGGGAGTTTGTTTTTATAAAAAGCCAAAAAACAGTGTGTTGTTTTTCAAATCGTAAAAATGAAAATCTATACATAGAGTTGTCATTTTTAAGGGGAGAAATTTGAAAAAGACAAAAACATTGAAAAATGCAAAAAGCCAATAACATTGAAAAATGAGAAATTGTATCCGACATGATTGGGAAATGATGGTACATTGGCTGACATTGTCTGACTCATGGATAAATTAGATGAAAAAGCCATAAGACCATTTGATCGATGTGCAAGGTAGGCTCGGAAAATCAGAAAGTATACAAATGTGATACACACTAAATCTGATGCTTGACCTACTGGACAACATCTTGATGCATATCTCATGTTATATCAAGATAAGGATATGTGAAAAGAAAAATAAGAAGTCAATGTGTATACATATGTCCATTTTGCAAAGATTTAAACTTGTTTGACTTTATTTATTTTGTCAAAAGATCGGACTTTCTCTGCATATTGAAAGATTGACCTGATCGTTGTTTGTTTGATGTTTTGCTTTATTTTCTTTGGTGTTTTGTATAACTCATCGGACTTTCTTTGCGTGTACGGGAGTACCGACCTGATTGTTGTTGAGTTATACAATTTCAACTTGTTTTATTTTCTTATTTTGTTAAATCCGAGGCCTTATTTGCGTATCGAAATATCGACCTTAAGGTAGACGATTTAACGTTCTTATTTCTTTTTGCATGTAACACAGTTGACTATATCATGGTTTCAATCATTATGTGATTAAAATCACAAATGAAATCACAAAATGTGATAAGCAAAAGCATATCTGAGTATGTTTCTTAATCAATACCTTAACAATACCTTAACATATCCAGATGTTATGAGTATGATTCTGTCAGAGTTTAAAGTAGGACAAATTATATCTGCAATCGACATGACTTATGTGCTTCAATAATTGAAATTGAAATGTAGTTCAACATGTTATGACCAATATGATCCCAAGTTGTGATCTTTCTCATAAAAGACAAAAATAGTGTCTGATTATGTAATGCATCTACCTTTCTTATCGAAAATACCAAAAAGATTTTAAGTGTGTTTTGATATAAAATTTCTAAAAGCCAAAAAGATTTTATTTCTTATTTGTTTTCGATTGATCAACACGAAATACAAAATCAATTTTCAAAATCAAAATATCTTGGAGTCTCGAAGAGACATTTTCCACCAAGAATATTTATGTTGGAAGGTTTCTAACTGGGAAGAGAACATCACAACTTCAAGTCTTCTGATATTGTTGATAAAGAGAGTATACACGATGCAATATCAAGTATTCAAGATTGAACTCATCGTCAAGATTGAGGAAGAGTTTGATTGAAGATACAAGATACAAGTTTTAATAGAGGAGATGATACTGCACATGCCGAGGGAGAGTTTGTTGATACATGGTCCTGATCGTCATGTGAAGTTTCGAATACAAGACGAATCACACAAGATTTCTGAGGTCCGAACTCAGTCCGAACCTGAAGTTCGGACATGGCCGAACCTCAGGATCGGACCAGCGGGTTTAGCTTAGTATAAATATGTTATCTTGTGTAGAATTCAATAGTTTCTGAGTCAGATCTTCTTTGTGTACTTTGTGGTCATCTCTGTGGTTAATACAAGTTATTTGTATTTACTCTTTGTGTTTCATCTCGTATTACATTGATTTCATTACGACTAAGTAGAAGATCCACACGCTCAGGCAATTTCACCATCAAATTTGAATGAAAGATCTATACAAGACTAGTTGAATCACTTAATGAATCTATTTCTTCAACAATCCGAGCAGATTAACTTGTTGAAAGCTCGTGATTAAGCTAGCTCTTTAGCTATTGTTGAATTACGTGCAGCAAATGAGGAAAAGTCCAAGGCTTTGGTTGAGATGAGAGAGCAAGTGAGATTTTTATCTGAACAATTCATTGCTCATAGGGAGTTAGAGGGAAGAAAGAAACTAGATGATTCGTGTGAAGAAGATGAGCTCAGGAAGATGAAAGATAATGATGATGATAAGGACGATGATTCTTCCATGCAATCTGAAAATCATAGCTCTACTGCCCATGTTTCTGGTTCTACTACGCCTGAGGGGGAGTCTTCAAATGTTGATGATAATGCTAGTAAGTTTGTGGGTCCAGGAAGTCGAGAAGTATATGATGTTGTTCCTGTCACTGCAATTTTTGATGATATTAAAGATGGAGAGTATCTTCATTCGTTGACCGGGGAACAACTTGCTGATCTTTTTGAATTGAATCCTGAGGAGGTTGATAAAACTCCTGCTGCTGAAGAGGTCGAATCTGACAATGAAGAGTATGATGAGGTGGAAATTGAAATAGAAGATCTTTCTGCTCAAGAGTAACCAGAAGTGTACTCCAATGTTAATGAAAATTCGAATTTCAGACCTTTTGGAGATAAAGATGAAAAAAAAGTAGAGGACGTTCTTAAGAAGAAAAGAATGTGAAGGAAGTGCTAAAGTTGACCCTGCGATGGCTGAAGATCGTAAACAAGTGCATCGGAAACAATTTGATGAATTTATAAAAACTTTTCATGCAAATTATGTTTCGCTACCAAAGCCAATCAAGCAACGAAAACATGTAAACTACAAGGGTCAGGTTTTCGGAAATATTATCAGCTGGATGTACGACTCTCAATTAAACTATTATGCTATTAAAAGAGAGTTCGGAAATCAATACTTGAAACATGCACCTGATTTCAACTCTCTACCTATGTGGGATATCCGTGAATTTGCAACAAGAAGACTTATCAATTACGGAAACCATTGTTTTGCTGAATGGTTTCAGAAGCAGCTAAGGTATGAAGCTTACAAGAATAAGTTTCAGTTTTTCAAACCGAAGAGGCCAAATTATAAAACATTGGAAGACAAAATTCATCTAATTACTAAACAGGCATTGTTGATCCTAAAGTTTAAACCTCCAAACACCATAAAGAAGATACCACTGAAGAATATGGGACGGTATTTTAATTTTTTTTTGAAGTGGTGGTATTATGACGAGAAAATTGGGGAAGCAGTAACCGTGTTGGAGCAGGAGAACAAAACTGTGAGTGTTTTGGTAAAAAATTGCCGAAATGATTAAGTGATCAAACTTTTATTGTGAGGTAGAGTGCTTTATCAAGGAAATGGCAAGATAACATAGTAAGATGATTGACAGGAGGATGTAACGAGGGAAAATCCGGAATCCTTTGAGTTTCCTCTAGGGATCCTAACAAAAAACCTTGGGAGTCAGCCTGAAGAACATGTTGCCTAGAAATTCTATTAATGAAAAAGGAAAGAATACAAGTGTTTGTGTGGCTAGATCAATAAATCTAAGTGTTACAATCGTCGTTTGCTAGTCAGACCTAAGCTTGTGAGTTGTGTGTATGTTCTATATCGATCATAGCCTCGTTTAAATAACTGAAATACATTCAACAAACTTTCTGGGATTCCCAGGATCCTATCAAAGACTATCTTGACCATTACTCTTCACTCGTCCACTTGGTCCACGTTCTTCTGTTACTGGAACGAGTCTTTAGGAGGTAGTTAGTCGTGCAACATCCTTGTAACCAAATAAACACGAGCTAAAATAAAGGGGTTAGCATAAATTAATAATCAGGATACCTGAACTTGCAGGATTCCAAGTCATACAAGAATCCTGGACCGTTTGAGCTTCTGAGCGAGCATCCTAAAAATCTATCCCCAACAATTGCCCCTTGAATTTCGATAGGTGTGGATAAGATTCTGGTGTGATGGGACGCTTTTTACGGTTTCCCACGTGATTTGATTGCTACCCATAAGTTCTTCAAATAAAAGCTTATTAACCCTTTTGTTCTTCATCTTCTTCCGGAACATTTTAGAGTTCCTTCAAATTTCCAGGTTAGTTTTTGTCCCTTTCTTTTTCCGATTTTTAATTTCCGACCGTGGCGAAGAAAGCCACCAGTTCTTCAGCCTTGTCGATCGCTCTGAAGGTCGATGATTTTATCGATTAAGGGTTTCTTATCCCTTATGAGGGAGAAGCTTGTTCCTTTGATGATTACGATATTGAAGCTCTAAAGGAGTCCGACATTTTTCCCACCGGTACCATTTTCCGCAAGTTCGACCCTCGGCTTAAGGCCGATTTCTGTTCTCTGACCTAGATATTTGTGGCATCCCCCTACTACTTTACATCTGATTTTAGTTTATAAAAGTAGGGCCATAAAATTTCCTTTATTTAACATGGGTCCATAAGATGCGAATGTCATCAACATCGGTTTAGTTGTTCGTTAAACTATCTTACTAAACAGTATATCAGAGTACACAGTGGATAATTAAACAAAATAGGACATTAAGTGTCTCCATTAATAGCTTTCCAAAAAGTGTTCGGCTCTTCATTCCAATTGCTCAATCCTGACCCGATAGCGTCCCACCCTTGGTACCTGTCACCATTTACCAGTAACGTATTAGTAAAGGGTAACCCATAGCAATACAATACACATCATAACATAAAATGGCTAAAACAGCAAATTCTCCGAGGTTGCTTCACTAGGCGTATCGCTTAGAAGTTCAAAACTTCTAGGCGATACGCTTCCTATCCAGGCGTATCGCCTCCTGGAACCATCTCTCCAAGCGATACGCTTGGAGAGACATTTCCAGGGATTTGAGGAAAAATCCCCTGTTTCCATACTTAGCCAATTTTCTGGCAGTTTTCAGATTTTTGGGCTATTGCCCCATACCCTGCACATAAGTGTCTAGTTCTTCTACAAGGCCAAATAAACATTCCTACTAACCTCCAAAGATACAAATATGATCATGAGCAGACGTTGGGAATTAAAACTTTAACACCTTTAATTTCGGTTAACCCATGGCATCTATCATACGTACCTTCTTGGATGCTCATGCTATCACATTGTTCTATTTAGACCCAGAGTTCCTATCATGATTCATATCGATAAAAGTTTTCCATCTTACCCAAACGGGTGAATTCTATCTTACCCAAACGGGTCAGTCCCTTCCCACCCGAACGGGTCAATTCAATCTTACCCAAACGGGTCAAGTGCCATCTAATAGAAATTATAAGTCCCAAGTTCCAACAATGAGCAACACGTCATATATTTTTACGCATTTGTCAATTCTATAACCATATACATGATCTAACAAATCTTACGTTACCTTGGGCGTTTAGACTTTTGCTTTTCCTTCACGTTGGTGGTTGGAGCTTCCACCGGCTTCACCTATATTACCATGATTATTAGTTAACCATGAGCATCAACACAATCTACATTACACAAACTCACTCCAACAATTATCAAGTGTTTCTACACTTGATTTCTTAACCCGTCTTTTAACAACATCTAGCATATATGATTAGCATCAAGAACCTATCTTTACTTGATATTTATCCTATTCAAGTACACCATCCAATTGATATCACATAGCACACAAGTCTTGCATAGGGAAAAACACTTTAATCTTTCCTCATCTTTCATCTAGACGTTTTATCAAACACTTGGTGTGCACATTTATCATTCCTAAAATTATGAAGTTCTTAGCCTATCAATCAAACCATCCTTGATCATACATACATAGCATCATCATGCAACATGAGAAATAACGAATCTTGCATACAGATCATATTACCATGGTTTAGAATTCCATCCCACTCCACCCATACATCCCAATTCTCGACCCACATGAGGTGGGTTCCTAAACCCACTTCAATCCTACTAGAAATCATGTAATCACAAACATGCAGGGGCAAAATCATGCATAATTTAAGCATACAAGATCACACATAACATCAATTTAACATATCTTGATCTTTCACCAAATTACCTAACATCAAACACACTTACTTGGTGCAAGAATTTAGGATTAGGTGCTAAAATCGCAGCTTAGACTCCTTCTTTAGTCGGATTCCAGCCCTCTCTTAGCAAGAATTTCACTCACACTCAAGAATTTGGGGTGAGATTATGAAGAACCCTAGTTCTTCCCTCTCCTCTCTCCCTGGTCGCGATTCACGTCTGGGAGAAATCCCAGACTTCTTCTTTTTGTTTTGTTCCAACTAAAGGTTACACATTTAGCCCCTTGACTTTTCCTCATTATTTAATTAGTGTCTAACTTTTAAAATTACCCATTTAACCTCTAGTTTTTAATAAAAATTCATCTAGTCACCAAACACAACTTATTAGCTAGGTTAGTATTACCAAGCCCGTCGGGGTGCGTTTATCAACTACACAAGACCCGACCCGTCCCATACAAAACATGACAATTTCACATAAGATCATATAAGAGGTTTTGGGGCGTTACAACTCCACCCCCCTTAAAGGGAGTTTCGTCCCCGAAACTAAAATGCGTACCCGAAGAGATGCGGATAGTATCTTCTCATCTCCTCCTCGGACTCCCACGTGGCGTCCGATCCTTTCCGATGTTCCCATCTTATCTTCACTTGATTAATCTCCTTATTTCTGAGACGCTTGACCTTTCGGTCCAAAATCTCAACGGGTCTTTCTACGTAGTTCAACTTATCGTCCACTTCTATATCATCTAGCGGTACATAAGCTGTCTCGTCTGCTAGGCATTTCCTCAAGTTAGACACATGAAATGTGTTGTGAATGCCACCAAGTTCCTCCGGGAGTTCTAATTCATAAGCAACCTTGCCCACTTTCTTGACGATTTTGAAAGGCCCAATGAATCGTGGGCTTAGTTTACCCCTCTTTCTAAATCTGATCACCCCCTTCCAAGGGGATACTTTTAACAATACATGGTCCCCTTTTTGGAACTCGATAGGCCTTCGCCTTTTATCAGCATAAGATTTTTGTCTGTCTTGAGCTGCCTTTAGACGTGTTCGAGCTATAGCAATCTTTTCGGTAGTTATTTCCACAATCTCATTGTGGGCAAGCTCCCTTTGACCTACTTCTCCCCAGCACAGTGGGGTTCGGCACTTCCTACCATACAACATCTCGTATGGAGCCATACCAATGCTTGCGTGGTAACTGTTGTTATAAGCAAATTCCACCAAGTGCAAATATTTCTCCCAACTTCCCCCGAAGTCGAGTACACAAGCTCGCAACATATCTTCAAGAGTTTGTATCGTCCGCTCACTCTGCCCGTCAGTCTGGGGATGATATGCAGTACTGAAATGCAATCTAGTACCCATATTCCTCTGAAATTCCTGCCAAAACCGCGAGGTAAAACGCGTATCCCTATCAGAAGTTATCGAAACAGGAACACCATGCATCGATACTATCTCATCTATGAATATCCTTGCCAACGCTTCGGAGCCACTAGATTCGTTAATGGGTACAAAGTGGGCACTTTTGGTTAATCTATCCACAACCACCCATATCGCATTCGTATTCCTTGCCGTTTTTGGCAAGCCAGTGAGCAGATCCATAGTGATATGCTCCCACTTCCACACGGGTATCTCAAGTGATTGCAATTTCCCGTAAGGCTTTTGGTGCTCCGCCTTCACTTGCAAACAAGTCATGCACTTGTTCACATATTTTACGATATCTCTTTTCATACCGGGCCACCAATAATCGCATTTCAAGTCGCGATACATCTTAGTAGCCCCCGGGTGAATTGAGTAACGAGATTTATGAGCCTCGTTCAACAACAACTCCTTCACCCCACACGTGTTCGGTACCCATAGACGACCAAACCGATATTTCAAGCCGTCACCACCATCAACTAGGTCCTTTACCATCCCCTTGATCCGTTCTTGCTTCCAATTATCCTCCTTCATAGCTTCTACTTGAGCATTCCTGACAGTATCAAGGATACCCGAAGTCACCACCATCCTCATGGATCTCACCTTTATAGGAGCCAAATCCCCTTTCCTACTTAGGGCATCCGCCACCACATTAGCTTTTCCAGGATGATAATGTATTTCACAATCATAATCCTTGATAAGCTCTAGCCATCTCCTCTGTCTCATGTTCAACTCCTTTTGATCGAAGAAGTATTTCAAGCTTTTGTGGTCTGTATAAATGGTACACTTAACCCCATAGAGGTAGTGTCGCCAAATCTTTAAAGCAAAAACCACGGCGGCTAACTCAAGATCGTGAGTAGGATACTTAGCCTCATTAGTTTTCAGCTGTCTAGAGGCATAAGCAATTACCTTTCCTCGTTGCATAAGTACACACCCGAGGCCAAGGTATGAAGCATCCGAATACACCACCAAATCTTCCGTGCCCTCCGGTAAAGTCAATACCGGAGCGTGCGTTAATTTTTCCTTTAAAATTCTAAAGGACTCCTCTTGTTCTTTTCCCCATTCAAACTTCACATCCTTCCGAGTTAGCTTGGTTAAAGGCAAGGCTATCTTGGAGAAATCTTGTATAAATCTCCTATAATAACCCGCCAAGCCCAAGAAGCTACGAATTTCCATTGGACTTTTCGGTGTACCCCATTTTGTTATTGCTTCAACCTTGGAGGGATCCACCAGGACACCTTCAGAGCTAATCACGTGCCCCAGAAATTGTACCTCTCTTAGCCAGAAGGAGCACTTTGAAAATTTTGCATACAACTTCTCTTTTCTTAATAGTTCCATCACCTCGCGAAGATGTTGGGCGTGCTCCTCCTTGCTCTTCGAGTACACAAGTATATCGTCAATAAAGACGATAACCGATCGATCTAACATATGTCTACACACGCGGTTCATAAGATCCATGAAAGCCGCGGGTGCATTAGTCAACCCAAAAGACATTACCAAAAACTCGTAATGCCCGTAGCGAGTTCGAAACGCCGTCTTCGGTATATCCTCTCCTCTCACCTTCAATTGATGATAGCCCGACCTTAGATCAATCTTGGAAAACCAACTCGCGCCTTGCAACTGATCAAATAAATCATCAATTCGAGGCAACGGGTATCGGTTCTTTACAGTCAACTTGTTCAGTTCTCTATAGTCTATACACATCCTTAGACTACCATCCTTCTTTTTAACAAAGAGGACCGGTGCTCCCCAAGGAGAAACACTGGGTCGAATAAACCCCTTGTCAAGTAACTCTTGTAACTGATTCATCAGCTCTTGCATTTCTGTAGGAGCCAAACGATACGGAGCCTTAGCAACCGGCTTGGCACCAGGTATTAACTCAATGCGGAACTCCACCTCTCTATCCGGCGGAATACCGGGCAGATCTTCCGGGAACACATCGGGATATTCCCGTACTATTGGTACCTCTTCCATCTTTCTATTCTCCACGGTAGTATCCTTTACATAAGCAAGGAAAGATTTACACCCATGTTGGATGTACTTTCTAGCCTTCATAACCGAGCATAACATCATCTTGTTTTCTCTTTCTCCCTGAATTTGAACCTTCTTTCCGCTTGGCGATATTAGTTGTATCGCCTTGCGGCGACAGTCTACGTTGGCTTGGTACCTCGATAACCAATCCATCCCCACTATTACCTTGAACTCCCCCATTAACATGGGTATGAGGTCAATTGGGTAGTCCTCTTCTTCAATAGAAATATTGCAATTACGACATACATCAAATACTACCACACTCTTGTTATCCGCTATCTCTACTTCTAAAGGTACAAGCAACTTATCAGTAACAAAGGATGGATGACGAATAAGGTCGAGTGAAACAAACGACCTACTCGCACCCGTATCAAACAATACATGAACAGGAATGGAATTTACAAGGAATATACCTGTCACCACCCCTGGGTCTATCTTTCCTTCTTCCACGGTCATTTGATAAGATCTCCCTCTGGCTTTGGGAATCTCTACCTTTACTCCACTTGAACCTCCCCCCGGATTTAACCCCGGGCATTCACTCTTCTTGTGGCCCGCCTGGCCACAGTTGTAACACAACTTTGTAGGACTAGGGCACTGAGCGTACCCATGTCCCGTTTTCCCACAGTTGTAACATGGCTTTGTCTTTAAATAACATTCGCCCTTATGCATTCGACCACAATGGGGACATCCCGAGGTCCCGCCACTTTTACCCTCATTCTTCTTTGGAGTCTCCGCCACTTTTGGTTTCTTACTAGGTGTGGCACTACTCTCAACCCCTCTCTTTTCACCCCTTTCAACTTGTCTCTTAATTTCCATCTCTCTTTCACGTGCTGCATTGATCAATTCTTCAAGAGTTTGACATTTAGAGGCATTTATAAACTCTCTAAAGTCCATGTGCAGCATGCCATTGAACCGGTGAATTTTCTGTCTTTCGGTTCGCAATTCATCTTTACAAAACTTCACTCTGTCAAGGAAGAAACCTATCACTTCCGCAATTGGTTGCCCTTTCTTCTGTCGAAATAGAGAGAGCTCTTCTTGTAACTTTTCCACCTCCGATTGGGGGCTGTGGTGAGTTTCGAACAACTCTTTAAATTGCTCCCAATCCATAGCATTCGCCACTTCCCTTCCTTTTTCAAGTTTCATCATATCCCACCAATCCTTTGCTCGCGTCCGTAATTGACCGGTAGCGAACATCACCTGATCCTTTGGATCACACTTGCTTCTTTCAAACACGTCTTCCATATCCGTTAGCCACCTATGGCAAGCTATCGGATTTGCTTCACTAGTGTAAAGTGGGGGTTTGCACGCCATAAAGTCTTTGTACGTGCACTTCCCCTTGTCTTTTGCCGCATTTTCTTCACCCCTCAATTCATCTTTCAAAGCCTCAAGCCTTTTATCCATTAACTCCATTAGAGTTTCTTCCATCTTACCCACGTGGAGCCGTATACTAGCATCCACGGAGGTCTCAACTTCATCGGATACAATCTTTTTGACCTCCGCCAACATGGCTTCCGTCAAAGCTCCCCCTTGATCATCTTCATTCACCATTGCAACTGAAAGTTTACAATAGGTTAGCATCTTATTAACAACCCATATGCGTTATGTGGAAACAAAGTTCAACATAACTATCCACTCATCACTACAAGGTAATCATTCACCACCATTCTTATTTATTTCCATCTTACCCACATTGTGAATATCACAATCGAGGGTCATTTCATCATTCTTACATCTCATCCTCACTTCTTAGGCCAACCTGACCTTCTGATCACATCTTACGCATTTGAGAGTGAGATTTCATTCATCACCCCCAGATGCTTAGTTTTTTTTTTTTTTTACCCCATCTTTACATTCTTACTTGAATTGTACGCATCACGTACATTCAAGTCCATACTTGTTCATCTAATGTCAATAATTATATGGAATTTAAACAACACTAAATACTTACCGGGTCACCCGATTGAGCCTTGAACCGAACACTGTATCAATCTCCCCGAGCACTTGGTTTGAGTTCAAGTGTCCCACAACACTTGAATCCCTCAAACCTTGGCTCTGATACCAACTTGTGGCATCCCCCTACTACTTTACATCTGATTTTAGTTTATAAAAGTAGGGCCATAAAATTTCCTTTATTTAACATGGGTCCATAAGATGCGAATGTCATCAACATCGGTTTAGTTGTTCGTTAAACTATCTTACTAAACAGTATATCAGAGTACACAGTGGATAATTAAACAAAATAGGACATTAAGTGTCTCCATTAATAGCTTTCCAAAAAGTGTTCGGTTCTTCATTCCAATTGCTCAATCCTGACCCGATAGCGTCCCACCCTTGGTACCTGTCACCATTTACCAGTAACGTATTAGTAAAGGGTAACCCATAGCAATACAATACACATCATAACATAAAATGGCTAAAACAGCAAATTCTCCGAGGTTGCTTCACTAGGCGTATCGCTTAGAAGTTCAAAACTTCTAGGCGATACGCTTCCTATCCAGGCGTATCGCCTCCTGGAACCATCTCTCCAAGCGATACGCTTGGAGAGACATTTCCAGGGATTTGAGGAAAAATCCCCTGTTTCCATACTTAGCCAATTTTCTGGCAGTTTTCAGATTTTTGGGCTATTGCCCCATACCCTGCACATAAGTGTCTAGTTCTTCTACAAGGCCAAATAAACATTCCTACTAACCTCCAAAGATACAAATATGATCATGAGCAGACGTTGGGAATTAAAACTTTAACACCTTTAATTTCGGTTAACCCATGGCATCTATCATACGTACCTTCTTGGATGCTCATGCTATCACATTGTTCTATTTAGACCCAGAGTTCCTATCATGATTCATATCGATAAAAGTTTTCCATCTTACCCAAACGGGTGAATTCTATCTTACCCAAACGGGTCAGTCCCTTCCCACCCGAACGGGTCAATTCAATCTTACCCAAACGGGTCAAGTGCCATCTAATAGAAATTATAAGTCCCAAGTTCCAACAATGAGCAACACGTCATATATTTTTACGCATTTGTCAATTCTATAACCATATACATGATCTAACAAATCTTACGTTACCTTGGGCGTTTAGACTTTTGCTTTTCCTTCACGTTGGTGGTTGGAGCTTCCACCGGCTTCACCTATATTACCATGATTATTAGTTAACCATGAGCATCAACACAATCTACATTACACAAACTCACTCCAACAATTATCAAGTGTTTCTACACTTGATTTCTTAACCCGTCTTTTAACAACATCTAGCATATATGATTAGCATCAAGAACCTATCTTTACTTGATATTTATCCTATTCAAGTACACCATCCAATTGATATCACATAGCACACAAGTCTTGCATAGGGAAAAACACTTTAATCTTTCCTCATCTTTCATCTAGACGTTTTATCAAACACTTGGTGTGCACATTTATCATTCCTAAAATTATGAAGTTCTTAGCCTATCAATCAAACCATCCTTGATCATACATACATAGCATCATCATGCAACATGAGAAATAACGAATCTTGCATACAGATCATATTACCATGGTTTAGAATTCCATCCCACTCCACCCATACATCCCAATTCTCGACCCACATGAGGTGGGTTCCTAAACCCACTTCAATCCTACTAGAAATCATGTAATCACAAACATGCAGGGGCAAAATCATGCATAATTTAAGCATACAAGATCACACATAACATCAATTTAACATATCTTGATCTTTCACCAAATTACCTAACATCAAACACACTTACTTGGTGCAAGAATTTAGGATTAGGTGCTAAAATCGCAGCTTAGACTCCTTCTTTAGTCGGATTCCAGCCCTCTCTTAGCAAGAATTTCACTCACACTCAAGAATTTGGGGTGAGATTATGAAGAACCCTAGTTCTTCCCTCTCCTCTCTCCCTGGTCGCGATTCACGTCTGGGAGAAATCCCAGACTTCTTCTTTTTGTTTTGTTCCAACTAAAGGTTACACATTTAGCCCCTTGACTTTTCCTCATTATTTAATTAGTGTCTAACTTTTAAAATTACCCATTTAACCTCTAGTTTTTAATAAAAATTCATCTAGTCACCAAACACAACTTATTAGCTAGGTTAGTATTACCAAGCCCGTCGGGGTGCGTTTATCAACTACACAAGACCCGACCCGTCCCATACAAAACATGACAATTTCACATAAGATCATATAAGAGGTTTTGGGGCGTTACAATATGTTTCATGTAGGTATGACATTCCCGTTCCCCAACCTTGTCAATAAGTTCTTTCAAGTTTCCAAGTTGTGTTATTCCCAAACCATGCCTTTGGTTTGGAGAATCCTGTACTCCATCGACCAGTTGAACCAAACCAGGGATCTCGAGATCGGAATTCACGAACTTTGTACCCCCTAAGAACTCCGAACCCACGGAAGTAGTCGTTTCTTCCTTCAAGCCCGCACATCTACCTCACAATTGATTCCTAGGGTTTCCCACAACGACCATGACTAGAAGAAGAGGTCTTCTTTGTGAAGCGTGTGTCGATCCTAGGGGGTGGAGATTTGCCGATGAACTGGATTGGAAAGGGTAGGATACTGACCTTTTTTTAATGTTCTAGATTCTAAACTTGTACTAACCTTTGAATATGTTTTCTGGTTTTTCAGCGCCGAATTTCAAGAATCTCATCAAGCCACTCGAGGTTTCCTTTGAGAAGCTCAAAGCCGTGCACTAGATTCCAGCCACTGAGAGAGCCTTCGTCATTGAAGCAGCAGCCAGTGAACAGAGCTTCTTAGCCGATCACCATACTCCAGAGATGTCAGGTAAACCTTTTTGGATTCTATGACCTTTCATTTTGTCTGAGAATGCCAAATAATATCTTGTTGTTGTAGCTCCCTAATCCAACGCCTCTTTTTCCCTAAAGGACTTGGATTCCATGCTCGTAGTAAAAAGGGAGAAGTCAGAATCTCTGACTACCTCTAAGCCACCTGCCACCCGGGCCAAATCCACTGCCTCTAAGAAGAGGAAGAATACTGATGTCGTGGTGTACCTGGACAGCTTCAATGGTCTGGCACCTTCAGAGGTCAGCAACAATTTGGTTTCCATGTAAACCATGATGAACCTGGTAAGAATCTCAAACATTTTGTAAATTTCATACATGTCGCTGCTGCTGCTTAGGATTCCTAGTTTTCTATGTAGGGCATTGAGAAGCTCAGTACTCATGCCATGGAGATGGAGCAGAAGCTTACCAAGGCAGAGGACAAAATCAAGACCCAGGCTGAGATTGATATAGGCAAAACCCGGTACTATGAGCAGAAGCTCACAGAGCTGTGCCTGGCCTTTGAAGCTGAAAAGGTCATGGATGCCGAAGCTGCCAAGCTCTCAGCTGCCCGGAGCACCCTAGAGAGCAGACTGAAGATGGAAGGAGAAGCTGAAGTGGCTGGTGTAAAGGTTCTTAGCTGGGATTCAGAGACGTTTAGGGCGATTCTGGAGTCCTTAGGAGGAGGCGAAGGGAAACTGGTTAAGTTGGAAAGGATGGGGATGACAGAAGCTTATGTGGTGAAGGTCGGTGAGGATGTGAAGGCAACGGGCGATGGGATATTGCAATGGTTTGAGCCCGGTTTTTATGGTGGTTTTTTTGGTTGAAAACAAATTTTTTTTTGTTTGAATGGTGATGGTGATGGTCCTTCGGGACATAAACAATTTAGGTTTAAGAAATAGACAACAATAGGGTTTCGGGTGGAGGGATTCTGAGGATTTCAGGATGAAGCCCAGAATCCCAAACTTTTGATAAGAGACAATCGAGCAGCTCAGGTGGAGGGATCTTGAGCGTTTGAAGACGAAACCTAGGTTGCTCCTTTTAATTTCCTACATGTGACTAGTATAATTATATTTGGACTAGTTATGGCTTGCCTACTTTGTTATCCGTTTCGATGTTATTAAAAACAGTTTGGATGCTGAAATGAGAATCCCAACATTTACCTTATAAACATTTCGATCAGGGAATACCTTAAAATTGGAATGTTAACAAGCCAACCATAATTCCAGTCAACATTTGTTAAGTAAAAATGTATTAAAAATGAGTTCAAGATGAAAGATCTTACCTTAGCTATAATTAAGAAGCTTCTAAGGGTACTCTATTGAGAAGCCCAAGTAATCTTCAAATTTCCCTTAGGATTCCTGAAAGAACATCGGAATCCATATGATTTATAAACTGGGGATATACCCGGATACTTGGGACTAAGCCAAACCAAGGATATACCCGGATTCTTGGGACTAAGCCAAACCAAGGATATACCTGGTAGGTGAATGACATGAATATGCCAAAACCTTAGTTAACACGTCAGTGTCCAAAACCTTAGATAATTTGTGAGGATAGCACGTCTTCTATTACTTGAGGATCCGCTCAGTAGCCAACAACAACATGATTATCAGCCACCCATGGGATGAACTGGTCCCGCCATCTTGAACTAAGAAGCAATAATGAGCGCTCCTAGCGATTCTTAGAAAAGGTGAAGATCTTTTAAACCTTGGAAGGCATCCTAGATACCTTAAACGTAGGAGAGGTGGCCAACCACTAACTTGTATCGGGATCCCTAACTTTCTGCAATACACTTGATGCTTGGTGAAGGGTGGGTGTTAGCTAGGCTAACACCACTCCGATGCTTAAGTCAATAAAATATCTTAAGAATAATAAGGATAAATTGAAATTGGGATATGAAACATACCTTTTTATGATAAATCGGTGAGGATCCTTGGGAATATAGCAGGATTCTCACATAAAATAAGCTTTAAGGTGAATGGCTTTCTAAGCTCTTGGCAAAGGTTCTCCTTCCATGCTTACTAATCGATATGCCCCTTTTCCTTATTCAAAATCTATCAAGTATGGGCCTTCCCACTTGGGTGCCAAGTTGCCATCAGTGGGGTTAGTAGTATTCTGGAATGCCTTTCTGAGCACCATGTCTCCTACTGAATCTTCTGAGCCTAGTATTCCTATTGTATCATTTGGCCACTCTTTGTTGGTAGGATGCCATTCGGATTCTGGCCATGTCTCTGACCTCATTAACCGTTTCAAGATCCTGAAGTAGATTCTGACCGTTGGTTTCAGGATCCTGACAACTGATCCTTGCTGTAGGAATAACCATCTTAGTAGGGATCACAACCTCGGTTCGAAACACCAAAGAGAAGGGGGTTTGACCTGTTGCATTTTTGGGTGTTGTTCTATCTGCCCAAAGTACAAATGGCAACTCATCGGTCCATTTTCCTTTTTTGGAACCCAACTTCTTCTTGAGATTGTTGATGATGATCTTGTTGCTAGATTGTGCTTGTCTGTTAGCCTGAGGATAAACATGTGTTATAGTAATCATCTTGATCCCCCAACCTGTAGCCCTTTTGCCAATAAATTGCGAGCCATTGTCATCAGTGAATTCTGCCGGAATCCAAAATCTGGTAATCATGTTCCTTTTGATGAAGGATATCACCTCCTTCTCCCTTACTTTAACATAGGATTCTGCTTCGATCCACTTGGAGAAATAATCTGTCATTGCAAGTATAAATACCTTTCCTCCGGGAGCCTTAGGCAGCTTACCCATAATATCCATGCCCCACTTAATAAACGACCATAGGGATACTATAGAGTGCAGATGCTCAGCTGGTTGATGCAGAATATTGTCGTGTCGTTGGCAGGCATCGCATTTCTGGGAGAAGCTCATAGCATCCTTCTTCATTGTAGGCCAATAATAACAAAATCTGAGAATCTTGGAGAAGAGTGCTCTGCCCCTAGTGTGGTTTACACAATATCCTCCGTGAATGTCTTCAAGGACTTCGAGAGCTTCTGACTTTTCCAAGCATCTAAAGTAGACACCTGCAAGAGACTTTCTGTATAGTATATTATTTATAATAAGATACTGTACTACCTTGGCGCGGAAAGCCCTGGGACTTTCACCCCTGGGGATCTCCCTATCTTGTATATACTTTTTGATCGGACAAGTCTAGGATTCTTAGATGTCTTCAGGATCCCTATCATTCACATCCTTATTATTATCGATTGCATGACCTATGTGTTATCGGGATCCTTATATCCTCCGGTATCCTGAGTGATGATGCCATATTTACTAAAGCATCAGCTTCCGAATTTTCTTCTCTAGGAACCTGTATTATATTGAAATTCTCAAAACACAATGCTAATTTTTAAACAATATCAAGGTATTTAATTAAATTTTCCCCTCTCACTACATAAGAACCACTAAATTAGTTAGTTAATAGGAGAGAATCAATAAATACTTGTATGCACCGGATTCCCATATCCCTGACTAGTTGTAGTCCAACAATCAAAACCTCATATTCAGCTTCGTTGTTGGTAGCCTGAAATTCACAAGATATAGATAGTGGTATTATGTTCCCCTGTGGGGATTTTAGCAGGATGCCTAGACCTGTTCCCCTAATATTTGAGGATGTCAGGACCAATTTGGAAACAAATGTGTTCCTAAGCAAATTCCTAAGCTGTTGGTGCAATAAAAACTTGATTTCGTGAAATTTGATTTTGATCCAGTGATTATGCTCAAGAACATGGCTGAAAATTTTCTAAGTCTTGAAAAATTTGAAAATTTCAAATTTCAGATTATTGCTTGATTGATTCAAACTAAATAACTTCATGATGTTTGTTTTGTAGGTTTTGAGCAATTAAACTCAATCTTAGCATCCGTTGAAGCAATTTCTGAGATCTCAACCCGTTTGACCCATTAAGCACTTTTATGAAGAAACACAACTTGTTTCATCATGTCTGAGTTCAATTCTGGAAACCAAATGTTCCAAGGGCATAATAGGCCTCCAAAACTACTCGGGGCCGCCAACTATGATGACTGGAAAAACAAATTACAGTGTCACCTCGAGTATCTAGATTATGACCTATTGACATCCGTGAAGTATGGTCCTAAGGTGTTCTATGTGGATCATGTTCCTGTGGTTGGTGCTGATCCACCTCCTGCTCAGAGACGTGTAATAAAGAAAGTTGAAGACTATTCACCAGCTGAACATAATCAAATGAAGGTTGACAAACATGCTCTCGAGTGTATCAAAATGGCATTATCTGATGACATTGCCTTCCACTTCACTGAAGCAACTTCTGCTCATGAAATCTAGGTTGCACTTGAGAAAAAGTATGAAGGGAACATTGAGAGCAAAGAGAGGAGACTGGACTATCTCAAACTGCGTTTCAACACTTTTGCTCACACTGTTGGAGACTCATTTGAGACTAATGTGACAAAATTCTGCAGACTTATCTGTGAAATGCAAAATAACCAGATCTGACCTGAGATGCCATCCACATCTAAGAAGATTCTGAAGTTACTTCCTTGGGACTTTGCTCCATATGTTATCTATCTGCTTGAAAGCAGTGATTTAGCCACTTGTGACTACATGGATCTCATTGACAAAGTCAGAGGGTATGAAATTGCAGCTATTGAAAGAGATGGAAATTCACTCATGGGGAAAGTTAGAAATAAGATTTTCTCTCAGATTTCTCCAAATGCTGCTTGTTAGTACCTGGTTCCTGATCGTCATGTGAAGTATCGAATATAAGACAAGTCATGGAAGATTTTTGCGGGCCGAACCCTTCGCGAACTCCAAGTTCGGACAGGTCCGAACTTATTCGAACCTAAGGTTCGGACCATCGGGGTTGGTTCTAGTATATATATTTTGTCTTGTGTTGTAATTGAGGTGACTTGTACATTTTGAGTCTTACTTCCTATAAGTGTTCTATGTGGTTCTCAGTGGTTGAATACAAGTCTCTTTGTATTTATTCTTGTGTGATTACTTGTTTTACATTGATTTCATAACGACTAAGTACACCATTTACCGCTCAGGCACTTTCAAGTGGTATCAGAGCATTTGGTTTCTTCTACTGGTCGGAAATCATTGTTTATCGGATTTTTGAGTCAAAAATCTCAAGTTTTACGAAAATGAGTATCATTTTGGATTTCGTTTGATCTTCTCGAGTGTGCTTTGCGTGAAAAATATTCTTCTAGATTTGAGCTTCTGTCGAAAATCTCATCCAAAATCACAGAAAATCACGAAAATGGTGTCGGGAGTGTTTGGGTTCGTTTGAGGTTCGGACAACTTCATGATAACCGCTCCGAAAGTGAAGTTTGGACAGAGTTCGGACATTGTTTGGCCGGGTTTGTACACAGTTAGGAACTAGTTCGGTCTAGATTCTTGTTTGGTCATCCGAAAGTGAAGTTCGGACAGAGTTCGGTCCATCTTTGTTCGGCTAAGGTTCGGACCAAGTTCGGTAGAAGTTCGGACGAGGTTCGGCACAGGTTCGGAGTGAATAGTAACCAGTATTTTCAAAATGTCCGATTTTCTATTCAAAATTCAGTTCAAGCAATGATGCGAACAATGATGAATTATGATAATGAAATTGGAACAAGTCAGAAAGTTCCCAAATTGCTTAAATTGGAAGATTATCATAGTTGTGTTAAAAGGTTTGAAGCATACGTTAATACTAATGACATTGATATGTGGTTGGCGTTTACTGAGCAATATGTCTATCCTAAGGATGAAACTGGTGAACCCATTCTTCAAAGAAAAATATCATCTGAACAAAAGAAAACTTATCAAGCTGAGAAGAAAGCGTATGGTACTTTGACGATGGCTTTGCATAAAGAGTTACTACATCAATTTTCGGATAACTACACATCAAAGAGTTTGTGGGATGCTTTGGAAAAACGATGTGAAGGCAATGATCAATATAAGAAAAGTCGTCAGAAGGTTTTCAAAAAGGAATTTGATAGTTTCAAGCATTATCAGAACGAATCAATTCCAAGTATGATTGCAAGATTTGGTCATTTAATGAGTGAAATGTGTTTGGTCAGTCTTACAAAGGAAGAAGCTGATATGATAGAAAAGATTTTGGAGGGTTTGCCAGAGAAGTGGGAAAATTATGTGATGATCACTCATGATAAAGACTATCCGGGATTATCTTTTAATGATCTGATTCAAAGAATTCAAGCACGTGACATGGAGTTTATGGTTAATAAGTCACTTCCTGCACAAATTCAAAATCCTGTTGTGTGTTTTGCTGATAATGATTCTACCATGAATGCTGGGAAATCTAAAATTCTTACTTCTGCACCCCCTACAGCATTGGTTTCAGGTAAATCTGAAACTTCAAGTTTTTCTGCTGGTTAAAATGTTTCTATTCCGAGTTCTTCAACTCAAAATGCTTTATCTGCTCAAACCACCGATGATTATAATGCTTTAATGTCTGTGTTGGTATCTTCATATTTCGGGGTTATTACTGGTGCTGTTAATAATGCTGAGTTAACAAATGAAGATTACGATCAGATAGATTGTGAACATTTGGAAGAGATGGATTTGAACTGGCAATATGCTATGTTAGTTCGAAGAACGAAGAAATTTTTTAATATAAACTGGCAAGAAAAGGTTGAATCAGGATGGAAAAATTGGATTGGACAAGTCTAAGGTTAAGTGCTATAAGTGTTCTGTTTATGGACATTTTGCACGAGAATGTCCAAGTTTAATTGACAACAAGCTAAAATCTGGTCAACATGCTCATATGGTTTTTCATGCACCAAGTGCATTTTCTAAGGTTGAAGAAAAATCTGTTTCTTTTGATGACAAATTATCAGAGGTGTTTTAGCATCCAAACGAATTTGCTTGGAATGCAGATTCTGAAGCACATATGAAACATGCTCCATTTACTGTTGCTTTAACTGCTCATCATGATGATGATGATAGCATTCGGACTGATTCTGATTCCAATTCGACAATTTCAATGATCAAAGAAGTTAAGTTGAAGAATCAAGATGTCGTGAATGTATAAGGCTGAGTAAGAGAATTGCAAGTCTTGAGAATAATTCTCATTTATCAACTGAAGAGATTGTTGTGCTCAAGAAAGAATTGGATGATTTTCAAAGAAATATTATGAATTGATCCATGTTCATGAAGATGTTCTGCAAGAAAAGACTAGATTGGCTGAAGAATGTGAGAAAGCTAAAGCTAAAGCTTTAGATGCAGCTCAAGATTTTGAGAATTTGTTTGAAAAGAGTTATCCGGTTCAATAAAAGTATGAAAAGGCTAATGCTCTTGTGCTTGAATCGGCGACTACTATTGGGAAACTTCAGAATAAGATATCTATGCTTCAAGACGAGAATGTTTTGTATCGTGATAAGAATGAAGTTTTGACAAAAGATATTAAGATTTACAAAAAGAAGAGAGAAAGTGTTCTTGAAGAATTATTGGCTGAATGTGAGATCTGGAAATGTTTGATGCTCAACAGAAAATATCTGAATTGAAGTTGGAAATTTTGGAGTTGCAAAGGCAAGTAAAGAATTGCAATTTGTCACCAACATTGCTGAATTTCTTATACAAGCAGGATAGGAGTAAGGATATTTCTAAGAAGGATGATATTCACTTGGTTCCTCAACCGGTGGATTTGTCTGAGGTTAGATCTGCTCCGCTTGATCCTAAAGCCGAATTGCATGATTATTCAAAATTTGCCACTTCATCAAAAAAGAAGAAGTCAAAGTCTAAAAAGAAGGAAAAGCCTTTGGGTGAAGCTCCTAGGTTTAGCTCAAAGTCTACATTTTTGGAAAATGAAAATATTTTTTATAATGTTGCTTCAAGTTCTTTATTTGGAACCGAAGAAGAAAAAGTTTTGGTTGAGAAGAAAAAGTTGAAAGATATCAAAGAAAAATTCACTAGCGAGGTTAAGGCGAGGAAAGCTTCTGGTTCATCTTCTAGTTCATCAAAACCATCAGGTTTTAAGCACAAAGGTTTGGGTTACCAGGTTCCGGACGTACCAGCTCAAGAAAAGAAGCCAGTGAAACTTGAACAAGTTTCAAAAGTTAAAGTTCCAAAGAAATCACCTTCTCTTAAAGAAAAATCTTATTATTCTGGAAGGTCATCATCTTTAAGGAGTCCATCTCCTAGGTATGATTCTTTTGAGGGTTTCTTTGATACTTTTGATTTTGAACATTCATCTAGTTTTCAAAATTCAAAGCATTTTTCAAATATTTTTCGAGAACGAATTTGTTATGCATGTCATCAACCAGGACATCTTGCTGCTGATTGTCCGACGATTGCATATATCCACAACACTACTAAATATGTGGATAACAAAGGTCGATTTTTTGATGAACCATGATCTCCAAAGATCAAATCAACTCGTAAGTCGTCATGGTTTAAACCGAGTACACCGGTTGAATCTGATTTTGGTTCTGATAAAAAATTGAAAAATTTTCAAATATGGAAACCAAAAGTTGTTTCCAAGGCCAACAACGACTATGTGGAAGACACCGGGCGACACGACGCTGTTGAATCGGGTCGATCCCAAAGCGACTAATGTTTTATTTGGTGTAAAGCAGGTTTTTCAGGAAGACCTTTCGGTGATTGGGAAATTGCTGATTGGGAAATATCTGTGTTAACTTAAATTGAATTTTCAAATCAACCTGGTTTCAAAATGCTAAACGACAAGTATTCGTGTTGGTTGATCAATTTTCGTTTTGTTTTTTCACTCCGTCTCGTTTTGAGGGGGAGTTTGTTTTTGCAAAAATACAAAAATAGTGTGTTGTTTTTCAAATATTAAAAATGAAAATCTATAAATAGAGCTGTCATTTTTAGGGGGAGAAATTTGAAAAGAGAAAAACCTTGAAAAATGCAAAAATCCAAAAACATTAAAAAAATGAGACATTGTATCCGACATGATTGGGAAATGATGATACATTGGCTTACATTGTCTGATTCACGGATAAAATATATGAAAAAGCCATAAGACCATTTGATCGATGTGTAAGGTAGGCTTGGCAAATCAGAAAGTATTCAAATGTGATATACACTAAATCTGATGCTTGACCTAGTGGACAACATCTTGATGCATATTTCATGATATATCAAGAAAAAGATATGTAAAGATAAAATGAGAAGTCAGTGTGTATACATGTGTTCACTTTTGCAAAGATTTAAACTTGTTTGATTTTCTTTATTTTGTCAAACGATCGAACTTTCTCTGCGTGGTCACAAGGCCGACCTGATTGTTGTTCATTTGACGTTCTACTTTATTTTCTTCGGTGTTTCGTATAACTCATCAGACTTTCTCTACGTGTCCACAAGACCGACCTAATTGTTCTTGAGTTATACAAATTCAACTTGTTTTATTTTCTTATTTTGTTAAATCCGAGGCCTTATTTGCGTATCGAAAGATCGACCTTAAGGTAGACGATTTAATGTTCTTATTTCTTTTTGCAAGGAACACAGTTGACTATATCATGAATATAATCATTATTTGATTAAATCACAAATGAAATCACAAATTGTGATAAGCAAAGCATATCTGAGTATGTCTGATAGTGTGGGGTACACTAGTCAATGCAAATCTAATCAAGACTTTATCATATTCAGATGTTATGAGTATGATTCTGCCTGAGTTAAAAGTTGGACAAATTATATCTGCAATCGACATGGCTTATGTGCTACAATAATCAAAATTGAAGTGTAGTTCAGCATGTTATGTTCAATATGATACCAAGTTGTGATCTTTCTCGCAAAAGACAAAAATAGTGTCTAATTCAGTATTGTGTTTATTTTCATTATCAGAAAATACCAAAAAGATTTTCGGTGTGTTTCAATATAAAGTTTTTAAAAGCCAACAAGTTTTTGTTTATGTTTTTTTTTTCGATTGATCAACACAGTATACGAAATCAAATTTCAAAATCAAAATATCTTGGAGTCTCGAAGAGACGTTTTGCGCAAAGATTATTTATGTTGGCAGGTTTCTAAGTGGAAAGAGAAGATCACAACTTCAAGTCTTCTGAAGATTGTTGATAAAGAAATGTCGCACGATGCAATATCAAGTATTAAAGATTGAACTCATCGTCAAAAGAAGAGGAAGAGTTTGATTGAAGATACATGATACAAGTTCTAAGCGGAAGGTGATACTACACATGCCGAGGGGGAGTTTGTTAGTACCTGGTTCCTGATCGTATTGTGAAGTATTGAATACAAGAAAAGTCATGGAAGATTGCTGCTGGCCGAATCCTTGGCGAACTCCAAGTTCGGACAGGGTCCAAACTTGTCCGAACAGGTCCAAACTTGTCCGAACCTGGGGTTCGGACCACCGGGGTTGGCTCTAGTATACATAGTTTGTCTTGTGTTGTAATTGAGGTGACTTGTATGTTTTCAGTCTTACTTCCTATCAGTGTACTCTGTGGTTCTCAGTGGTTGAATACAAGTCTCTTTGTATTTACTCTCGTGGGATTACTTGTTTTACATTGATTTCATAACGACTAAGTAGACGATTTACCACTCACGCACTTTCACTGCTTTCATTACTCCTAATGAGACCGACTTGGAATTTCCTTACTTTGTTGGTGGGTCCTGTTCCTCTGTTCAAGAATTTGCTCCAGTTCCTACTCAACAGCCTGTTTATCAAGCTGCATTCATTTCTCAACAACCCGTCTCACCAGTGATTCATTCACCTACTACATACCATTCAGGACCTTCAGTTGTTAAGGTTTGGGTCACTTTGCACGTGAATGTAAGAAGCCGAAGCTAAGACAAGTCCCTGTGACATCTGGGGGAAACAACAATTCGAGTCAAAATCAGGGCAACTATTCATACCAGAAGTCATAACCCGCTGGCTCATCTCGCCAGGGTTCTAGTTCCAACAATGGTAAGCGTGCTGACAACCAAGAAAAGGCACTCGTGTCACTAAGTGATCCGGACTACACGTGGTCCAATCGGACATAACCACCAGCTAATGTTGATTATGCACTATTGGTGAACTCATCTGATGAGTCCAAGATTGAAGACAACTCCTTCTTTTGATCCGCTTTATCCCACCGACTTTGCACTGATGGCTAATGTGGATGAAATCTCTGAAGATGCTACTTTTGTGTCTAACACTGCTGATGGTACTACCAATGATGAATCTGATGCTGATCAAAAGTAAATAAACCGTCAGAAGGATCTCAACAACGAAGAGTTGGTTGAAAAGGCGATAGCGAATTAGTGTATTGTCAAGTCCATTCAAGCTAAGGAATTGGATTTCCTGGCCAAAATAAAGCCTTGCAGGATGATATTGAGGTCATGAAACTTGCTGAAGTGGCTCTTCGTACTCACTTAGAGGATTTAGTGACTCGTTACTCATCCCTGAGCAAGAACTATGTTCAAGATCAGGAAATTATTGACTTAATGAAGCTCAATCCCTCTAACTTAGCAGGTGATGTGGCTAAGGACATTTTCAAACGTGTTCAAAGTGGTTTAGGTTTAACCAGGGAAATTGATGATGCCGTTGTTGAGCATCCTCTCAATCATAAAAATTTTCCAATACCTGAACTTACTAAAATAAACTCCCGAAGCCACATCAGGTTTTTGAATAATGAGTCTGTTCCTAGCAAGTCAGAAATTCAGCAAATGAAAGATAATCTGTCTGGCTATGAAAGTGGCTCGAGCCTTCCATCTGTTGAAAGTGCACTGAAAATAAAATAGATGATTTTGATTCCAGCTCATTTCAATCAGTCGATACTGGTCTATCTAAGGATACGGTCAGGTAGAAGGCAGAATCTGAGTTTTTGAAATTAATAACCAGTAAAGAAATAACATCTCAATCATCAGTTTTTAGCGAATCACAATCTTCAGTCTTTAGTGAATCTCAAGTGATGTTTAAAGAAAAATCTGTTTCAAAGAGACCTAAATTTTCGATGAAGCGAAAATCCAAAGCTATAACTGTTAACTCAGATTTTGGCCATACTGATCTTCCAAGTGATCTGGTTTCTGTCGCACTTAATAAACTGAATTTGGGTGATGGTAAACCAAATGGTAATACACAACACTTTGTCACAATCACTAATGGTAAGGTGATTTCCTCGGCCCCTGCACCTATGATGATCCCACCTCAAGTCACTCCGATGTCGTCTATAAAATTTAAAAATGTTCAAGTCATGCAATACCATACCATCAAACTCTCAAAATGTCGCGAGCACCTCAAAATCTGTCAAGAAGCCAGCAAAGAGTCAGAAGAATGAATTTTCAACTGAAAATGTTGTTGCTGCTGAGAAGACTGTGGTATCTCAACTACATGCTGTTGAACCTGTTTTTCATGTACCCGTGAACTTGGGAGGAAATAAAGGTGAGGGTCAAGTTGCTAAACAGAAAAACAACAACAAAAGGCGAAATAAGAAAGCTGCTAATCAAAGGGAAGGAGAACCTGTTGCTGAAACAAAGGTCAATCCAATTCAAAATGTGGTTCCACCTACCACCATGAATCAAAGTGTGTCTGCAAATACTATTAGGTGTTTTGTATGCGGAGACCCAAGTCATGCTGCTCGGGGCTGTATATTCAACTCGACAAAAGCACACATGGGGTACAATCCTCCAATGGTTGCTCCCTATGGACCAAGAATGATAAGGCCTCCCTTCACTCAACCATGGCCTCGGTTTTATGGTAACTACAGTGAAGAATATGACTACATGAATAATCAGCAAATGTTCATGCCAAACTTCCAGAATCAACAGTTCTTCAGAGGAATGACCTCTCATGCTCCACGAGGTTTAGGTGCAAGTACCGGGTACTTTCAACCGGTAGTCCCTGGAACTGCAAGTAGTCAAACTCCAATAACCTCACATCCTCGTACTCCATGGTCACCTTTGGCTGATCCTCAAAAGCCTTTTGAACAAGTCACCACTCCTGCTCCTCGTCCACCTAAAAGGAAGAACACCAGGAAGAACCAAGGTCCTAAAGACCTGGGTTCATTTGCGAACTAATATTTTCTTTATTTGTGTCGGAACAACAAAAGAAATCAATAAATCTATGGTACATGGATAGCGGCTGTTCCAGGCACATGACGGGTGATAAGGATCTCTTGCATGATGTCAAACTGATATCTGGAGGAGGTTCTGTTGCCTTTGCTGGAAATAAGAAAGGTGGTCAAATAATTGGAACAGGTCACCTAACAAATAGTGAAGTCTCTTTTGAAAAAGTCAACCTCGTGTCGAATCTGCAATTCAGTCTGTTGAGTGTCTCACAGATATGCGACAATAAGATGCCAATGTTCTTTGATGATCGAGAATGTTTCATTCTGAAGCCTGGTTTTAAAGTACCTGAAGATCAGATTTTATTCTGGGCTAATCGTAGGGGGAACATGTACGCACTGGACATGAATGCTGCAAAGCCGTCGAGTTCAATTGCGTGCCTTTTGGCTAAAGCTTCAGAGGAAGATTCAACCTTGTGGCATCGGCGGATGGGACATGTTAATTTCCGTAACATGAACCGCCTTGTTAGGGGGAAACATGTATTTAGGCTACCCGACAGAGAATTCGTGCAAATCGATAACTTCGTTGCATGCTCGAAGGGAAAGCAACATAAAGTGTCTCATAAGCCAAAGCCGCCTGGAAGAACAACAATAATCCTTCAACAGTTTCACCTGGATCTCTTTGGGCCTGTTAATATCAAGAGTTTAGGGGAAAAATCTTTCTACCTAGTCATCACTGACAAATACTCAAGATATTCCTGGGTATTTTTCTTAGGGAGAAGTCTGAGACTACGGTGATACTCAAGGATTTTGTTACACGCATTGAGAATGCAAGCAGAGAAAAATTCCGAATAATCAGATCTGACAACGGGACAGAGTTTAGAAATCATGTCGTTGACTTGTTCTGTAACGAGAAGGGCATCACTCGCCAATCTAGCTCTCCATATACTCCTCAACAGAATGGGATTGCTGAAAGAAAGAACTGCACAATAATCGAGTGTGCTTGGACGATGCTCGTTGATTCTAACCTTAAACTGTCTTTTTGGGCCGAAGCAGTCAATACTGCTTGCTATGTCCTAAACAGAACTCTTTTGGTCAAACATGCCAACAAGACATCCTTTGAGCTGTTTTCAAAACAAAAACCAGTGTTAAATCGCATAAAGCCCTTTGGATGTCCTTGTACTGTATTAATTCAGTCTGAGCAGTTAGCTAAATTTGCCCCTCGGGCAGATGAAGGCTATTTTGTTGGATACTCGATGACCTCTGTAGCGTATCGAGTGTAAATTAAAAAGAACTCAGGTAATTATGGAGTCGTGCAATGTTAACTTTAATGAGCACACCCATAATTCCAGAGAGCCTAACTTAGATGGCAGCTATGACTTCGAGAATTTATCTTCTTCTTTTAACTTTGGTGATTCTATGATTTCAGCTGATTCTGGTAACATGCAAGAAGGTGCCAATAATGTGGATGTGTCTGTGCCCGAGAGTTCTGCTACAATTACATCATCAATATTGGATACCATCTATTCAGATGATCTTCTGATTTTACTTGGAGAAATGAATCAACGGACGCTCCCAACTCATCTGCTACTATTCCAGCTGTCACTACTGATGAAAGCCAAATAACTTAAGAAGTCATTCAGGGAGTTGTGCCAAATCAAGAAAATTAACAAAACAAGAAATTCCAGAAAATCAACCTGAGAATGAACCCTTCAATAATAATTCAGACTCAGAAGACACAACAGTGATTGAATATGGTGATACTCCAGACAATGATGTGCAGATGGGATCTCTAGACACAAATAGTCCAGTTCCAGTTGTTGAAGAGACTGGAATTCACAAGAAACATCCTGTCTCAAACATTATCGGTCCACTTGATAAGAGAGTAACCAGAAGTCAATCATGAACAATAAACACTTGCTTATTTTTATGCTTCATCTGTCAAGAAGAACCTGCTTCTGTAGCTGCTGCTATGAAAGATGACAATTGGATAGAGGCTATGCAGGCTGAGTTGCTTCAATTCAAACTTCTGGATGTGTGGCAACTTGTAGACACTCCTCCTGGCGTGCAGCCTATTCCAGTCAAGTGGATCTTCAAGAATAAAAAGGATGATAGAGGAAAATAATAAGAAATAAAGCAAGACTTGTGGTCAAGGGTTATATGCAGATAGATGGGCTGGACTATGATGAGGTCTATGCCCCGGTAGCTCGTCCTGAAGCCATCGGGATTTTCTTAGCTGATGTCGCGTCAAAGAACATAACGGTCTATCAACTTGACCTGAAGACTGCATTCCTGTACGGAGAACTAGACGAAGAGGTGTACGTTGATCAACCTCCAGGGTTTGTCAATCCTTCCTTTCCAAATAAGGCATACAAACTGAAAAAAGCACTCTATGGACTCCATCAGGCAGCAAGGAAGTGGTATGAAACTCTGTCTACCTATCTGCTGGAAAATGTGTAAAAACACGATACGATCTTACTACTGCATGATTTGGTAATCAGAGAATGAACACGATGTAAATAAAGCTTCGCTTTATTGATTCACTTAGAGATACAATGTAGAGAGAGAAAACACCTTAAGAACACACAGTTAAGAGATGTAGAATGACAGAACTAGTTGACTCTCTCTAACACAAACTATTTATAGTACACACATGCTAGCTGGCGAACCACCAGCGTACCATTTGGTACGCCCGGACCAAATGAACTGCGGACCATTTGGTTCGGCCATCTTAGCATATGGCCACTACAACTCACACAGATGCTCTTGTCTAGATACAATACACGAGACACAACGTTAGCATAGGAATATGCTTCTACAAACTCCCCCTTAACGTGTAGTGTATCTAGCTATCTATCCATCTAAAAAAACTTCAGTCTTCAATCTTCAGCAGCAGTGCATCTGATTTTCAACTTGAAATCTTGTTCAGAATTAGAGCTTGCATGGCTGGATCAATCTTGAAAAATCTTTGAACTTCAAGATCCACTTGTGAAAGATATAACATACTCCCCCTTTCACCATGCTTGAGTCTTGTCACACAGAAACCTGCAATTTCAGAAGACAGAATCGCGGCTTTCTTTTTCTTTTGAAAAATAATTTAATCTTGGTGCAAAACTTCTCTTCGAGAATCCAAGATATAGTTTTGAAATTTTGATGTCGTATCTTGTATTGATCGGTCGAAAACAAATAAGAAATAAAATCTTTTTGGCTTTTTGAAACTTTATATTAAAACACACCAAAAATCTTTTTGGATTTTTCTAAGTTTATGCTAAAACACATCTAAAATCTTTTTGAATTTTTCAAATATGAAACATAACTGCAATACAGAATCAGACACTATTTTTGTCTTTTGTGATAAAGATCACAACTTGGGATCATATAGGACATAACATGCTGAACAACACTTCAATTTCAATTACTTCAGCACACAAGTCATGTCGATAACTGGTATAATTTGTCCATCTTAAACTCAGGCACAATCATACTCATAACATCTGGATATGTTATTGAATTGATTAGGTTTGCTTTGACCAGTGTACCCCATACTATCAGACATATTCAGATATGTTTTTGCTTTTTATATCACACTTTGTGATTACATTTGTCATTTAATCACATAATGATTGTATTCATGAATCAGTCAACTGTGTTCCATGCAAAAAGAAATAAGAACGTTAAATCGTCTACCTTAAGGTCGATCTTTCGATACGCAGATAAGGCCTCGGATTTAACAAAATAAGAAAATAAAACAAGTTGAAATTGTATAACCCAACAACAATCAGGTCGGTACTCCCGTACACGCAGAGAAATTCCGATGAGTTATACGAAACACCAAAGAAAATAAAGCAGAACGTCAAACGAACAACAATCAGGTCGATCTTTCGATACGCAAAGAAAGTCCGATCGTTTGACAAAATAAAGAATATCAAACAAGTTTAAATCTTTGCAAAATGAACACATGTATACACAGTGACTTCTCATTTTCTTTTTCACATATCTTTTCTTGATATATCATGAGACATGCATCAAGATGTTGTCCACTTGGTCAAGCATTAGTATTTAGTGTTTATCACATCTGAATACTTTCTGATTAAATGTCCGAGCCTACCAAGTACATCAAACAATGATCTTATGGCTTTTTCATCTATTTTATCCATGAGTCAGACACGTAAGCCAATGTACCATCATTTCCCAATCATGTCGGATCAATTTCTCATTTTTCAATGTTTTTGTATTTTTCCATTTTTCGATGTTTTTGTATTTTTCATTTTCTCCCCCTTAAAATGAAAACTCTATTTTTGGATTTTCATTTTAACAAAAACACTATTTTTGGTTTTTCAATTTTCTCTCCCTAAACTACAAACAAAATGCATGAAAGAAAGAAAATTGACCAATCGATACTGATACCTGTTCAGTTTAAGCTTTCAGAAAAAACTTTTAGGTTTGAAGAATGACGCATTCAATTTAAGTTAAGAACGCAGAATACTCCTCCATCAGCAACTTTGCAATCACCAACGGGTCTTCTAGGAATACCTGCACACTGGTTATAAAGATTAGTACTCAAATGACCCGAAGCACACAACTTCTGGTCGACCAGTGTCTTCCACAAAATCATTTGCAGCCTTGGTGACCAATTTAGGTCGCCATTGCATTTTTGGTTTTTCTGTCTTTAATGAGTCACTTCCAGTGGATGAACTATCCATGCTTGAATCATATTTACAAAATTGGTTCTTTAAAGATTTAAAAGATGTGGATGTGGACTCAGTAAAAACTCTGTCTGATTCATCAATGAATGTGGCAGATTTATCAGAATAAATTCTTTTTGCAGTTTCAGGACAATCGTGTGCTATGTGGCCTGGTTGGCGACATTGATAGCACAAACGATAAGATCATTTCAGTGTTCGTTTGTCCTGAACTGTATGGCACATATCATCAGAATCAAATGAATCATAAAAATCATCAAATGGTTGAAACTGATACTTGTGTACCCATTTGGATGTTGGACTTTGAGGAGTAGGATTGGAACCAGATGAAGAAGACCTTCCATAATGTCGTTGACTAACTGGAGACGAATTTGAGAAAATCTTCTTCTTCAAATCTTTCTTCGATTGTTGACTCCCGAATCCTTTCTCCATTGTAGACATGAAAACTTGAGCCAAATGATAAATTTGATCAAGATTTGTATCTTTCTTTTCTTGTGGAGCTTTCTTGGGCATGTTCTTCTTATCATTCTTTTCAAATAGCTTGTTCCCACTACCCAAACCAGACCTTTTATAACCTGGTATCTTTGATAGATCGACCTGAGAACTCGAAGAACCAGCTTTAGCAATTTGATTGAATGAAGCTTTAATATCCTTTAGTTTGTTAGCTTCAACCAACTTGGCAGCAACATTTTCTTCATTCAACTGCTTTGCATCTTTTCCAACCTGTTTTCCAACAGAAATAACTCCCTCTTCTGAACTAAACCCTCCAGAAACAAACGTTGATGAGAATTTACCAATCAGACTTTCCTCTTTTTCCACTACCTTCTTCAATTTCTTGGATGGCTTCAAATCTGATTTTTCAGTTACAAACTCAGAATAATCTTTACCTTCATTTGACGAACTAAAATCAGCAAGAACATCAGTTTGATACCAAGGATGTGGAACTTGATTGAATTCTTCTCCTCCAAACACCTTCTTGAAGTTTTTATCTTGACACAAATAACTTGCAAACGAATGTGAATTTGTCAAATTATTCACCTTCCGATTCAGATCCACAATTTCAACATTCAAATCTGATATTTTCTTTTGAGCTTCTTCCAATGCCTTTTCTGACTCAATTAACAGCTCTGAAACATTGTTTGACCCATATTTTACTCTTCGCATTTCATCATGAGCATCATACACTTCTTGTGTAATTTTCTTCAAACGCTCTTCATGAATTTCAATATTTCTTGTCAATAATTTGTTGTCATGCGTCAAGTTTGCGACTCTATCTAGTAATTTTGAATGTTCCTCCTGACGATTACTTTCCAAAGTAGTAACTCCATCAAGAACTTTTTGTAGTTCATCATTTGTCTTTATAAGAGATTCCACCCTGGCTGTTGGCTTCTTAAACAGATTATCGAAATCTTCAATTACATCATTTGCTTCACTTTCCCATTTTTGAGCATTTTGAACCAACTCTGCATTTTCATTTTGTAACATCAAAATTTGTTGTTTATCTTCACCAACTTCCTTGGATAACTTTTCATTCTCAATCAGCAACTTGGCAATAGTTTTCTTTAAATTCTCAATTTCACTTTGAAATTGCAACTCTTTCTCAGCAACTTTATTCTGAAAACATCCTTCTTCTTTCTTGTTACTCTCATCACTTAATAAACCATGATTAGTAATCAATTTCTGAATTTTCTTGTCTTTGTGTGAAACTTCGTGTTGGAACTTTTAATAAGTGTGACTGACGCCATCAAATCTATTCTCGAATAATTCGGTTGAAGAATCCATTGTGATTTGATTCAGAGACGCGGGTTGTGATGCTCGAGGCTTGCAGGTTTGGACCGAAGACGTTTTCTTGAAAAGTCAACCGTTCGGGTCAACGGTCAACGTAAAAGTCAACGGAAGATCGGTTCGAGCGAGTCAAGCTTCATATTAATTAAATCAACTTTGATTTAATTAATAATTTACTTTAGTTGTTTATTTGTAATTTTGCTCGTTTGTATGTGTGTTAGCTAGTTAGTGGGCTAGTGAGCACATGGGCTCTCTATAAATAGGAAGGGATAGCTCCATTAGAAAGATGATGAATAAGGAATGAAAAAGGATGAATAATGAGTGATGTGAGCTATCATTTCTAGAGAGAGAGTCACACATTAGGTTTGAGCTCAACCCAATGTGACCATGGATTTCCAATGACGAGTTTGTAATCATTCGGTTCGTTGTAATCATTCAGCAATAATCAATGAATCGTTTGTTTTATCATTTCTTGTCATTTATTTATCTTTGATTCTCTCTACATCCCGTCTCCTCCCAATCTCACATTTGTTCTTGCTCAAGATCGGGATTCTCGATGTGAAATCGGTCCTGACAAATGGTATCAGAGCGGGTACCGATCAGATTCATCTCACCGTGAATCTGGTCACTCGAATCTGTGATTTTGAGCTTGAATGAGGTGCTGATTGGAAAACCCACTTTGGAGACTTTTTCTATTTTTTTCTTATTTTTGGAGCTGATTGATGATTTCTGGATGAATCTGATGATAGCTTCTTGTTATTGGGTTCATTTAGAGATGATTTCATGCTCCATATGTTCAAATCTGTGAAGAAATACGAGATCTGAGCAAGAAAAACGAAGCTGTTAGAGTTTTCCCGTTTTTGGGGTTTTGAAGATTTTTTGAGCTTTGATTCTGAGTTTTTGGTGCTAAAATCAGTGTTTTTGGATGAAATAAAGTATGAATCTTGAAGGAAAACGCATTCCGGATCCATTGGGAGCATCGGTTTTGTCTGATTCGCAACGGTTTGGGCAGATCTGGAGAAACACACAGTAGTGTGTGTTTCACGGTGTTCTTGGTGTTCTTCATTTTTATGAAGATTGCCTTGGCGATCTCACAGCTGTTGAAGGTGTTCTTGGCGACCTGAGATGCTCTTGAAGATGTACTTGGCGATCTCAGGTGAACTTGAATATGTCCTTTGCGATCTCAAATAAGCCTTGGCGGTTTCGTTCTTGCCCTTGGCGATCTCGAGCCTAACCATGGCGATCTGGTGAATAATCTTGGCAAACTGGTGTTGGCGACCTCGTATATGGCTTGGCGACCTCAATAAGTTTGGCGATCTCGTCATCTGGGTTTTTGTTCGGATCGTTTTCAGATGATTTTAATCGTCCAGGATGATAAAGCATCGAATAACGGGTTCAATGACATAAATTTCGTCGAATTTCGTTGAGTTTCGACTGAGATATGGTCATTTCACGCATTTCCGGCGAGTTTTCAAGGTGGTCCGGCTAGTTATTAGGGTTTCGGTGGAGGCTGTCGCGAGTTTGAGGAAGAAGGGGACCAGCAATGACGTGTCGTAAAGTGATTGGTCTACAAGGAATGTCCTTTTTCTCTCTCTTTGTAGGTTGACCAAGACACTCTTTTCGTTGTCGGTCTGTAATAGGCTGCAAGGTAAGCGCGTGGGCCCCTTGCTGTCAAGAGAACCGTTGGAAACCTAAGCGCTGTCTCCATCTCATTGGCTTAAGCCATGTCTCGTGGGCCCCATCTATTCTAAGACTCGTTGAAATTGAATGCTGTGTGAAGCTCATTGGTTGAATAGAACCGTGTGGGACCAGGTTTTTAGGGGAGAACTGTTGATGGCTCAGCTGCGTGTTAATCTTTCACTGGCTGGTTTTTGTTCCACGCGGGTCACACTTTTCGACCGTTGGATCCATCAGATCTGGTCCATTGATTTTATTTTGCTGTTGAAACGTGATTGGAGGATGGGGTTTCACAAGGATTGACATTTTTCAGCCCTTGATGGCCTTATTTATCTACCGCTGGATCAACACAATGCTTCATTCTGATTGGTCCTTAAATATTCACACGGATTGTGTGTTTCTTTGAGGGATTTTTAATGACTAATTAATTTTCAGCATTATTTCGATAAAAGCGGGCATTTTTCTTATCGGTCTTTAACGAGACAAATGGGATAACGCCGCAACGGAATTTCAGAAAATATTTTATTGGTCATGGTTTTATTCCGCTATATTTCGACCGGGTTTCTAGTTTTTGTTGACGTCAAGACCACGTTAGCTAACGACCACTGACGGACTGGTTTCGCTTCTCGGTTAAGCTTGTGACTTTTTCGTTATGTCTCACTCCAAGTTGTTTAGCTGATGCAGCGCTGATGTCATCTAACCGAATTAACTGGAATCTCAGTTAAATATTGGAATATTCCGTTAAATCTCTAACGGAAGGCCGTTACTTGAATAAAATTTACGGTCTTCTCAGATTCAGTCCAAATTACACCGTTTGACTCAGAATTCTTCACGGAATACTTTTCCGAGCTCGATTATCTTCACCAAAAATTACGAAGACTCCGGTTATGAATAAATTTCGCGTTTATGCTCGGGATCTCAGTTTTTCACCGATTTGACATTATTTTCGCATCCAACCCAGTCACGCGAAACAAGTTCAGTATTTATGGATCATTCACAACTGTCTGCACCCGGCTTCCGGTTTTTCACAAGATTGTCCGATTTCAGGATTTTTGTACCGTTTTTCTCTTCGGAACTGAGCAAAACGGTTCCACTCTCTGCATCTGATTTTCCTCTTCCGCATCGGATGTTTTCAGAGGGATCTAGAGAAAAGGGGGAACTTCTATGGATTTGGATTATCGGGTCGATTATCTGAAGTTGGAGCATTTTCAGTGATTGATTGGTTTATCTGATTCGGTTTGTTGTGGCTACAGACTCCAATGTTCAGCATTCTTAGTATTGTACCCGACCGTGTGAACCGAGTGAACTGCAGCACTTGGATCTCAACTGGAGCAACAAGAACAGAAGAAGCTTATTCAAAGGGGGAATCTTTACAACAGACAGATTCCAGGTTTATCAGTTATTCTTTGAAGATGTACGACAGAGCGATTCTTCACCAGTATGACAGATTTGAAAGCGTCAGTCAAGGGGGAATTGTTGGAACTTTTAATAAGTGTGACTGACGCCATCAAATCTATTCTCGAATAATTAGGTTGAAGAATCCATTGTGATTTGATTCAGAGACGCGGGTTGTGATGCTTGAGGCTTGCAGGTTTGGACCGAAGACGTTTTTTTGAAAAGTCAACCGTTCGGGTCAACGGTCAACGTAAAAGTCAACGGAAGATCGGTTCGAGCGAGTCAAGCTTCATATTAATTAAATCAACTTTGATTTAATTAATAATTTACTTTAGTTGTTTATTTGTAATTTTGCTCGTTTGTATGTGTGTTAGCTAGTTAGTGGGCTAGTGAGCACATGGGCTCTCTATAAATAGGAAGGGATAGCTCCATTAGAAAGATGATGAATAAGGAATGAAAAAGGATGAATAATGAGTGATGTGAGCTATCATTTCTAGAGAGAGAGTCACACATTAGGTTTGAGCTCAACCCAATGTGACCATGGATTTCCAATGACGAGTTTGTAATCATTCGGTTCGTTGTAATCATTCAGCAATAATCAATGAATCGTTTGTTTTATCATTTCTTGTCATTTATTTATCTTTGATTCTCTCTACATCCCGTCTCCTCCCAATCTCACCTTTGTTCTTGCTCAAGATCGGGATTCTCGATGTGAAATCGGTCCTGACAAATGGTATCAGAGCGGGTACCGATCAGATTCATCTCACCGTGAATCTGGTCACTCGAATCTGTGATTTTGAGCTTGAATGAGGTGCTGATTGGAAAACCCACTTTGGAGACTTTTTCTATTTTTTCCTTATTTTTGGAGCTGATTGATGATTTCTGGATGAATCTGATGATAGATTCTTGTTATTGGGTTCATTTAGAGATGATTTCATGCTCCATATGTTCAAATCTGTGAAGAAATACGAGATCTGAGCAAGAAAAACGAAGCTGTTAGAGTTTTCCCGTTTTTGGGGTTTTGAAGATTTTTTGAGCTTTGATTCTGAGTTTTTGGTGCTAAAATCAGTGTTTTTGGATGAAATAAAGTATGAATCTTGAAGGAAAACGCATTCCGGATCCATTGGGAGCATCGGTTTTGTCTGATTCGCAACGGTTTGGGCAGATCTGGAGAAACACACAGTAGTGTGTGTTTCACGGTGTTCTTGGTGTTCTTCATTTTTATGAAGATTGCCTTGGCGATCTCACAGCTGTTGAAGGTGTTCTTGGCGACCTGAGATGCTCTTGAAGATGTACTTGGCGATCTCAGGTGAACTTGAATATGTCCTTTGCGATCTCAAATAAGCCTTGGCAGTTTCCTTCTTGCCCTTGGCGATCTCGAGCCTAACCATGGCGATCTGGTGAATAATCTTGGCAAACTGGTGTTGGCGACCTCGTATATGGCTTGGCGACCTCAATAAGTTTGGCGATCTCGTCATCTGGGTTTTTGTTTGGATCGTTTTCAGATGATTTTAATCGTCCAGGATGATAAAGCATCGAATAACGGGTTCAATGACATAAATTTCGTCGAATTTCGTTGAGTTTCGACTGAGATATGGTCATTTCACGCATTTCCGGCGAGTTTTCAAGGTGGTCCGGCTAGTTATTAGGGTTTCGGTGGAGGCTGTCGCGAGTTTGAGGAAGAAGGGGACCAGCAATGACGTGTCGTAAAGTGATTGGTCTACAAGGAATGTCCTTTTTCTCTCTCTTTGTAGGTTGACCAAGACACTCTTTTCGTTGTCGGTCTGTAATAGGCTGCAAGGTAAGCGCGTGGGCCCCTTGCTGTCAAGAGAACCGTTGGAAACCTAAGCGCTGTCTCCATCTCATTGGCTTAAGCCATGTCTCGTGGGCCCCATCTATTCTAAGACTCGTTGAAATTGAATGCTGTGTGAAGCTCATTGGTTGAATAGAACCGTGTGGGGCCAGGTTTTTAGGGGAGAACTGTTGATGGCTCAGCTGCGTGTTAATCTTTCACTGGCTGGTTTTTGTTCCACGCGGGTCACACTTTTCGACCGTTGGATCCATCAGATCTGGTCCATTGATTTTATTTTGCTGTTGAAACGTGATTGGAGGATGGGGTTTCACAAGGATTGACATTTTTCAGCCCTTGATGGCCTTATTTATCTACCGCTGGATCAACACAATGCTTCATTCTGATTGGTCCTTAAATATTCACACGGATTGTGTGTTTCTTTGAGGGATTTTTAATGACTAATTAATTTTCAGCATTATTTCGATAAAAGCGGGCATTTTTCTTATCGGTCTTTAACGAGACAAATGGGATAACGCCGCAACGGAATTTCAGAAAATATTTTATTGGTCATGGTTTTATTCCGCTATATTTCGACCGGGTTTCTAGTTTTTGTTGACGTCAAGACCACGTTAGCTAACGACCACTGACGGACTGGTTTCGCTTCTCGGTTAAGCTTGTGACTTTTTCGTTATGTCTCACTCCAAGTTGTTTAGCTGATGCAGCGCTGATGTCATCTAACCGAATTAACTGGAATCTCAGTTAAATATTGGAATATTCCGTTAAATCTCTAACGGAAGGCCGTTACTTGAATAAAATTTACGGTCTTCTCAGATTCATTCCAAATTACACCGTTTGACTCAGAATTCTTCACGGAATACTTTTCCGAGCTCGATTATCTTCACCAAAAATTACGAAGACTCCGGTTATGAATAAATTTCGCGTTTATGCTCGGGATCTCAGTTTTTCACCGATTTGACATTATTTTCGCATCCAACCCAGTCACGCGAAACAAGTTCAGTATTTATGGATCATTCACAACTGTCTGCACCCGGCTTCCGGTTTTTCACAAGATTGTCCGATTTCAGGATTTTTGTACCGTTTTTCTCTTCGGAACTGAGCGGAACGGTTCCACTCTCTGCATCTGATTTTCCTCTTCCGCATCGGATGTTTTCAGAGGGATCTAGAGAAAAGGGGGAACTTCTATGGATTTGGATTATCGGGTCGATTATCTGAAGTTGGAGCATTTTCAGTGATTGATTGGTTTATATGATTCGGTTTGTTGTGGCTACAGACTCCAATGTTCAGCATTCTTAGTATTGTACCCGACCGTGTGAACCGAGTGAACTGCAGCACTTGGATCTCAACTGGAGCAACAAGAACAGAAGAAGCTTATTCAAAGGGGGAATCTTTACAACAGACAGATTCCAGGTTTATCAGTTATTCTTTGAAGATGTACGACAGAGCGATTCTTCACCAGTATGACAGATTTGAAAGCGTCAGTCAAGGGGGAATTGTTGGAACTTTTAATAAGTGTGACTGACGCCATCAAATCTATTCTCGAATAATTCGGTTGAAGAATCCATTGTGATTTGATTCAGAGACGCGGGTTGTGATGCTTGAGGCTTGCAGGTTTGGACCGAAGACGTTTTCTTGAAAAGTCAACCGTTCGGGTCAACGGTCAACGTAAAAGTCAACGGAAGATCGGTTCGAGCGAGTCAAGCTTCATATTAATTAAATCAACTTTGATTTAATTAATAATTTACTTTAGTTGTTTATTTGTAATTTTGCTCGTTTGTATGTGTGTTAGCTAGTTAGTGGGCTAGTGAGCACATGGGCTCTCTATAAATAGGAAGGGATAGCTCCATTAGAAAGATGATGAATAAGGAATGAAAAAGGATGAATAATGAGTGATGTGAGCTATCATTTCTAGAGAGAGAGTCACACATTAGGTTTGAGCTCAACCCAATGTGACCATGGATTTCCAATGACGAGTTTGTAATCATTCGGTTCGTTGTAATCATTCAGCAATAATCAATGAATCGTTTGTTTTATCATTTCTTGTCATTTATTTATCTTTGATTCTCTCTACATCCCGTCTCCTCCCAATCTCACCTTTGTTCTTGCTCAAGATCGGGATTCTCGATGTGAAATCGGTCCTGACACTTCGTCAAATTTATCAATAAGACGAGAAAATCTAGACATCAAATCTGGTATCATTTCATTTTCACAATGCTTGAAATTATCAAATTCTTTCTTCAACACTTCCTCTTGAGTCACATTTTCACATTTTTCTTTAAGAGCTTCCCATAATTCCTTTGAAGTTGAAAATTTCTTAAACTGGTGCATGAAATCCTTGGATAATGCCATTGTAAGAAAAGTATAAGTCTTCGTTTCTCTTGCAAAATTCTTCTTTTCTTCAAAATCAAAATTACTTATCATCTTTGGCATTCTAGCATTTAGCATTGGATATTCATACTCTTTTTCAATCGGAATCCAACCATCAACACGTTGAGAAATTACGTATGATTTAAATTGTTTCTTCCAGTTGTGGTAATCCTCCAATCTGAGCAACTTAGGAACATTCTGTATTATTCCTATTTCAGCATCATGACTCATCATAGGTTGCGTTGAAGTTTGAGCAGCTGAAAATACTTGAAAATTG
Source organism: Deinandra increscens subsp. villosa (assembly GCA_039602395.1). Lineage (NCBI taxonomy): Eukaryota > Viridiplantae > Streptophyta > Magnoliopsida > Asterales > Asteraceae > Deinandra > Deinandra increscens. The sequence continues at coordinate 38,994,704 of JBCNJP010000006.1, forward strand.
CTCATTTTGAAGATAAAAATCAAACGTTAAAACTTTAAACTCAAAAACGAGGGTCTTCCAAGCGGATTTTGGGGGTCAAACTGGAGGGTACAGACCTTTTAGGTGAGTACACGTCTAGATCTCGGAAAGACGAACGTTTTGGCTAGTATTGGGTTCTGTAACTCCAAACGGTTTGCAAGTTACGTCAGTTTTAGTGAAGGTCACTATTCTGCCAGCGGACCAAAACAAATCGGCGGACCAAAATACTACCAGCGGATCAGATTTGTACCTGCGGACCAAATCTGGATCAGATTTCGTCTGGCGGACCAGATTTCGTACGGCGGACCAGATAATACGCTGAAATAACTGCCGCGGATCAGATGGTACGCTGAAACTGCCACGGATCAAAAATATGAAGATTGCCTACGCGGACAAGATTAGCGGACCAGAATGCTGATGAAGATACACGGGCGGACCAACCAGCGGACCAGAAAATTCATCCGGCAGACCAGAAATTCATCCGGCGGACCAACTGATTTCGAGGCTGATTTCACTGATTTTCGTGAAATTTGACGTTTGGAGCTGGAAATTGCTTTAGTATGATGTGAAGACACTCCAGCAACACTCAGAAATCATTTTCCATCGTTGAAACACTCGGAATTGCGGAAATTTGATGAAAAATGAAGAAAACCCAAACTTTCTCTCTCTAAAAATCTGAAAATTGCCAAAATCACAGCAGTAGAGCAACCAAATACTCTGATACCACTTGTAAAAACACGATACGATCTTACTACTACATGATTCGGTAATCAGAGAATGAACACGATGTAAATAAAGCTTCGCTTTATTGATTCACTTAGAGATACAATGTAGAGAGAGAAAACACCTTAAGAACACACAGTTAAGAGATGTAGAATGACAGAACTAGTTGACTCTCTCTAACACAAACTATTTATAGTAGACACATGCTAGCTGGCGGACAACTAGTGTACCATTTGGTACGCCCGGACCAAATGAACTGCGGACCATTTGGTTCGGCCATCTTAGCATATAGCCACTACAACTCACACAGATGCTTTTGTCTAGATACAATACACGAGACACAACGTTAGCATAGGAATATGCCTCTACAAAATGGCTACAAGCGAGGGGTGATTGATCAGACACTGTTTATACGGCATGTGGGTGATGATATGCTACTGGTTCAAGTGTACGTGGACGACATTATCTTCGGATAAACAAATAAAGCTCTCTGTCATGAGTTCATGTATCTAATGGAAAAACGCTTTGAAATGAGTTCAATGGGGGAACTCACATTTTTCCTAGGGATTAAGGTGAAACAGAATAATGAAGGCATTCTAATCAGTCATAGAAAGTATGTGAAGGAAATGCTGAAGAAGTTTGGATTTCATGACTCTAAAGGTTTTTCCACTCCTGTCGAGACTTGTGTCAAGCTCCATGCAGATGTTGAAGGTGAATGTGTTGATGAACACTTGTATAGATCAATGATCGGGTCACTCATGTACCTGACAGCCAGCCGGCCTGACATAACGTTTGCCGTGTGTCTATGTTCGAGATTTCAATCCAAACTGAAACAGTTACACTTGACGGCCGTGAAACGAATATTCCGATACCTGAAGTCCAATCCAAAGCGAGTGCTATGATATCCCAGGGACGAGCTTTTTCATCTAAGGGGTTTCTCGGATAGTGATTACGGGGGTTGCAACATGGATCTGAAGACCACCACCGGCGGAGCTCAATTCTTGGGGAATCGATTAGTTTCGTGGAAATGCAAGAAACATTCAACAGTATCTACCTCGCCTGCCGAAGCGGAATACATTGCTGCTGCTTCCTGCTGTTCTCAAGTTCTTTGGATCTAGAATCAGCTTCTGGACTACGGTTTGAATTTTATGTCCACCCGTATTAACATTGATAATACTGCTGCCATGTTTATTGTTAAGAACCCTGTTCGACACTCTAAGACCAAACACATAGAGATTAGGAATCACTTTATTAGAGACTGTCATGAGAAGAAGCTTATCAACTTAGTCCATGTTTCCTCTGAAAATCAACTTGCAGATCTCTTTACCAAGGGATTTGATGTTTCTGGGTTTAACTTCTTAGTTCAATCAGTAGGAATGATTAACTTTGAGTAAGATGATCTTTAGGTTCCTTTTGGAATAATGCCTTAGTCTTAGGTTGTGAAGTTTTAGAGGTATCGTCTTTGTTTGCCTTCTTACCTTACAATAATCTTTAAATTGAAACACCAAAAAGATTTTATCTTCAAAATTATTTGAAAACACAAAAAGATTTTAACTCTTGTTTCTTTGAGTTTTGTTAAGTTTTTGGTCATCCTCTCTCGACCATAAATAAAACTTCAATAAAGTGTCAATCTAATTTCAGAAAATAGCAAAAATATTTTATTTTATTTTTGAGTCATTGTGTCAGTCGGTCAAGCCTAAACCGACTCACGGTTGAAAAACAAGAGAAAATCCTAAAAATTTGAAAAATTAATAAAAATCACTAAAAAAATAGAATCCGGTCATTTCAAACAACTTTTGTAAAGACACTTGTTGAATACCTGACAATAATCTTTAAATTGACACACCAAAAAGATTTTATCTTTAAAATTATTTGAAAACACAAAAAGATTTTAACTCTTGTTTCTTTGAGTTTTGTTAAGTTTTTGGTCATCCTCTCTCGACCATAAATACAACTTCAATAAAGTGTCAATCAAATTTCAGAAAATACCAAAAATATTTTATTTTATTTTTGAGTCATTGTGTCAGTCGGTCAAGCCTAAACCGACTCACGGTTGAAAAACAAGAGAATATCCTAAAATTTTGAAAAATTAATAAAAATCACTAAAAATAGAATCCGGTCATTTCAAACAACTTTTGTGAAGACACTTGTTGAATACCTGATGGAAAACTCAATTTTAAATTTTTAGTGATGCCGCAATAAATGATTGAAAAATTGGAGAAAAATACAAAATTTTGCAAAAATAAATAAAAATCATGTAATTAGAATCGAGTAATTCCCAACAACTTTTGTAAAGGAGCTTGATGAGTACTTGAGTCTAAGCACAAAATCTTTGCAATTTTGCAATGATTAAATAAACTTTGAAAAAGAAAACTAGAATATTTTGGTTTTTGGTTGGGCAAACTATGGGGAACATGATATAATTCCGGTCTTGTGATCTGACCATAGGATATGATCCAATCAATCAGTAATTCTAACATTCGATGTGTTGGTTAAGCTCAGCAAAATAAGAATTAGGCAAGTCCTGTGGTTACACACTTAAAACATGAAATTGTGGACCTTAAGTCAAAACAATTGGTAAAATCCTTTAAATCTGCTTAAGTCTGAGCTAAGTAAGTAAACAAAGAGACTCGAGTATTTATTTTGCGGAAAGTGCTGATTTCAAACCATTCAATAAGTGTGAATCATCACACATCCACCAATAAGTGTGAGTTTTTACACATCCATCAATTAGTGAGAAATATATCTCACATCCATCCATTGACCGTGACACATCTGCTGAGGAAACTCTGACCTTGTGTCACGCGTCCCATCATTATCATTTAAAACATTCCGTGACACATCTGCTGAGGAAACTCTGACCTTGTGTTCACGCGAATCAAAAATATTCATCCACCTTGAAATCAATACTTACCTCTAAAGAAATAAGGGGAAGAAATTCCATTTGTGTGTTGTGCATGTCTGAAAGCTAAATAGACAAAGCTAGGATAACTGTTGACTTAGTGGAATAAGAGGTCAGGTCAACACAATTTTCATTAAACTGGACTAATACATGATAATTGAAATCACAATGACTTTGCTGAAAATTGCCTTGCTTGAGCTTAAGTGGATAACAATACCGACAATCTGACTTAGGTTACTGAATCTGTGAGGTGATTTGATTTGTAAATTTCTGTGATCACGTAATTGACCGGTTTGATTCCTAACATAGTCCAACCATTACCGAGCAAAAATATTCAAAATTAAGCAAATAACTGGAAACTGCCAGAAAATAAGGCTTTAACGGTGCAAATGAAAGCACTATGCTTTGATATAACCAAATTTGTTATAAAATGTGAATTTGGGTGCTTTGTGCTTAAAAACATCAAGTTTGGGAGAAATAAGTCAAATTTGAGATCCATTTGTAGTTTTAAGTCAATATTAACCGTTTTGGTAAGTTTAGGCTGGCCTGACTCAAGTTAATCTGATTCAATAAGGTTTTGGTCAAGTATGTGAAATTTAAAAATTTTCGAGTCAAAATGGTGTTTTTAACATGTTTATGCACTTAGATAAATTCTATTTTTCCAAAATTACCCTTAATGATTTCACTAAGGCTTTGCAATTCACTGAGTTTACAAATGAGTATTTTTAGTGTTTTTGCTTCGGACGTTCTCATTTTAGTTAAAATTTGATCATAAATCAAAAGTTCTCAAAAAAATAACTTGCTGTCAAAATTTTTAAGTTTTTCCTGTTGCTGTTGGCTATCTCGCCTAAAAGACTTGGTACACCGAGATTCTGCGCTTAACGATCTCGCTTAAAGGAAATTTCCTCTTGGCGATCTCGACTAAATGACCCTTGGCGATCTCGCCTGAACCGGTTTTTCTTCTTGGCGATCTAGCCTTAACTGAATAACACTTGGCAATCTCGCCTAAATGGAAAAGTCCTTGGCGATCTCGCTAAAGGCTGATTTGCCTTGGCAATCTCGCCTTACTCTCGGGTTACCTTTGGCGATCTCATACAGACCGAGATTTGAGCTTGGCGACTTCGCCTTTCTTCGGTCCTTTGGCGATTTCAGTTAACAAAAAATTAAAACCCTAAGTTTTTCGACATCGCCTACATAAATAAGAGGGGAGATTCATTTTTCTCTCATTCCACTCATTTAAAAAAACACATACCCACTCTCAATCTCTCTCGGCGAACCACCGGCGCACCTCAAACCCTCCCTCTGATCATCGATTTCTCTCTCAATCAAACCTTTCAAATCTGTTCTTCTGCAAAAAGGGTTGGCTCGCACACCCTTCTCACCACTACAGGTTTGATCTTGTCACTTGTTAGGGTTAGTTTGGAGTTTGTTTTTGGTTTTGGGTGTAATTTTGAGGCTGACGTTTCGTGAAATCTGTATAGGGTTCTTATTGCTTGAAATTGGTGTTGGTTTTTACAGATTAGGATCGATCAATTGCTCCTTCTCATTCCATAACACCAATTTAAGGTAAATGACTCTATAATCTGTGAGCTTTTGGTTATATTTGAACAGGGGCTGAACCTCTAATAAAATTTGAGAATTAGGTTGTGTTATTTTGTGTAGTTTTGGTCTCAAAATCAGTTGAGAATGATTACGATGATATAAGCATGATGATTATTTACAAATTTCTTGTTTGATGATAGTTATTTGTTATTAATCATTATTGTTGGTTTCAATAATCCACAGTAATTCTCTTAGATTTATGAAAACTCTACACTGTGAATGAGATGGTTTGATTATAAATGTTCCAAAACACCAATGTGATGCATTAGCATGTATCAAGTTGCATTCCAGGTCTTAAGTGCTTCAAAATGTGAAGCTAAACTAGACTTTGTCTATGTTTGACCCATTTTGGAAATAAATTGAATTTTGGAACAATCCTTGTCAAAAGTTTTAAATTTTTGAAAAGAAACAAAAATAATGAGTTTAGTGGATGGTTTAAGTCCTAAATGGGATAAAATTGGATTTAAATCTCATCTAGTGGTTCAAATTGCAAAATTATCTCCAATTTTTATCCGTTTGACCAAAATTGGACTTTAAATGTTCTAAACTCACTCCAATAAGAGTCTTTTGACTCAAATAACTTGATGAAGGGAAACCTTGACATGAAGTGGAAACATATGTTGCTTTTACGCTGCTTTTATGTTGCTTTAAGAATAAAATTGACCAATTTCACAACATAGAGGCTACTTTTGACCGTTTTGTTAGATTTCTTCCTTCAATTGAATTTCACTGGATATGCAACTTAAATTGATAAAATTAAGTCAAGTATTAGACTTTAACTTGTCTAACATAGGTTTGAACTCAATATAGGTTAAATCTTCAATTTTTGACTAGTCTTGACTTGTTTTTTTGACAAATGCTTGCATAGTTGACTTTTTAAGTTAAATCTTGTGAAATTCAGTTATGTTTAATGAATCTGACCCTATTTAGGCTGTGTGTGGCTTCCAATCAATTGTTTAACAAAATTTTCCTGATTTAATAACAGATTCTGTCCGGAAACACTACAAGATCATCTGGTCTCTTACATTGATCTTAGCTCAAATTAGATCATCAAAGAGGTATATTTCATGAATTCTTGGCAACTCCTGATTTATAATTGTTGAGCTACACAGGGGAAATTCATTAAACTATTTCAATCAGCTTGAATAACCTTAGTCAAATTTCTAATTTGTTCATGATTGATCATAAGCAGGATCAAGCCTTGAACCTGTTGATTCCTAAATATATCTGATTTAGATCTTAGCAAACATTAGATCTTCTTCAAGGTATGTTTTCTGATCTCAAATAAAGTATTGGAAGTTTGACTTCTGTCCATTCAGGTGGATTGTTCTACTTGATTTTTATGCAATAATTCAATAAATCTCATGAAATACGACTTAGCATGCTAATTTTTTGAAATTTTGTGTAAGGTTTACAACTCTACTTGAATGAATGAAATAACCTGTACATTAGTTACTGTTTTATGAGTCCTTATCTTCTTTTACATAAAGGAAAATTGGATTTTAATAATACAAGTTTTACCTAGTTGGCGGATAATAATACGAGTTTTGAAATTTCCTCACAATAATACCAGTTTTCAAAGTGTTGGATTATAATGATATGCCGTTAGTTTTTAATAACACCGTTAGTTCCTAGCTGACGTGGCATACTATCTTCTTTTTTAACAAAGTTATTAAAGTGTAGGGGTTGTTTTTGTAATTTCTATAATATGATTTAAAAGAAAGAAAAAAAGGAGAAGGGAAGGAAGATAGAGCCGACGGCTCTCCGGCGACCCACCTCCTCATATCGGCCGGGGACCACCTCCGACCCACCCCACGACGACAGACCTGCGGCGTTGCGCCGATCAACACCCAGATCTCCGGCGACCCACCTCCCTCATATCGGCCGGCGACCTCTCCCTTCTTCTCCGTCGTTCCCCTGAAAACCTCCATCCACGGCGTTCCTCCGTCCTCTCGCAACCCCATACCACCCAGCAACACCCCTGACCTCGTCCCCTTCTTCTCAGTCACTTCACCCGGTGACCCAACCCACACCGGCAAACCTGCAACCACCTCTTCCTCCGCCCGACTCCGGCGACCTGGTCCCCATCCACGGCTATCAACGGTGACCCTCCTCTCTCTTGTTCGTATTTAACTGAGGCACAAGCAGAAGCACACAGCAGCGATAGCCCGCAGCCACAGCAATCAACGTTGACCCTCCTCCCCCTTCGATGTCCTGTCGTGGTTGGTGGTTTTTGGTGGTGGATGGTGGCGGCAGTAGGAGTGGAGAACGGGAGCAGGTGGCGAGGGAGTGAGTTTGGCCGGAGGTGGTGGGTTTGGCCGGAGAGAGACAAGTTCCTTTCTTTTTTTTTTCTCTTTTTCAAATTACAAATAAATACCTCAATTTTTAGAAATTACAAAAAGGTCCCTCAACATTAGCCACGTCAGCAACCACTAACATCGTTAGTAAAAAATTAACGGCGTATCATTATAATCCAACACCTTGAAAACTGGTATTATTGTGATGAAATTTCAAAACTCGTATTATTATCCGCCAACTAGGTAAAACTTGTATTATTAAAATCCAATTTTCCTTACATAAATGGTTAGGTTAGGAACTGTTGATGCTCATATCTGATATTGAATGCTTCTTGTTCCTTACTTGACCTTATTTGATTTTTGTTGTGTTGTTAAGCATGTCAGAACTTCATGCATGTATTCTGATTCATCATTTGACATCTTGTATTTGCTTAAGTGAAAATTTTCATATTGCTCATGTACAAGTAGTTAAATAGAGTATATGTGTTAGTAAGTGTCTCAAACTGCTTAATTCATGCTAAATTGAGAAAACATGATTCAAGAATAATGTTTGAGCTCAAAATCAATTATTCAAGTTGTGGAAAACACAAGTTTAAGGGGAATCACTTCTTGATTCCTTCTCGAGTCTATTGAGTCTTTTAGGTCAAAATGTTGACTTTTATCTAAAGTCCACTAAATTAAGTGAAATTTTGCCAAAATTTCTCAAACTCTGTCCAATTTGCCATTACTTGAGTTTTTCACAAAAATAAAACACAGACAAGTTTTTCTTGAATCAAAACACTCTTAGTTCTTCACCAAAGTCAACTTATCAATAAAACTGATATATTAAGGGAAATTCTTGGAATTGGGTCAAATAGACATCCTCTGTTGAAATAAATTGATTAAATTTTGATGAAATTTGAGCCTATGCCTTAAGTAAATTTCTTTTATATCTTTGTAGGTTAATTGAAAAGCTCGGTCACTATCACGAATCTAGTGTGACATGACATTCATTTGACTTGTCAAATTTGATGTAATCATGTTGTTTCTTATGTGCAGATGGCTCCCAGACCGGAAAAAGCAGCCAATGCCCCTCTGGATTTCTCAAAATCACACAATCAATTCTGTGAAATCAACAGAAGCTGGACAGATGCCGGATTGTATGAACATGCCTTCAGAATTCTGGAGAACTCAAATTGGATCACTGGTATCCAAATGGAACATGTCATTAGCTCGGGTATAATATATAATTTCTGGAACAATGCTCACACGTTTGAGGCTGACAATGGTTCCAAATCCATCAGATCAAGAATTCAAGGAGTTTATGTTGAAATAAATGAGGAAAGGGTCTGAGAAGTGCTACAGTTAGATGATGCACCATGCCCTGATCTTTTCCAAAGGAAGATTGGCAAGACACAATCCTCATGATGGGATATCAAGGAAATCTCTCGATAACATTAAATGAGAAAATAAAGAAGACGTTATTCCCAGAAAACTAGAAGTGCATCATTACTTTCTTTATTTCTGCTTTTGGTCCAAGAAAGTCTGGAATAGACGACTTTGTGGAAGAAACAGCCTGGGCACTACATAGTCTAGCATCTGGTGCTGGTTTTAACCTCTCGAGGCAAATAATTAAATGGATGGACTACAACTTGCATCCAACTAGAAAATTAGATAAGTTCTTGATGTATCCTAAATTCATACAAGCCATCCTTGATCGTTACTACCCGAACTTGCAAAAGACAGGACCATACTTGGTTCCTAGGAGGATGATATCCGGTTCTTACACACGATACCGGATGGGTCAGTATGATGGACCTGAAGTTCCATTTCTCCCGAACATGATTGAGGGAATTGATATCGATGACGACATGGATGAAGGTCAAAGAAATTATGACGCTGATGCTTAAATGGCAGATATCAATACTGCTGATCCTGATAATAATGTAGCAAATCTCTAAGATGATAATCCAATCAACTCCTCCATTCATCATGACCCTATGCCATCGGAACCTGAAGACAGAGCTTCAAACAAAGATGCAACTGAATCAGACGAATCAGGAGATGAAGAAGAAGAGTCTGGTAGTAAAAATGATGCATCTGACAAAGATGCTTGTTGATACATGGTCCTTGATCGTCATGTGAAGTATCGAATACAAGACTGATTCACACAAGAATGCTGAGGTCCGAACTCAGGCCGAACCTGGAGTTCGGACATGGCCGAACCTCGGGCCGAACCACAGGTTCGGACGAGCGGGTTTAACTTAGTATAAATATGTTGACTTGTGTAGAATTCAGTAGAGGAGTTCATGTCATATCTTCTGAGTGTCTTTGTGTAAAACTCTCTATGGTTAATACAAGCCAGATTTGTATTTACTCTCTGTGTTCTATTCGTTTATATTGATTTCATTACGACTAAGTAGAAGATCCGTACGCTCACGCACTTTCAAGTGTATCAGAGCTTTAGGTTTGCTCTACTAGTCGGAAATCAGTGTTTTCCAGAGTTATCGAGTTCGAATTCACGTTTTTGACTTTCAAAGCTCGTTTTTCATCTTCATTTCTCAAAATCTTCGTTCAAAACTTCATGATTTACGTCAAATATGTCTGTATTTGTTCGTTTTCAGTTGATTGAGTGTTCACAGCTCGAGAGGTGTCGATTCTAGTGAGTGTTTCCGAAGTTTTCGAATTTTCGCGATCGGCCGAACCTCAAGTTCGACATAACCACTCCGAACACCAGGTTCGGAGTAAGCTCGGTCAGTGTTCTGAGTTCGGTGAGGTTTCAAAGCTTGTTCGGAGAGAGTTCGGACTATCTTCTCGATTCAGTGAGAGTTCGGACTATCTTCTCGATTCGGTGAGAGTTCGGACTAGGTTCGGAGGTACTTCGACGTTAACTAGGTTCGTTGAGTGTTTGGAGGTAGTTCGGAGCAGCTTCGGAGGGTATAGTAGGTTCGGATGAAGTTCGGAGTGAACAGTGTTCAGTTTTTCGAAAATGTCCGATTTTCAAGCATTCGCGGCTATACAAAATTCAGTTCAAGCAACGATGCAAACGATGATGAACTATGATAATGAAATCGGAACAAGTCAGAAAGTTTCTAAACTACTCAAATTGGAAGATTATCATAGTTGGGTTAAACGGTTTGAAGCGTTTGTCGATACAAATGACATTGATATGTGGTTAGCGTTCACTGAGCAATATGTTTACCCTAAAGATGAAACTGGTGAACCTATTCTTCAAAGAAAAATGTCTTCTGAACAAAAGAAAGCTTATCAAGCTGAGAAAAAGGCGTATGGAACGTTAACGATGGCATTGCCTAAAGAGTTACTTCATCAATTTGCTGGTAACTACACATCAAAAAGTCTATGGGATGCATTGGAAAAATGATGTGAAGGCAATGACCAATACAAGAAAAGTCGAAAAAAGGTTTTGAAGAAAGAGTTTGATAGTTTTAAGCATTATCAAAATGAAACGATTCCCAATCTGATTGCAAGATTCGCTCATCTGATGAGTGAAATGCGTTTGGTGAATCTTACTAAAGAAGAGGTTGATATGAAAGACAAGATCTTGGAAGCTTTGCCTGAAAAATGGGAGATTTATGTGATCATGATTACTCATGATAAAGATTTTTCAGGATTGTCTTTCAATGATTTGGTTCAAAGAATTCAGGCTAGAGATATGGAATTAATGGTGATTAAATCACTTCCTACACAAATTCAGAACCCTGCAGTGTATCATGGTGAAAATGACTCTACAATGAATGATGGGAAGTCTACTAGTCTTAGTTCTGCTCCTTCTACAGCATTTCTAGCAGGTAAATCTGAAATTCCAATTTATTCTTCTGCTGGTTGTACTGTGTCATTTCCAAGTTCTTCGACTCAAAGTGAATTGTCTGTTCAAACTGTTGATGATTATAATGCGTTGATGTCTGCATTGATATCTTCATACTTTGGTGTTATCAATGGTTCTGTGAGTAATGCTGAGTTAGCAAATGAAGATTACGATCAGATTGATTATGATCATTTGGAGGAAATGGATCTGAATTGGCAATATGCTATGTTGGTTCGTAGAACGAAGAAGTTTTTCAATAGAACTGGTAAGAAGAGACTTAATCAGGATGGAAAGATTGGATTGGACAAATCTAAGGTGAAATGTTATAAGTGTTCAGTTTATGGTCACTTTGCTCGAGAATGTCCAAGTTCTACAGAAAGTAAATTGAAGACTGGTCAGCATGCACATTTAGTTTTTCATCCATGAAATGAAGCTGAAAAGGTTGATCAGAAATCTGCTACTCTTGCTCATGATTGGACTAATACATTTATGCATCCAGATGGTTTTGCTTGCAATGCAGATTCAGAAATAAAGAAGAATAATACTCCAATCTCAATTGCTTTAACTGTTCAACATGCTGATGATGAAAGCTTTTTAACAGAATCTGATACTTCTTCAAGTATATCTTTGGTTCAAGAAGAATTACCTAAGTTTTCTGAGAATTCAAAAGATGATGAATTTAAATGTTATAAGTGTGAGAAGTTGCTCAAGAAAATTGCACGTTTTGAACAAAGTTGTCAATTATCAACTGAAGAGATTGTGGTCCTCAAGAAAGAGGTGGAAGATTTTCAAAAGAAATATTATGAGTTGGTTCATATTCATGAGGATGTTTTGAAGGAAAAGGCTCAATTGGCTGAAGAGTGTGAGAAAGCCAAGGATGAAGCATTAGATGCAGCTCAAGATTTTGAGAATCTGTTTGAGAAGAGTTATCCGGTTCAGCAAAAATATGAAGAAGCTACTGCTCTTATTGCTACAACTGATGTTACTATTGAAAAATTGCAAAATAAGATTTCTATGCTTTAAGATGAGAATGTTTTGTACCGGGACAAGAATGAAGTCTTAACTAAAGATGTTGAGATCTATAAACAAAAGAGAGAAAGTGTTCTTCAAGAATTGTTTGCAGAGTGTGAGATCAGAAAGTTACAGACGTATGAATATGATGATCTCAATGCAAAGTTCATCAAGTCACAACAAGAAGTGTCACAACAAGAAGTGTTTGAAGGTCAACACAAAATTAATGACTTGAAATTGGAGATTTTGGAGTTGAAACGACAAGTTAAGAATTGCAATTTGTCACCAACATTGCTTAATTTCTTATACAAGCAGGATCAGAGTTCGGAAAGTTCTAAGAAGGATGATGTTCACTTGGTTCCTCAACCAGTGGATTTAATTGAAGTTACTGCTGCTCAGATTGATCCAAAAGATGATTTGCATGAGTATTCCAAGTTTGCCACTCCATCCAAGAAGAACAAGTCCAAATCTAAAAAGAAGGAGAAGCCTTTGGGTGAAGCTCCCAAGTTTATTTCAAAGTCTGTATTGTTGGAAAATGAGACGGTATTTGATAAGGTTGCTTCCAGTTCTTCATCTGCAACCGAAGAAGAGAAAGTTTTGATTGAAAAGAACAAGCTGAGGGATATCAAAGCTAAATTCACTAGTGATGCTAAATCAAGAGATGCATCCGGTTCTTCTTCAGGTTCTTCAAAGACTCAAGGATCTAAACATAAAGGTTTGGGTTTTGTTGTGAAGGAAGTTCCAGTTGCAGTGAAGAAACCAATGAAGGTTGATAAAACTGAGAAAGCTAAGGTTACAAAGAAATCACCACCTCAGAAAGAATTTTCTTATTATTCTGGAAGATCGTCATCTTCAAGGAGTCCATCTCCTAGGTATGACTCTTCTGATGGTTTCTTTGATAACTTTCATTCTGAAAATTCCTCTGACTCTCAAAAATTAAAACAATTTTCAAACATTTTTAGAGAGCGACTTTGTTATGTATGTCGTCAACCGGGACATCTCGCTGCTGAGTGTCCGACGACTGCATATATCCACAAAATTGCCAAGTATGTGGATAACAACGGCAAAATTTTTGATGAACCATGGTCTCCAAAGCACAAATCAACTCGTAAATCGTCTTGGTCTCATTCAAGTACGTCGGTTGAATATGATTCAGGTTTCGATCAAAAAATAAAACTTTTACAAATTTGGAAACCAAAAGTTGTTTCTAAGGCCAACAAGGACTTTGTGGAAGACACTGGGCGACCCGACGCTGTCACTACGTCAAAATTGACCTTTGGCCACGGAAAAAAACCGTGACAAAAGGTGTTTGGTCACGGTTTTTTTTCCGATTCCAACCGACACCATAGGTGCCGTGACCATATGTACCCTACGGCCACGTTACAATATCAGTGGCTGAAGCCACCTATAAGTGTGGCTAAAGGGTACCAATATTTGTTGTTGTAATCAAACAATTCTTCAGAAAAGCGTGGCGAGAGGGTCCCAACGGCCACATGTGTTTTTTTAACGTGGCCTTTGGTATTTTATGGTCACGTATATTCGTGTTTTAGCCACATACATTATAAAAATACGTGGCCAAAGGGTTGCTGAAATCATACATTTTGTCACAGTACGCGTGGCCAAAGGGTGGCAACGGCCACGTTAAAATATCAAAAGCGTGGCCTTTGGTATTATATGGTCACGTATATTTGTGTTTTAGCCACATATGTTATAAAAAAACGTAGCCAAATGGGTTGCTGAAATTATAATTTTTGTCCCAATACGCGTGGCCAAAGGGTGGCAACCGCCACGTTAATATATGAATAGCGTGGCCTTTGGTATTTTATGGTCACGTATATTTGTGTTTTAGCCACATATGATATGAAAAAACGTGGCCAAATGGGTTGCTGAAATCATAAATTTTGTCCCAATAAGCGTGGCCAAAGGGTGGCAACAGCCACATTAAAATATAAAAAGCGTGGCCTTTGGTATTATATGGTCACGTATATTTGTGTTTTAGCCACATATATTTGGAAAAAAAAGTGGCTAAAGGGTAGTTGAAATCAGATATTTTGTCCCAATACGCGTGGCCAAATGGTGGCAACGACCACGTTAAGATATAAAAAGCGTGACCTTTGGTATTATATGGTCACGTATATTTGTGTTTTAGCCACATATAATTGGAGAAAAAAAAAGTGGCTAAAGGGTAGTTGAAATCAGATAATTTGTCCCAATAAG
>JBCNJP010000006.1:39009778-39037152 GCA_039602395.1 Deinandra increscens subsp. villosa
GTTCCGTTACGTGTTTTACACCATCACAATGTGTTATGGGCATTACGCGCTAGAGTAGTGTCAGCTTCAGGTTGGTCGGGAACCTCAGCCTCTAACACGTTTTCCATGTTAGCCATCTTAAGGTCGATTCTCAAATTCCTTTCCCAATCAAAGAAGAGACTTCAGATGGAAAATCTCTTGGTTTACGCAGTTTGCGTTAGCCATCTGAAACAACAGGCAAATTTAGTGTTTCTATGTTTGATTCGTATTCAAGGATGGCAAGCTAATCTTGAATAGGAAATGCGAACTCAGTTAGTTAGACAATTTCTCTAAACAGCGTAAAGTGCTTTCAAAATTCCTAAGTAACCAAATGGACAACGAGTGTCACTTGTGAAAGAACTGTCACAACTCCGGCCATGGAGCCTTCGCGAACGGATCAACGAAATACGTTTAGCCCCAAGTTGTCCTAAGTGGTCAGTGTGTGCGTACGGTGTTGAAATACTCCAATACGCTCACCTTAGAAGATACCCTGAACACCACGTGCGATGTTGAAATACTCTAACAAGGATGCATCGGTAAATATGTTCCAAGTTAGACTTGACTTATGATGGCATAGACTACCGGTTTTAGGCTTACTAGATAGGATTATTAAGTAAAATGTTAATAATTAGCGTTTTAACCATTAAATATCTTAAGTATTAATGATCTACGTGTCACGAGGCGATAACCAATTATTTACTAAGTTAGATTCATTTATCGAAAAATCCGAATCTAATGTCGAATTAAATTGGTTATTAAGTTTTATGAAGTCGTAATTAAAATTAGACATATCATTTAATTGATCGAAAAAATAGTTTTATACCGGTAAAAGTAAGTTTGGAATTTAGTTGGTGCGTTAATAAGAATTAAGACAAGCAAACACACGTGCACATATTCGGCCGTACAGAGGTTTCGATATTGTTAGAGCCTATGAAAATATAGAGGAAGGTCAAGGAACGTAAAGTAAACCAACCACAAGGTAGAAAAAAAACTCCCTGATCGATTTAGTCGCTCCCACTTGCTTTAACAAGCTCTTACGTACGTGTCATGAGGAATATCGGTCTTGTTTTGGGTCCTTGCCATTTTCAAAAATCCATAGAAGGGGTAATCTCCAAACGGGGTTGTCGAATCTAGCTCGTCTCGTTTGTCAAGGCGTAGGTGAGGAATTAAAATAAAACTAATCTATTTAAAATTAAATACAACTTTGATCCCAATCAAAAGTGGGCCAATCCAAAAACAAACAAATGGGCTTAATGGGCTAAACCATGAAGACATTCATGACAAACCAGAAACAGGGTTGAGCCAAATATGTGCGAAAGACAATTCAATCAATTTTATCGAATCGAATTATGTTTAGTGGATTAAATCCACTAAACATATTTAAATGGCGATTCAATTAATTTCGTGACTTACGGGTTAAAACCCTAGTACACGAAATACACCGGTTTAAAATCGACCGGTTAGGGTTTGCGTGTGGTGATGAAGGCTCTGGTACCACTGTTGGGTAACGACAGTGGTATTCGGGTTCCGGTTGTCACACCCCACCGCGCCGCGCCCTGCCAGACGCAGGGGAGAAGAGAGTGGGACCGGCCGCCCGTACCAAAACTCGCAAAAGCAAACAGATAGATACAAGAGTAAACAAAGGCTCAAAACAACGGACGACTCGTCCAACAAACATAACTAGAGCCATGTCGGCTATAACATAGATCATGTTAAGTCTTACATATAAGCTTCTAAAATAAACTAAGCCCAGGGACACCCTAAGGCTACAAGTACGGTGAGGGTATAAACAAACAACACAAGATAGTCATGATAATCACAAAAATGACGTAATAAGAAGATAATCCCCAAAATCCACAACACCATCTCGTCCAAAACCACAACGTGACTTCCACCATAGCTTTACTTACTTACACATGAACCAAAAAGACGTCACCAATGAAAAGTTGTTGGTGAGTCGTAGCACATTTGACTCATTTTCACAACCAAAACCTGTTTCAAAAACACTGTGCCTGCTATAAATTCCTATGGTTAAGCCAGCACGCGAGATGGGTAAACGAACCAGTGGTCATCACCGCTCCACATGAGTAGGCATATACGCCATCACCCGACCCCTAATTGATCATCAAGAACAGGTATGAGACACCTTGATCTACCTCTACAGCTGTATTGGTGCAATAAATGTCTTTGTGGCCCCACACGGACCTAAATTAACCATACTAATCTGTCATGAACGTCACGTAACATGCAGTAAATTTATAACACGGTAACAAGTACCTAAGCACAGTAACAAGTAACACAACAAGACATGGTTCATGTACACCCCAAAACATTTAAATAAAAGTAGGGGAAAAGCTATCAACTCATAGATCGCAACGGGGGGAAAAACTATAACGTCACCGGGCACGAGGAAATCCAAGGTCCAACGATTATATCACAGATGCAAGTCTAAAAATATATACATAAATATATATCAGAACCTATCTCAAACCAAAAGTGCACATACGACACTTTGCCGTCGGCAACAATAACTAAACAGGGAAGTTAACGACAACCTCGGGAACATACCGAGCGAGAAACAAACACCCGATGAGATCATAGGGCCCCAACCGGGACGTGAAATATCATTACTGGAAACCATTATGCCCATAATCGTAAAAATAACGAAACCGGGTCGCTCGATATTTCCCAAAACACAAAACAAACAAAAATAGCAAAAATCCCTGACGCATCATTCGGGCCTCTTAAAACCCCAGAGACCAGCCATGCGGCCCGCATGGCAGGTCATTGACTGTAGTTGACTTTCTGGGATGCGGGACACTTGAAACACCCAAAAACCCACATGTGGCCCACACCGACTATTTTTTCTTTTAGCAAATTTTTACTATTTTTCATTTTTGGCTCGTTTCGACAACGGGATAATGTTCCAAAAATTTCCAGCAGCTAAAATATAAATTCTTAGGCCTCCAGGTCGTGTCAAACCCCCGTTATAAGTCCTGGTTAACACCGAATTTACCCGAAATCAAACCCCAACGGGTTTTAACAAAATTTAATTGGTCCAATTCAGTGGTTTTCACTTTAGGACTGATTCTAACTCAGATATTAAGGCCATTAGCCACTAAGTTCATCCAGGTGTCAATAACCATGTACAAAAGATCCAAAATGCTTGGTTTCCGATTTTTAACAGTAGTATACAACAAGAAGGGTGTCCACCTATTGGACCAAACTTATTTTGTAGTCATTTAGTACTGAGATGGTTAGGTATCCCACATCCAAGCTCAAATGCTCAATCTAAACCCAAAACATCAACATGCATGCATTAACTAGTTGTACCTTATGCAATAAAGCTTGTACTAAGGTAATTCCAAGCGGATCTTCACCATCCCAACCCCTAGGAAACTCCAGATGCTATATCCTTCCTTGCATGCATCATCAAACTCAGTTTTACTGGTGGGTTTTGTTGGGCTATATATATTAGAGGCATGAACATTAGTTATGGGCTTAGTAGTTTATGGGCTTTTGGGCTTAGTTAGTGGGCTTTTATAATGTTTATGATTGGGCCATGTGGGCTATTAGGTTTACGATTTTTGTGTTGAGGTAGTATATAAACCTCACTTGTTTATGATTCAAGTAAGCTTTTCAATACAAAATACTAGTTTACGATTTCTTCTTGAGACTTCTAGTTTACGATCAGCTTCCAAGTGGTGTTTCTCATTCAAGATTCAATCTTTATCTTCATCATCAGTGTGTTTACGAGTTCAAGAATCAATTTTTCGGTGTTTACGACCCGGAAAAACGTTTTTACGATTGTACTGTCATCGGAAACGAGGTTTACGACTTTGCAGGATCGGATTCATTGATTACGACTTTGTCATATCGGGAACGTGTGTTTACGACTCCGGTGATCATAATCGTATATCGTAATCTCTGTTTACGATTTTAAAGGCGGCTATTAGTTTACGACTTTGGGTTTAATCGGAAACGGAGTTCTCGATCGTAATCGAACTATTTACGATCGTAATCAGGTTGTTTTTATCGTAAACATAGACGTTGGACATTTGGACTTTAATTTTAGGTTTCCTAAGCTTTTGAAATGGACTTTGAACCAAGTATGTATCAGAAGTTGGACTTCGAGATCGGATCTATTACTCGTCCACCTAGACTTACTTCGGCAGATAACTTTTTGGAATGGAAGTATAGATTCGAAAACCACTTGAAGAGTGTTGACTTAAGATTGTGGAGAGCAGTGCTTAATGGACCACATATACCGACTCATGCAACAGGAGCTAAAGCAGGAAAGGCTAAGACTGAAGATGAGTTTGAGGATGACGACTGGGAAAGATGTAACAAGGCTGAGAGGGCTTTTGCGATTATGACAATGGCATTGACACCAGATATTGCTCAAGGCTTTAAGCATTGCAAGACGGCAAAGGAACTGTGGAATGCATTGATTGTTGCTTATGAGGGAAATCCAGACATCAAGGCGAGTCGAAAGCAGATGTTGAAGCAGAAATTCAATTTGTTTAATCACATCCAAGGTGAATCTTTCGAAGCGCAAGTGCAAAGATTTGTCTCTCTGATGGCAGAAATGTCAAGTTATGGTGTGGAGCCGGAATTGGAAGATAAGAATTTGAAGCTGCTAAACAGTTTGCCAAAGTCATGGAACACCAATATCTCAATTATTAAGGACAACAATAAATTGAGTGAGCTGTCTCTGGATGAAATGATCAACAAGTTGAAGTCCAAGCTAATTGATGATAAGCAGCGTGAGTTGAATCATATAAGCTCACTTAGTTTGGCTGGAAAGCTGAATCAAGCGTTGTTGTCGGAAGAGGTAGATGAGAAGCAGAAAGGAAAGTCTGTTGGAGGTGGATCAAGTTCAGTGACTAAAACGAATGCATTTGTGGCACAACCCCAATCTAGTTCAAGTGGAGGCGACAATTCTGAGGCCAACAACGATCCCAATTTTGCACTGGGTATGGGATTCATGAACAGTTATCATGCTTTAATGGCCGGAACCCTAATTCTTTCTGAGATTCTATCGGGGGAGCTTAATCAGATTAATCCAGAGGATGTGGAGATGCTGGACGTCTCTTGGCAAATGGCTATGGCGGTGTTCAGAGCTAAGAAGTTCATGGCTACTACAGGGCGAAATTTTTGGAAGGATCAAGACAAGATCAGAATGGGGTTTGATAAGACGAAGCTTAGGTGCTACAATTGTGATGAATATGGGCATTTTGCTAGGGAGTGCAGCAAACCAAGGAAGGAGAAAGCAGAGATGAAGAAACCAGCTGATGGGAAGGCAAAGGAAGAGACAAGTGCCGTGATAGTGCAGGAAGGTGGAGGTTATGACTGGACCCCCCAGCTGAAGGATCTGAGTCTGACGCATGCTATGATGACGACTATGGATGATGATGATGAAGAGGAGCATGCTTTTGTGGTTACTGAAGAAGAACCTGAGGAGAATGAAGCTATGGCAGCAGACCACACCAAGGTATGTTCTAACCCTATTTGTGATCGTATAATTACTACTCTTAGACAATTTTGCAAAAACTTTGAATCTGAATTGTTTGAGGTAAAATGTGAAAAGAGCTCATTTAAAGGTAGATGGCAAAAGAATGAAGAAAAAGTTAAAGCCCAGAAATTAGACATAGCAAAATATAAGAACCTTGCAACTGAGAATGCCTATTTGTATGACAACGCTAAGTTAGAAATAGCTGAGCTAAGTAAGCAGATAGATGACCTGAAGCATAAGAACAATGAGATGCAGGTTAAGCTTGATATAAACCTTATGAGAAGCAAAAGAATGTTACAGGCTAGTAAATCCCTAGATACTTGCATAACTGAGGTTAGAATGGGTAAAGACAAAGGTGGGATAGGAATTAGCTTTGCAAGAAAGAACGTTGTTCCTCAAGATAAAACTAGAGATGTAATAGGAATGATCTTAGAGGAGGATCAGATAGATAGATCTGCATCGGAAATGCATGAAGAAGGACCTCCCTTAGATAGTGTCTTGGTTGGAGTGAAGCCTATGACAAAAGAGGAAATTGAAAATGAAAAGCACATGACTTATGGGTTGGGTAATAAGGATAGTGTGAAGACAGATGCGTGTGAAGCAGGTCCATCAAATACTTCTCTGAATAACTGTGTGAGCACTTCTGATGTATCTATTTATTGTGCAGATGAAGTAGAAATCAAAGACATTTCTGAGGAGGATGCAGAGTGTCAGAGAGTGGCAGAGAGTCATGAGTCTAGTAGTTCTAGTAGTTCTAGTTTGTGTTTACCTAAGGATGATGTATTGGCACTTGTGTCAGAACTAGAAACATCCAAGTCAAAACAAGTAGCTGTATCGTTGTTAAAAAATGTTTCAGAATCAAATGAAAAAGTGTATGGTTTTAAAATTCGTGTTGACCAGTCTTCAATTTACTTTCCACAGAACTTGGACATTCTCGAGCAAAATGACTATAAACAGAACACTTATAACATTTCACCTTTGACTTATCCAAACCAATCTTCCCTTCCTGATTCAGTCTCTTCTTACCAGTTCTATTGAAAAATTTCGTTGTTCTTCGAACCAACATAGCATACTGCCAATTTAAATCCATTTCCTCTAAGTGATTATAATCAATCTGATCATAATCTTCATTGGTTAACTCGGCATTACTCACAGCACCAGTGATAACACCAAAGTATGAAGATACTAATGCAGACATCAACGCATTATAATCATTAACAGTTTGAACAGACAATGCACTTTGAGTCGAAGAACTTGGAATTGACACCGTACAACCAGCAGATGAATAACCTGAAATTTCAGATTTACCTGCCAGAAATGCTGTAGGAGGTGCAGAATTAAGAATATTAGACTTTCCAGCATTCAATGTAGAATCATTTTCACCATGATATACAGCAGGATTCTGAATTTGCGTAGGAAGAGATTTGTTCACCATTAACTCCATATCTCTAGCCTGAATTCTTTGAACCAAATCATTGAAAGACAATCCTGAAAAATCCTTGTCGTGAGTAATCATCATCACATAATTCTCCCATTTTTCAGGCAAAGCTTCCAAGATCTTTTCTTTCATATCAGCTTCTTCTTTAGTAAGATTCACCAAACGCATTTCACTCATCAGATGAGCGAATCTTGCAATCAAATTGGGAATCGTTTCATTTTGATAATGCTTAAAACTATCAAACTCTTTCTTCAAAAACTCCTGTCGACTTTTCTTGTATTAGTCATTGCTTCACATCATTTTTCCAATGCATCCCATAGACTTTTTGATGTGTAGTTACCAGCAAATTGATGAAGTAACTCTTTAGGCAATGCCATCGTTAAAGTACCATACGCCTTTTTCTCAGCTTGATAAGCTTTCTTTTGTTCAGATGACATTTTTCTTTGAAGAATAGGTTCACCAGTTTCATCTTTAGGATAAACATATTGCTTAGTGAAAGATAACCACATATCAATATCATTTGTATCAACATACGCTTCAAACCCTTTAACCCAACTATAATAATCTTCCATTTTTAGAAATTTGGGAACTTTCTGACTTGTTCTGATTTCATTATCATAATTCATCATCGTTTGCATCGTAGCTTGAACCGAATTTTGAATAGCCGCGAACGCTTGAAAATTGGACATTTTTGAAAAACTGGTTACTGTTCACTCCGATCCTCGTCCGAACCTCCTCCGAACTATCTCCGAACTGCGTCTGAACTTAAGCTACAACGAACGTACACCGAACCTGACCTTCGAAGAACAAAACAGAAATAAGTTCGAACTTGCTCCGAATGACCACCGAACTCTCTCCGAACCTAGACCGATCGCTCACCGAACCTAGATAATGACCGATCTCCGTCCGAACCTTGAGTTTGGAGCGGTTATGCCGAACTTTTCCGAACCTCAGACGAGATAGATTTCTCTCGACGTCATTTACTCGATTTTCAACGTTTTTTACTGGAATTTTCGACAGGAATTCAAGAAAACTTGATAGAAACAACTCAGGAATGAATTTTTGATGAAAAGCACATTCAAAACAATCAAACGAACTCAAAAATGATTGACATTTACACAAAATCATGAATTTGAACTCAAAACTCCGAGAAACACTGATTTCCGACTAGTAGAGCAAACCAAATGCTCTGATACCACTTGAAATTGCCTGTGCGTGTGGATCCTTCTACTTAGTCGTAATGAAATCAATGTAAACGAGTAAAACATGAAGAGTAAATACAAATATGCTTTGTATTAACCACAGAGATGACCACATAGTACAAAGAGAAGATATGACTCGGAAACTTGAGAATTCTATACAAGACATCCTATTTATACAAGCTGAACCACGACCGGCCGAACCTGAGGTTCGGCCACATGTTCGGACCTGTCTGAACTCCAGGTTCGCTGGGAGTTCGGACCTCAACTACCTTGTATGTTTTCACCTGTATTCGATACTTCACATGACGATCAGGACCATGTATCAACACCGACCTTACACTAGTCCTTGGTAGCCTCCTAACTCACGAACTTCCACTTAGGTCAAAACTTAACAAAGGAGGGACTATCAGCTTTCATGTGCTTGCTAGGGTTCACTAAGTCTTACTGCACCTGTGGGTAGGGATGTCGGTTGGCAAGGCTGAAATCACTACTGACCTTACACTAAACCTTAATTACTCCCTAGCAAACAAACGTCCACCAAAGTCCTAGACTTAGCACCGTGCTTAGCCTAAGAGTTCTTACAGGTTCAAGCTTAGTAGTTCTAAGAGTCATCTAATCTGCTGGAACCTTGAGCTCTGATGCCAACCTGTCACACCCCGCCCCGCCGCGCCCTGCCAGACGCGGGGGAGAGGAGAGTGGGACCGGCCGCCCGTACCAGAACTCGCGGAAGCAATCAAATAGATACAAGAGTAAACAAAGGCTCAGGGACTCCCTAAGGCTACAAGTATGGTGAGGGCACAAACAAACAACACAATATAGTCATGACAGTCACAAAAACGACATAATAACAAGATAATCCCCAAAACCCACAACACCATCTCGTCCTAAAACCACAACGTGACTTCCACCATAGCTTTACTTACTTACACATGAACCAAAAAGACGTCACCAATGAAAAGTTGTTGGTGAGTCGTAGCACATTTGACTCATTTTCACAACCAAAACTTGTTTTCAAAAACACTGTGCCTGCTATAAATTCCTATGGTTAAACCAGCACGCGAGAGGGGTAAACGAACCAGTGGTCGTCACCACTCCCCATGACTACGCATATACGCCATCAGCCGACCCCTAATGGATCAACAAGAACGGGTATGAGACACCTTGATCTGCCTTTACAGCTGTATTGGTGCAATATATGTCTTTGTGGCCCCACACGAACCTAAATTAATCATACTAATCTGTCATGAACGAAACGTAACATGCAGTAAATTTATAACACGGTAGCAAGTACCTAAGCACAGTAACAAGTAACACAACAAGACATGGTTCCTGGACACCCCAAAACACTTATATAAAAGTAGGGAAAAAGCTATAAACTCATAGATTGCAACGGGCATAAAAACTATAACGTCACCGGGCACAAGGAAATCCAAGGTCCAACGATTATATCACAGATGCGAGTCTAAAAATATATACATAAATATATATCAGAACCTATCTCAAACCAAAAGTGCGCATACGACACTTTGGCGTCGGCAACAATAACTAAACAGGGAAGTTAACGACACTCCCAGGTACATACCTAGCGGAAAACAAACAGCTGACGAGATCATAGGGCCCCAACAGGGAAGTGAATTATCAATACTGGAAAACATTATGCCCATACTCGTAAAAATAACCAAACCGGGTCGCTCGATATTTCCCAAAAGCAGTGTAGCAAGACATGAAACAAAAACCTATATGGAATTGAGAAATTTGGCTTTCTGATCCTTTAAGCAAAGGGATCACCATGATACTTAATTTTCTTTAGAACAGAAACAACATTAGGAGCTAAAAACTGAATAGGATCCACCTTCCTCATCCCTAAACTGCTTGACCTGTCTGATTAAAGCTTCAATGATTATGAGCTTCAACTATAGGTGGAGGCACTGTCTACTTTATATCAGCAGAATGCCAAAATTCATTGAGGATGTCAGAATAAGGTGTACACTGAGTAGTAATAGCGTAGAAAAGCCTTGAACAGTTGAAAAATATAAATATTCCATCAAAATAAGCTTCATGTTTAGCAGAAGGACCCAGATAAGCACAGATGTTGTGCTTTGGTTTGGTAGCTAAGTCTTCATTTACTACCATTACTCTACACAAACACAAATTTCATGAATTTCACAAAAATTCACAAACACTACTAAATAATCATTCAATAAAATAATCCTAGCGAATAAAATAATGCATGCTGAATGACCATCAAATGATCATACAAGGTCGAATGATAGTTGACCTGCCGAGTGAGCCTCAAATGATCTCATTCGGCGAGGCACTGCATCAGTCTGAATGAAAATTTTGAAACCCTAGATTTTGATATAGAGTTCGTTTTCAGACAAAAAAAAAACACTACAGAGGGTTCGCCATGTGTTCGTGAGTCCAATGATGTGTTTTAATTTGATCGACATCTAGTTTTAAGCCTTAAAAAACCAAAAACTCATCCGGTCTAGAAGCCGAATGGTTTTTCGCTTGTAAAACACTAAAAAATGATCTGAGGATTATGAAACCGCTCTCCAAATGCTCATAAAGTTGTTGCGCACGTGTTACACTAATTTTTTTATTTGTAAGAACTGATTATATCAGTAGAATCAAAATCACCAAATGAAAATAGTCAAGAGTTCCACTGAATGATAGCGAATGAACTTTGAGAAAAATTTCTAGCGAATAATATCATTCGCCCATTTATATGGGCATCATTCGTGACACCTAATGATGTCATTGTATGATAAAATTTTCATTTTATACCCCTTAATTCGCAACATGAATGCAAACCATCATCAAATTTTTATTAAAAAACACAATCAATCACAATAACATTCCAACAAAGAAAACTAATGTTGAGATTTGGTTGTTTTATTCAGAATGGCTCGGCTTGATATTTTCACAGATTGGTTGATCAAAACACAGAGCATATTAAAAATCTTTTTGGATTTTACAAGTTTTATATAAAAAAAAACCCTAAAATCTTTTTGTATTTTCAAACTTTATGCTAAAACAATCCTATAATCTTTTTGAATTTTTTATAGAAGAAAACAAAAATTACAATAACAGAATTAAACTCAATTTTTGAATTTTGTTATCGAAAAACATTGGGTTTGGTTAATCGGTTTATCATGAGAAAAGTGTGGGCGGTTGTTTTTATAACACAGTGTTAGGATTGATTTTATGGATGTCTAGATTTAGTGATTTTATATGTAAGTGCCTAGCTAAATAGGTTCTTAGTTGTATGTTGTGTATGTTAATTTAATGTGTTAGAGTCTTTATGGTTTTTCTCTAGATCTCAACCAAGTATATATGCAAACAATGAGTTTTGAAAAACATGATTAAAAAAGGGAATGGAAACGGGGACGGGTGAGGGTTATGCTTTACGAGACATTGAGTTTGAGTTAGATGGGAGGTTACTGTCGGCCTTGAATATCCTTATGAGAGTGTTGGCCACCTCAGTTGACACCGTGATCATGTGTTGCAATGCAGGAGGTGGTAGTACTATATCCTATCTTGGTCATGGGCTCGTGGGATGTTGTCCGATTATTTGTGAGGATAATGGGTGACAGTTTAGTGAAGGTGGTAGATGATGATTGAGAAGGATGGGGTGTTGTGTATAGGAGGTTTAGTAGTTTAGGGTGGTTTGCATGGTGGTAGTTGGGTTGTATAGGTGGTGATTTTTCAGTGGTTAGGAGCCGAGGGGGAGAGAGAGATCGAGTAAGTGTGTGTGTGTGTGAGAGTTTGCGAGAGTGGGGTGTTTGATGGTGGTTATAGTACTGGTTTAGGATTGAGCCGTTGGGTGGTCCTCGGAGTGTGTGAAGGATGTGACTAACACCCAACGGTGGTGTGGGTCCATGCATGTATTTTGGTTGGTGGATGGAGACTTGTGAAAGATTCACAAGCTACCCTTCCCCATTGGCCCTTTCTAATTGCATGAAACCTCATTGGTTGATGTGGGTGGCAGAGTTAGAAGCCTGGACCCTCATGTTTGCCTAATTAATAATTGGTTCAAAGGTGGAGAATCCTATGTGGAATGGGTAATGAATTGGGTCCTAGGTATCCGTCCAAGCTCTTAAGTCTATCGGGCCTTTATATTTAGCTACAGCCTAAACCAGAAACGATAATTAGATTCTCCACCTTTGAACCAATTATTAACAAACCCTATATTATAATGCAAAAAGTCCATGGTAATTTTCTCGCAACATATTCACAACCATAATCGGTTTGCTTCCGCAAGTTCTGATACGGGTTATCATGCCTTTAAGGAATCTAATCCGGTATGAGGGTTGTGAGTCGGAGAGGGTTTAGATCGAGGTAATATTTGCGAGAGAGTGATAAATTGATGAAATTAGATGTTCGTACGGAATCATTGCTAGTGATGTGATTAGAGGTAGGTAGTTCGCGAGTTCCATCAATTCTCATCAAATATATTTTTAATTTTTTATCACAATAGGAGATCGTCTAATTAGTGTTGATGCGAGGATTTAAGGATACGTCGAAAGTCAAGAAGGTTATATAAATGGTCAGTAATCGTGCAAAACTATTGAAGTCATGAACAGAATACATGAAATAGTATGATGTCACAACGTATTATGAATATCCAAAAGTGGAAGTCTAGGTGAGTTAAAACAAGATAAAGAATGTTAGGTAAGTATATTGAGAAAATGAAACAAATCGGGTGTTCTAAGCGGTCGTGTGTCGCGGTCTTTCTTCTTGAGTCCTTTAATTCTATGTGTAGCCGCTTTTGTCATCGACTTGAACAGTTGGAAGTCGTTGTGTTCATGGTTTATAGTATGCTCCCATCACTTGGGCTTTCATTCCATAACGTGAATTCTCATTTTCATGTAGGGTTGTTGTGTTTTCCACCTTTCACGCTTGTGAATCATCGTCCCATGTACGTTCCGACCTATTTCTCCTTATATTGGGGCTTTGTCTTTCGTATCTTTTAGTCGTTATCACGTGATATTTTGGGTTTCTCTTCTTCATTGGTCGCTTCCAATTTGTTGAGCTATCCGTGTCTTGGTAAGGTCGTCCTCGTTTGTTGTCGTCGAGGTGAAGAGGATGAAGATTGTCCAAATCACCTTGTCAAGGTGTACATGACCATCTTGTCTCTTATGTTGCCGTCCTCTTTGTCTAATCGCTTGCTTGTGGTTGGTTCGTTTCTCGTTTTGCATCATCCAATAGTCTTCTTAGGATCTTTTAAGTTGTTCATCTGATGGTTGGGGATTTCTTCTTGGTAGTCGTCGTGTAATCGCCTATTGTTTTCGTTGTTATAGATACCAAGGTGTTGCGTTGGTCATAGTAGGTGAGTATGTGGCTTATGTGGAGCGTCCAGTTTGTGACCTTATCCTCGCGTGATCCCTTGATGGTTGGGGATTCCTTCTTGATCGCCCTCGAGTAGTCACCCATTGTTGTGGTTATTGTAGATCTCCAATCATTGCGGTGGGAAAGACAAGCATGTCATCCGGGGGTAGGCTCCCATTGTTAAAGGATTTGACATACCATCTTCGGGGTTTCGAAGAGGAAGAAGGTGCGAGGTTTAGCATATTGTTCTGGGGCCCTCATTCTTCCGTCATGTGCACAGATTTAGGAATCTTCATCTTTTTGGTGATGTCTTTCTTCAGCGTGATGGTAGGAATGGATAATGGGTCTCTTTATGAAGGGAGTTTAGCCCACACAAGGCGAAGGGTGTGCTCTTCATTGTGTAGCATGTCGTTCAAATGACTTCCTTCCTACGAAAAGACATAATTTGATCAAAATACTAAGAATAAGTGACGATACAAGTTTAAGGATTTGTCCGGAATAAAACATAGTTTGGGAAGAAAATAATGTTAAATGTAGATACACATGTAAGTATATTCATTGGGGAAGAAAGCTCCTAATCTTTCGTTATTGTGCAATTGTTGTAGTTGTAATTGTATGTTATGGTTGTTGGCCTTAATTATTGATCATGTTTGACACACAAAGTTATGGGTAGATTATGTAATTACTAGAAAGTATAGTTTAGTATCTTTGTGTATTTGTTATTAATTCAGGGGTTTTAAGTGTCAAAGTTGAAAGTCTACAACCGCTTTCAACCGAATTCAACCGCCAAGTCATGTATATAAATAGATGCATACGTAGATTGTAAAACCGAATCGAACATGATGTTCGACCGAATAAAATTATGGTTTCTCTGATTCGTGTCCATGCTTAATGATGATTCGATGATTGATTAGTGTTCCGGAGGGACCAATAAATGGTATCATAGCCGAAGGCTCTATTAATCAATCGATTTCATCATCGTTGTCAGATTCGTGTTTGCGGTATTCATCAAAGTGCTGCAGATTGATTTTTCTGTTTTAAAACCCATCACTCGATCGCATCGTTGAACGAATTGGTTTCGTTCTGGGTTGTCGCAATTGAAGAATAGAGGAGTGTTTGATTGGCGATATTGCAAGCGCCGGAATCGTGTTCGGTGTCGCTGCTTTTGAGCGCACCAAGGGAAGACAAACGAAGAAGGGGCTGTGTGTTCTTTGGGATCGTTACTGTGATCGGACGGAAGAAAGAGAACAAGAGTTGTCTTTAGGTTTGCTATTTCGATCAAAAGGGGGAACAAAAGGATTTTATTTTTTGTGTTTTTGTTGTGGTCGCAAAAAGGAGGAAAAGGGACCAGAGGAAATTTGTTTTCTTTTGGTTGCCATCGGACAAAAAGAAAAGGAACAGGGGGGTTATTTTCTTTTGTTGATTTGAAATCAAGGATTTCATTTGATAAGGCAGGAAAATCAAAGGGAGTGCGAAGGAGTGCTCCGTATTTTAACGCCAGACGGGTGTTGATTTTTGGTGCGTGGATCCAAGAAATTCAAGGATCAAAGTTGAGAACTTTGATTAAATGAACAAGAGGAAGAAATCGAAGTTCGTTCCAGATGTGGAGATGGACAACTCTCCATCGTCGTCGTCAATGTTGCGGAGTGGGGATAGGGTTCCTCACGTGAAGTTCAATTCAGAAGGCTGGAACCGAGTGCACCAGTCCGACGCAAGAGGCAAGGGGGTGACATCGGGTTTTTCGAAGTTGAATCTGAAAACGAAGTTGCAGGCAAAGGCAAATCAATGATGGTCGATGAAGGGGGATACGGGTTCGGCGCCAGGCGGGTAGGGAGTACCAAGAAGAAATTTCAAGGTCAAAGGAGACTTTAAAGATATATGGAGAGCACGAAAAAGAAATCCGTTACAATTGAATCGTGATCAATGTTATTTCAGAAAGGAGGGATACGCCCAGATTTTCACTTTTGGATGCCATCAAGGTCCACGGGGAACGAAGATTGCCTATAGGATCCCGGTTCTAGAAGAGAACGCGGTGGAATCACTAGGAGTCTTGTGTGTCTAGGCTTTGACAAGAAGAAGGATAAAAAAAAGAAAAGCCGTTTTTGAAAAAACATGTCACGAGGAGCGAATGAAGAAGAAGACGGTGATTAGTCGTGCAAGAGAAGCCAAGACATGGAAGATCAAGAAGCAAACTTGGATCAACAATTAGGGGGGTGTATGTTGGCCTTAATTATTGATCAAGTTTGACACACAAAGTTACGGGTAGATTATGTAATTACTAGAAAGTATAGTTTAGTATCTTTGTGTATTTGTTATTAATTCAGGGGTTGTAAGTGTCAAAGTTGAAAGTCTACAACCGCTTTCAATCGACTTCAACCGCCATGTCATGTATATAAATAGATGCATACGTAGATTGTAAAACCGAATCGAACATGATGTTCGACCGAATAAAATTCTGGTTTCTCTTATTCGTGTCCATGCTTGATGATGATTCGATGATTGATTAGTGTTCCAGAGGGACCAATAGTGGTCGTGTAAAAGCCCTACATGGATCTTATTCAATGTAATCAAGTGTAGAATATAGAGATGAAGACAAATCAGTAAATAAAAGCTTGTTTGTACTGAACAACAAATGAACTGGACGTAGTCAAGTTGATTAGCCATATTGGATCAAACACCCTCACTGTTGGGGATGGATTTTCAAGATACTCGCTGGGAAGCTCAAACGGTCCAGGATTCTTGTATGACTAGGAATCCCGCAAGTTCGGGTGTCCTGATTAGTTATTTATGCTAACCCCATTATTTTTCCTCGTGTTTATTTGGTTACAGGGACGTTGCACGACTAACTACCTCCTAAAGACTCGCTCCAGTAACAGAAGAATGTGGACCAAGTGGACGGCTGGAGAGTAATGGTCAAGATACTCTTCGATAGGATTTCGGGAATCCTGGAAAGTTTGTTGAATGTATTTCAGTTATTTAAACGAGGATATGATCGATATAGAACACACACACAACTCTCGCACGTAGCTCTGACTAGCAAATAACGATTGTAACACTTAGATTCATCGATCTAGCCTCGCAAACACTTGTATTCTTTCCTTTTCATTAATGGAATTGCTAGGCAGCAGGCTCTTCAGGCCGGCTCCCGAGGTTTTTGCCAGGATCCGTAGAGGAAACTCAAAGGAATCTGGATTTCCGTACTTACATCCTCGTGTCAATCATCTTACATTGTTATCTTGCCATTTCCTTGATAAAGCACACTACCTCACAATCAAAGTCTGATCACTTAATTATTTAGTGATTTTTTACCAAAACAGTTTGGTGCCCATCGTTGGGCAAGTGGTGCTTTAACTGTACCAAAATTCTCAGTTTTTCTCACCTTATTTGATCCCTAATCCAAAGAATTTTGACTCAATCAAAATCTGTTTCTGCCCTTGTCTCATCCTCTGTTCCTCTTCTAGGGAGCGAGAAGAAAACTGATGAACGTTAGAAGAAAATGGATGTGCAGCCGAAGAAATCAGACTACCCCACATTCTCTGCATCGAAGGTTCAATATGTTGACCCAGTTATTACAAATGACGATATCTTTACTATGTTTGAGCAGTTGAAAAGCCAGATGGAGTAGCAAGCGAAGACCAACTAGACGATAATGAAGGAAATCGAGGATCTCAAGAAATTCAAGAAGCTTATTGAAGAACAGAGTCCCCTATTTCCCAGGAATCTTGATTTTGGTATGACAGGATCCTCAGATCTACTTCGCTATCGCCCAAGATCTTCAACTGCAACAAACATGAGCTTTGCTATAGCCCTTACAACCAGTTCTCAGGCTGCCAAAACCACAAAGTTCACTCGCAGATTCTTCGAAGCCATTCCACCAGAGTTCTCAAAGTCGCACCCCAAAGATCCTTGGGCTGCACAGCCACAAGGTTTCTCAGCTCCACCGTCCCAGGAATATTCATTTTATGCACGATACTCGGTCAAGATTCCCAATGATATCGGCACTTTAACCCTTCTGATTTTGTAGGAATACTCCGAACCAGCTCCTCAGATGTACATGATGGAGACTTTTTTCCGATGCAGACGACAACGACTACAAAACCAAGTGTTCCCGCAAGCTATGGATATGGCCAAGAATCTAGACTCAGAATCCTAACCCAGATAATGTGTCTAACTCTGTTCCTTTGGTTCTAACCCGAATGCTTCTTATGATGCAGGTATCAGTCTAAACATCGCCAGGGAGCTCCAGAAACTGAAAGAAATGATATCAAGTGTTCCGAGAATCATAAAGCCCTTTCCTAAGGTCCCCCTCGGAAGCCACAAGATCTTGAGGTTTACTTGGCCAATTTCTGAAGTTGAGATCCATAAGCATTTCCAAACACCAAGCATGAAGCTTTATGATGGAACCACGTATCCCGAGGAACACGTGTTGCATTATAGAGAGCGGATGGAAATCAACCCTATTCCAGCAACAATCAAGGAAGCTTGCCTATGCAAAGGCTTTGGCTCCACTCTAATAGGACCAGCCATGAAATGGCTACTGAGTATCCCTTTTTAATGATGAAATTGTTATGACTCCTTGGAAGAATGTTGATGAAGTATGCGGCATCTCTAAGGTTCATTCTTCTGGAAGATGACAAGAGGATTCATCAAAGGCTTGACGTTCCTAAATATGATTCTAACATCAAAAAGTCGGAATCCCCTGGGAAACAATACAGATCCCCACCATATTCCAAACCTGACAACCAAAGAATTAATGTTGTTGATCAAGATTATGATGAGCAGGAGTATCCAAAGGTATCCGAATATTGTATTCAGTTGACATTAGTGGTTTGATGTGTGCCATGCACGATCTCGGAGAAAAAGGCAAGATGCCCCAACAAGAATGAAAAACAGGGATCCTAGAAGGACAAGACCAAGTGGTGTGCCTACCACGAGGATTTCGGTCACCTAACTGATGAATGTATAGCACTTCGAAAGGAGATTGCTATTTGCTCAGCAAGAGGCATCTCAAAGAGTTGCTGGGCAGAAGAAAAGCAAGGTCCAGGAAGCCGATAAGCCTACTCAAATAGTAGCTTCTCCACCGTCGGATGCAAGAATCATTAATTTTATTTCAGGATGCTTAGATATTTGTGGCACTTCCTACTAATCAACAAAAAAACATGCTAAAGAATCTAAGTCTGAACAAGTTGGCACACCTATCCAGACATCAACGTTGACTCATAATAAAATTATATTATTTGACAAGAGCGACCACTTCAATGTCCAAGATCCCCATCATGACAACTTAGTGGTAAGCTTATACATCTCTAACAATTTTGTTCACATGGTAGATCCTGATAAATAACGGATTCTCAGTCAATATAATTTAACTTGTTGTGCTAAAAAAGATGAACATCCCAAAAAGTGAAATTATTCTAAGATCCGTAGTGTTAGTTGGCTTCAGTGGTGAAACTAAAAGCACTGTCTGTGATATCAGGTTGCCGGTATACATAGAGGGGGTAAACTCTATGCATAAACTTTGTGTTATAGATTCCCTTTCTTGTTGAAATATTACTCTTGGCAGGCCATGGATACATGAATTGAAAGCAGTTCCCAAGACTTATCATCAATGTATCAAGCTTCCTACTCTGTGAGGAGTTGTGAGGATAGAAAGTGACCAGCAGGAAGCCGAGAACTGTTACTCATTATCAATGAAGAGCATAACAAAGCTGACGAAAGCATAGCAATTACAGAAACCGGCACATGACGATCAGGAGGACAAGGAGCTCGATGTCAAAGAATGCAGTTGGATCCTGAGAATCCTGAAGTCAAGGTGCTGATAGGGACCAACATCCCTGCAAATACAGAGCAGGAGCTCATTTAGCTCCTAAAATCCAGAACCTCAACTTTCGACTGGAAACATGAGGATTTGACAGGTATCCCTAAAATCATTATAACTCATAAACTTGGTATTGATAACTCTTTTAGGCCCGTCCGTCAAAAAAGAAGGAAGTTCGCACCCAAGACAAATGCAATCATACAAGAAGAAGTTGACAAGCTTCTCAAGACTAAGATGATCATAGAGGATAAGTATCTCAAACGGCTCGCCAATATAGTCATGGTACAAAAGAACAATGGAAAATGGAGAGTATGTGTAGACTACACAAGGCTTATCCTAAGGAACCTTTTCCACTTCCACACATTGATGCGATGGTGGACGCGACGGCTGGCCATGAGATGCTCACCTTCATGGATGCTTCATTAGGATTACAGCAAATCCAAATGGAACCCTCTGACCAGGAGCACACAACATTCATAAATTCTACATGTATATATTGTTACACGGATATGCATTTTGGTTTAAGAAATGCAGGTGCCACATATCAAAGACTAGTAAACATGATGTTCAAAAAGAAACTAGGGGGCATTGTGGAGGGTTATATTGATGACATGGTGGTCAGGTCCAACAAAGCCAAGGATCACGTCTGGGATCTCCAAACTGCCTTCGATATCTTGGACTAATTAATACAACATGAAGTTGAACCCCTCAAGTTCCATTTTGGAGTCCGAGTTGGAAAATTCTTCGGTTATATGGTGACTGAAAGAGGAACAGAAGAAAGACCCAAGAAAATCAAAGTAATTTTGAATCTAAAATCTTCATCAAATATTAAAGAGGTGCAAATATTGATAGGTAAGATAGCGGCACTTACCAAATTTATTTCGAGATCTTTAGAGAAAAGCAAAGACTTCTATTATATTCTGAAGAAAAAACAAGAGATTTGAATGGAATAAGAAACATGAGGAGGCACTCGAATCGTTGAAAGCCTATTTATCATCATCCCCTCTCCTAATGAAAGCTGAATATGGGGAGGCACTATCTTTGTACCTTGCAGTATCCGGAAGCTCAGTCAGCGTTGTTCTAGCCAAAAGCAGCTATCAAATCCTTGGCTTTAGCTGACTTTCTGGCTGGTTTCAGCAGCGACATAGAGCCAGAAGCCGATAAAGAAATCTAGAATCTCGAGAAGCGCTAAGACAGTTAGATTCTCTATACAGACGGATCCTCTGTAAGATCTTTATAAGGTTGGTGGCATCTCAAACATAACATCCTTAGTATTTGTGCTTAAATTGTAAATCTTTCACTTTAACTTGGACAATTATCTTGATGTTTATGTTAATTATTCAAGTATTTGTTGTTTTGTATGATTCATATGTAATGTCATAACTTGTGTTGATCATTGATATTGAGGAATTTTCCCTTGTACATTTCTAACGTGATGTGAAAGTCCCGGACCCATATTCTGAGTCATTTCATGAAAATTTACTTGGCTAATGTTAGTAATTGAATGTGTCTTCATAATAGCAACCCTTAGTGGTTCAATAATGATTCTTGACGTTTTACGAGTGTACTTGATGATTTTCAGTTAGTCTTGGTGACCTCACCAAGCTTGGCGACCTCACCAGGTTGGCGACCTCACCAAGGTCCTTGCGACCTCACCAGGAAGTCTTGATAACTTGGTTTTGCTCTTGGCGATCTGGACAAGTATTCTTGGAGACCTCACCAACATTGGTGACCTCAGGTTGTTGAGAAACGAAGGCATCTTGACAAATAGTTAATACAACAGCTGAAGGTCCTGAATGGTATGTAGCAGGTGACTGAATAACTGGTGAGACGGGTTGTTGAGAAATGAAGGCATCTTGACAAACAGGTTGTTGAGTAGGAACTGTAGCAGATGCTTGAACAGAGGAACAGGACCCACCAGCAAAGTAAGGAAATTCCAAGTCAGTCTCATTAGGAGTAACGTTGGTGAGGTCGCCAACCTTGGTGAGGTCGCCAAGAACACTTGTCCAGATCGCCAAGATCAAAACCAGGTCGCCAAGACTTCCTGGTGAGGTAGCCAAGCTTGGTGAGGTCACCAAGGACCTTGGTGAGGTCGCCAACCTGGTGAGGTCGCCAAGCTTGGTGAGGTTGCCAAGCTTGGTGAGGTCGCCAAGACTAACTCAAAATCATCAAGTACACTCGTAAAACGTCAAGAATCATTATTGAACCACTAAGGGTTGTTATTATGAAGACACATTCAATTATTAACATTAGCCAAGTAAATTGTCATGAAATGACTCAGAATATGGCTCCAGGACTTTCACATCATGTTAGAAAAGTACAAGGGCAAATTCCTCAATATCAATGATCAACACATGTTATGACATTACATATGAATCATACAAAACATCAAATACTTGAATAATCAACATAAACATCAGGAGAATTGTCCAAGTACAAAATACAAGTTAAAGTGAAAGATTTACAATTTTAGCACAAATACTAAGGATGCTATGTTTGAGTTGCCACCAAACCTATAAAGATCTTACAACTTCCCCCATTGGTGGTAATACAAACATAGAAAAGAAAAAACTGACGACTATCTGAGTTGTCCAAGTAGCTTTAGCAAGAACCTCCAGTATTTACGGGCAAGATTCCTGTATCGATCATCTAAGCAAATAATCTGTGCATCGTACAGTATCCAAAGGTCTTCTCGCGCGAACTTCTTCAAGTCATAATATTCCACTATCTCGTATGGCCTAAGCCTTCGAGGGATGGTGTCTAGGCGACTATAGAATAACCATTTAAGGTAACTTCTATGCAGTAGTCTCAGTTCAATTGTAGCGAAGAGTCTTATTGTATCGATGTCTTCCCTTTTAATGACTAACTCAAGAGTGTCCCCACTGTAATACCAACATCTTATTGGTTTGATTTTCTAATCTCCCTTTATTTTCTTTGTAATCAAATCCTTGCTGATACTCTTGTACGTGACCTTATGTAGGACCACAGCTCTCTGTTCTTCAGCATCTCTACCCACTAGATCATTTGAGTGGTTGATCAGTTGTCGCCACCTAAGTTGTTTCACCTCCCAGGAGAACAGATTTAGAAGGTCTCTTATCTTGGTAAAGAATTGTACAAATCTATTTCTGCGTTTGACAATAAATGCCTTAAACTCGTGATCATATTCCAACCAAGGATTTTCATCCCATCATCGGATTCGATGTTAGGAGGCATATCTTTGAGCTTTTTAGCAGTGAACTGCACCAAGGCTTTCCAATACGGTGCCATTTCATTCCATTCGTCAACCAAGGTAGGGGCTTCCTTCCTTCGGTGTTCCTCTACCCTTATTGCTTCTCGTTTGTCCTGCTGATGCTTGCCCTTCTTATTCTCTTCAATTATGTGGCTTTTGACCATTTTCCGTAGACCAGGAAGCTGCTTTCTGCTATAGCTTTTGCGAGCATATCCCCTCTGGTCTAGAAAGTCCTGCAACTCTCTTTTGGTCATTCAGTTAACGCCAAGCGTAGCTGTAGTGGGACTGGGCAGAGGTGAAACATGATCAAAGATGTCTAGAGGGGGAGGCATATACTGTGCATGCATCTCTCAGATCTTTTCCCGCGGGATGTCATTGAATTGCACATATTTAAACGTCTTATCAGTATCAGCAAAGGGATTTGCTTGAGGATCAGTAAGCTTATTTGCAAGTTTGTAGTTATAGAGATTTTTCTCCATATCTTGCTCGTTAGTGTACAGTTCAACTAGATGTGCATCCATGAGAGTTATCAAGTAGGATAGGGGAATCCCACGAGAAATGAGCTCTCTGACATATTATGCAATTTCTGAAGTGTCAGAAGGATCAACATTGTCTCTAGCTAAGTTGGGGATTATTCTTATTCTAAGTTCTCCCTCATCTATGTTTTGATCGTTCGGCTCAAAGTGTTTTCATCCAGGGCCGATTTTTGTTTGAGGACGGCTGGATTCTGTCAACTCTCTGATAGCCTCTTGTCTGGCAATCTCATCCAACGTCCTCTCAAGAATTATTTCTTCTTTAGTAAGTCTTAGAGCTTCTTCCTTATTTCTTTGTTTTTCCATTTCCCGCTCGTAGACCTCTTGAGGAGTCAATTTCCTTTTACCTTTATCGGGTCTACCAGAAGGACCAGCTTCTTGTGAAGGGTCTGGATTATTTGTAGCTTGACCACCACTTGCACTTGTTATTGGTTCAACCTGAACAGTTTCAGGAGCAGCATTCGTGGTGGTTTCAGTAGACTCAGGCACTAAGGTTTGGGTTGCAACTCCTTCTTGATGGACTTCCCTTTCTTTAGAATGATGATTTGGTGAAGAGATTTGAGAAATAATAACTTCATCTTCAACTTGAGGCTCACTAACCACAGGCTCAGATCTCAAAGGAGTTGGAGATACAATCTCAGAGGAGTTGGAGATACAATCTCAATTGGTTCGTCTTTGATCTCATAGATGATCTCCTCATCATATTCATCATCAGTTGTGAATTCTAGATTTATGATGTTTGTGATGCTGGAGTCATAAATGAGATTATTAAGACGTTCAGCCAAACTAATGTCATTGAAGATATCATCTGGAATCATGCTGAGAGGCTAAATCTGTAGTGCTTCACTGGCTTCTACAATTTTCTTCAGTGACAACTACACTGCTTCGGCTGCTAGGGTCAGTAGCTAGGGTGTTTTCATAAAACTCCCGAAACGCACTTCTCCCAATATCTAGAAACTCACTATCAACATGTAAGTGTTTCAGTTGTTCAGAGATTTCGGATTCAGCATCTGCAGGCATAACAATGCTTATTGGCTATTGCACTAGAGGAGCCAGTTGGAGCTGCAGGGAGATCTCAGGGTTGACAGGAGGTACATCTGGTTCACCCATGGTTAAGGCAAGGGTTTCTCCTAAGGATGATTGATTTATTTCAAGTGCATCTCTGGAGAATCTTGGAAGTTTGATATTCTCAGGAGGTGGCACTAGACTTATTACTTATTGGTACATTTCATCTTCCTCCTCATCATTTGGTTCATCATTAAGAAAGGTGTCGCCATAAAAGAGGTCTACGTCAGACTCGGTAGATTCATCATCACCTAATGGAAAATCAGCAAGATGAGTATCATCTACATCTTGCTCAGTGACGATGGTAGAAGATTTAGCTCCAGATTTTTTGCCAGCTTGGCTTGAAGTTAACTCTTTGTTGTGTTGAATATCTTCTGCGGAGGGAGGCTGCTCTATTATCTGATCATCACCTTGGTTTCCATTTCCACTTCCACCCACATTATCATCATTAGCTTTGGCAGTTTGATTATTTTGTAGAGCTTCAGCAAACATCCTCTTGAGTCTTTCAATTTCTTCAGCTTGCTCCTTTATTTTCTCATTGGCTTTAAGAAGCTCTTGATACTGTGCTTTGATCTTGTCAATTGCTTCTTTAAGCTCATTAGCAAACGAAGAGTTGGAGATTTCAATATTTTTCTCCAAAGTCAACTCTTGATGGACCAAGGAGGTATCTGCCCCAGGTGCAATTACTTGAGCAGGAGAAGTTGACATAGGCTGAGACTCAGATTGGATTGCCGGATCTAAGCTTGTGATGTTGATGTCTGCTGTTGCATCAATATCATGAATGGTTGCAACAACAGTGGTGATGGGAGCAGATAGAACTCTTTGTTGCATAGTGTCGCCTGGTTCAGGTTGTAATGGTGATTGTACAACAACAAAAATTCCAAATCCAGAGATTGGCCCTCTTCTTATTTTAAGCTTCTTTCTTTCTTGAGCATGCTTAGATCTTAACTCTCTTCTGTAGAAAGGCACAACACCTCCACCTTCAAATACAAGAGAGGCTGATTCGGGTTCAGGTGAATAAGTTTTTGATGATATGTCATCCTGTGTTTGTCTTGACTTTATTTTCTTCTGTTTCTTATTACTTGATGCCTCAGGTTATTCACTAACTTTGGTAGTTTCTGTTGTTTTTTTTTCTTCTGTTTGGGACCCCTTGCATCAGAACTGGTAGAGTCAGAACCTGATTCTAATCCAGGTTGGAATTTTAACCCTGATTCAGGTTTGGATCCAGATGCATTTGAGTTATTGTCAGCATTGAAAGTGCGTGAGCGTACGGATCTTCTACTTAGTCGTAACAAAATTAATATAAACGAATAGAACACATAGAGTAAATACAAATCTGGCTTGTATTAACCACAGAGAGTTTTACACAAAGACACTCAGAAGATATAACATGAACTCCTCTACTGAATTCTACACAAGACAACATATTTATACTAAGCTAAACTCGCTGGTCCGAACCTGTGGTTCGGCCCGAGGTTCGGCCATGTCCGAACTCCAGGTTCGGCCTGAGTTCGGATCTCAGCATTCTTGTGTGAATCAGTCTTGTATTCGATACTTCACATGACGATCAAGGACCATGTATCAACAAACTCCCCATCGGCATATGCAGTATCATCTTCTCTATTCAAAACTTGTATCTTGTATCTTCAATCAAACTCTTCCTCGATCTTGATGATGAGTTTAATCTTGAATACTTGATATTGCATCGTGTGTAATCTCTTTATCAACAAATTTCAGAAGACTTGAAATTGTGATGTTCTCTTCCCACTTAGAAACCTGCCAACATAAATAATCTTGGTGCAAAATGTCTCTTCGAGACTCCAACATATTTTGATTTTGAAAATTGATATTGTATTTCATGTTGATCAATCGAAAAGAAAACAGAAACAAAATCTTTTTGGCTTTTAGAAACTTTATATTAAAACACACCTAAAATCATTTTGACATTTTCTGATAAGAAAAGTAAAACAATACTGAACTAGACACTATTTTTGTTTCTTGTGAGAAAGATCACAACTTGGGATCATGTTGGTCATAACATGCTGAACTACATTTCAATTTCGATTATTGCAGCACATAAGCCATGCCGATTGCAGATATAATTTGTCCAACTTTAAACTCTGGCACAATCATACTCATAACATCTGGATATGTTAAGGTATTGATTAAGCTTGCATTGACCAGTGTACCCCATACTATCAGACATACTCAGATATGCTTTTGCTTATCACATTTTGTGATCTCATTTGTGATTTTAATCACACAATGATTGTAATCATGATATAGTCAACTGTGTTCCATGCAAAAAGAAATGAGAACGTTAAATCGTTTACCTTAAGGTCGATCTTTCGATACACAGATAATGTCTCGGATTTAACAAAATAAGAAAATAAACAAGTTGAAGTTGTATAACTCAACAACAATCAGGTCGGTACTCCCGTACACGCAGAGAAAGTCCGATGAGTTATACGAAACACCAAAGAAAATAAAGCAGAACGTCAAACGAACAACGATCAGGTCGGTCTTTCGACACGCAGAGAAAGTCCGATCGTTTGACAAAATAAAGAAAATCAAACAAGTTTAAATCTTTGCAAAATGAACACATGTATACACAGTGACTTCTCATTTTGTGTTTTACATATCCTTTTCTTGATATATCATGAGATATGCATCAATATTTTGTCCACTAGGTCAAGCATCAGATTTAGTGTATATCACATTTGTATACTTTCTGATTTGCTGAGCCTACCTTGCACATCGATCAAATGGTCTTATGGCTTTTTCATCTACTTTATCCATGAGTCAGACACTGTCAGCCAATATACCATCATTTCCCAATCATGTCGGATACAATTTCTCATTTTTCAATGTTTTTGACTTTTTGTATTTTTCAATCTTTTTGTCTTTTCCAAATTTCTCCCCCTAAAAATGACAATTCT
This sequence comes from Deinandra increscens subsp. villosa, assembly GCA_039602395.1. Taxonomy (NCBI): domain Eukaryota; kingdom Viridiplantae; phylum Streptophyta; class Magnoliopsida; order Asterales; family Asteraceae; genus Deinandra; species Deinandra increscens. The sequence goes on from JBCNJP010000006.1 coordinate 39,036,867, forward strand.
ATTTATAGATTTTCATTTTTACGATTTGAAAAACAAAACACTATTTTTGTATTTTTGCAAAAACAAACTCCCCCTCAGAATGAGACGAAGTGAAAAACAAAAAAAAAATGGAACAACCAACACGAATACTAGCAGTGTAGCCTTTTGTAAAACAAATTTGATTTTGAATGTAATTTAATTAACACAGATATTTCACAATCAGCAATTTTCCAATCACCGAAAGGTCGTCCTGAAACACCTACTGGACACCAAATAAAACATTAGTCGCATTGGGATCGACCCGATT
>JBCNJP010000006.1:39037652-39090602 GCA_039602395.1 Deinandra increscens subsp. villosa
CATTATTAGTACGAATGCGACTGACTTTCTGTTTGTACACTGATGGAAACTTAGATAACAGCTTCTGAATTTGATCTGGAGTTTCATCTTTTGAAGCTAGAGACACCACCCATGAAAATCGAGAAAAATAATTTGTAATAACCAAACAATAATAACTTCCCTCAATGCTACGGACATTCACAGGACCAAAAAGATCCATATGAAGAAGCTCTAAAGGAGTCACAATTGAATTCAAACGTTTAAATGGATGGGACTTTTTCTTTTGCTTACCTTTCTTACAAGAGACACATACATCATGTATACAAAATTTATTCTTTGAAACGCCTTCAACCAGATTATGATTTACCAAATAATTCATTTTCCGGTAATTGATGTGTCCCATACAACGATGCCACATGATGGATTCTTTTTCTGTAGCCTTAGAAATAAAGCATGTAGCAGAAACCGCAGATGAAGTCTGATTCATGTTCAACACATATAAGTCACGAAATCGAGGAGCTCGCACAACAATCCAATCATCAGTAATTTGGATTCCAGGTTTCAGAATTAAACATTCTGAACTCGTGAAAGCAGCGGTGTACTGCTTAGCACTAGTCAATTTTCCTGCTATTACTCCATCATATGACGAAATCATCGCTGAAAATAGTGCCATAAAATCATTTGTTGTTTTAGCTGAAAAAGCACTTTGATTTGATGTTGGAATAGAGGATGATTGACTCGAATAAACTGGATATGTCACCGCAACTTTTTGAGTAAAAGTTTCACTTGAAGAACCCCGAGACATATTTGCTTGGCCACTTGAAGTATTTTCAACATAAAATGCAGTTGTCGGCGGATTTGAATTAGCTTTTGCTTTTGCATGCATAGTAGATGCATTCTCACCAAAATATACACCAGGATTTTGAACTTGAGCTGGTTGAGTTTTAACTCGTTTCATATCTAATTCCCGAGCCAACAAGTTTCTTGTAAGATCATCATAGGTAATGTCATCAAAACCCTTGTCATGTGTCATTAGCAAAATATAACCTTCCCATGATGCAGGTAAAGAATCTAATAGCTTTTCCTTCAGTTCACCTGCTTCTTTACTCACCCCGACTATGTCAAGTTCACTTACCAAATGTGATAATCGTGAAACCAGATCATTAATAGTTTCATTTGGAACATGACAAAAATTATCAAATTCCTTCAACAGCACTTTTTCTTACTTTTCTTATATTGTGCATTGCCTTCACATCTGTGACACATCGCATCCCATAAAGCCTTTGAAGTTGAATTCATTTTGAATTGATGCAAAATATCTTTTGTAAAGCCATTGATAAATTTGAATAAGCTTTCTTTTCCAACTTAAAAGATTCTTTTTCAGCATCATTCATCTTGTTGTACAGCTTTACTTGACCAGCCAATTCACCAGTTTGAAACTTTGGAACTTCATAACCATCCAACACTGGTGTCCATACCGTAACATCCGTCACACCAATGTATGATTCGTAATGAGTTTTCCAATTATGAAAATCTTCAAATCTCATCAATTTCGGAACTTTGTTTGTAGTTCCTATTTCATTATCATAATTCAGTATAGCTTGAACGGTCGAAGACATTGCTGCAAACGCCTGGAACGGATCCATGATTTGTTATTCAAAACTGTTCAAGCGGACAAAAATAACCAACCCCGGACCAAACTATCGATCTCCGGACCAAAATCAAATCAACGGACCAAAATGCTATTACCGGACCAAATTCGAGTCAACGGACCAAAATGCTATTACCAGACCAAATTCGATCTCCGGACCAACTGGTACGCTGAAATAACAACTCGCGGACCAAATCTGGTACGCTGAAACCGCCACGGACGAACCTATGAAGATTGCCTGCTGGACCACAATCAACGGACCACTTTTTCCTATGAAGATACACGTGCGGACCATTTGTTCTTGATCCGTACCACCACCGGACCAATAGCGGACCAATGTAATCTCGAATAATTTTTACTGTTTTCGGTTGTTTTAGCTTGTAATCAATGCAGAACTCAACCAAAACGATCCAGGAGCATTTTGAACGTAAAAACCATATTGAATTGTTGTGAAAATGAGACGAATTGATGAAATTCTTACCACAAACATTGTTTCTCTCTCTAAAACCCAAAAAACCGATCTGTAAATCACAGCAATCGAGCAAACAGGCTCTGATACCACTTGTAAAACACGTAACGGATCTTGCTAGTGTAAAACACGAGGTAAATAATAGATATTCGATTGATTTCAAGCTCGGTTATACAGAGAGAGATTACAGAGAGTAAACACACTTGAAAACACACAGTTAATCTCACAACTCTCACAACTGACTATCTCTAACTGAGCTAAAACTATTTATATAAACTCTGTCCAGCGGACCAACTAACCAGCGTAACATCTGGTCTAGCGTACCATCTGGTCCGCCTCTGGTCCGCTGAGACCAGAATACACAAAACTCTCTATTACATAAACAGACCTAGCACTAGACAACAAAACTTGTTCTAACGGATGGAATGCTAAATTTGTCGCATGTCTTATGCTAGCCACTATGATTTATGAGATTCAAAAGAACATGGTCTTCAGGACGGCTTTTCAGATGATCGGTGATTTGATGGGCATGTTTAAAACCCACGCCCGACAGGAGCGCTACGACAACGTTGTGACACTTATTAACTGTCGCATGGCTGAGGACGCTCCCGTCAGTGCCCATGTCCTGAAGATGAAGGGTTACATCGATGGCCTAGCGAAGCTGAATTACGTTATCCCCGCCGAAATTGCGACAAACCTAATTCTACACTCACTGTCCAGTGCCTTCATACCTTTCAGGGTGAACTTCAACATGCATAGCATGGTAAAGACAGTGACTGAGCTTCATGGCATGCGCAAAACTGCCGAGGTTAACTTTGTTAAAGGAAAGGCACCTGATGTACTCGCAATCCGATCAGGAGGTGTCAAGAAGCCAGAGGTGAAGAAAGAAAGGCGTGGAAATAAGATGAAGGGCAAGGCAGCTGTTCCCAGAGCGTCTGGTAGCTCCCAGAAGGGCAAGTCGAAAGCATCCAAGGCACCACCGCCAGATTAGCGCCAGTGTTTTGAATGCAATAAGATGGGGCACTGGAAATGAAACTGCCCAGAGTATCTTGACAAGCTGAAGAATGGGAAAAACCAGCAGGGTAATCCCTCAGGTTTAGACATAAGTTTATGTTGTATAATGCTTCACTAATTCAAAATATATGTTTGAGATACTTTACATTTTGTAGGTTCATGAAGCTGAAAAAAGCATACCAAGATGACACTGAGCCACCCTACGAGATTCGCACCCGAATAAAGCTCATGTCTGACTTTTTTCAATTAAACAATTCTTGGGTTTTAAAACAACTTTTTTGTTTTGTTTTCCCTGGCTGTTTTCTAGGATGAACAATTGCTTTCTCTGGTTCTTTATTGTGACATACTTTTGACTATGTCTGGTTTTCGAGATATGCATGGTCGTTTTAATCTAAGATTTGAATTTGATTCAGCCGTTTATTAAATTAAAATTCAAAATCCTAAAACAACATACAACACAATATGTACCTGGTGCACTTGATTTTATCAAGGCTAGCTTAAAATGCGACATGAAAAACATTCGTTTTGTTTTTTTTCATATCCCATCAAAGCTATAAAGTCTTGAGCATCTATCGTATTCGTTACGATATAACGCACGACATAATGGTAGTTCACAAAGTCTTATGACTTAGAACCACCAATGTCAAGAATATTAAATCAAGTCGAACTGATTAAAGATCGCCGTTCGGATCTTAACTATGTGATCAAATCAATCCTTTGCCACAAGCGGACGTTTGTTCAATCAAGTTCGAAATTACCAGCAAAATTACTACAAAGTAATCACTTGCTGATTATGACATTGTAGAATGGTTACACCATTTACGGTGCATTATACCATTACGTAAACATGGGCATACCTGCATATACCTTTGAAGTCTTATACTACATTCGTTGTACTCGCGTGTGTGGAAATCCGACAATAAACTAAGTGTTTTGGTGTAAGGAATTACAGTTTCATTTTGAAACTGGCAAACACAAGACTAATGACTTGTCACAACAATAACCCTTAGTGTCTTATAAACCAAAACGCCCCTTCATATATCACTTGCATAACTAAATTCTGATCTCAAGACCGGAATATTGTGAAGAAAAGAATTTAGTAATTACATGTCCATATTTAGATCTTTAAATAACTAGACAAACGTGGTTCTGACAAATCACTGGACTATGTAAAGTAACTCTCGCACTTATACGAGACGAGCCAGGAAAACAATGTTTCACCAACAAAAGATTGTTGCTTAAACGGAATATGTTGATATTCCAGTTAGATATTGAATATTAATCTTACTTGAATAAGATAATATCCTCTAACGTCGGACTCGACAGTCCGATAGAATAAATCATCATCTCGATCATTACGAGACCTTTTCAAACAATCTAGATGAAAGCATCTCCATGCTATCAAACTATTTAAATGACTTTGAAAATCATCTTTAAATTTATGAGTGAATCATAACACCTGGATATTAAGCGTTCGTATTTCGTACTTCACCTGCAAAAGTGAACAATTCCGTTCTTGAAAACGAAATATAATTGCCACGAATCCTTCGTGCAAGTTAATATCCAAACGGTTTGAAAGAAGGATGATTTTAGGAATGTCAAATCTGTCTAAAGCAAGTGGGAGCATCGCCATTGATCCTTACCGGAATAACGATCAAATGTCTATCTGAAGATCATTTAAATTTACTGAATTAAATTTTAAATGACCCCTCGATTAATTTAAAGTTTCAAGATATATATTAAGTATTGATCACATCGTGGCTGAGCAACCACTGATACGATCAATCTCTTGTAATGATTCGAATCATACTGAATATGATACAAAAGGAATCCAATACTTAGATATTGCATGAAATGTCACTGTAAAGGATTACGCAATGACAAAAGAGGGAAAAACACATCGTCACTGTCAAACACTGATTAATGAAATGCATGTTCATTAACAAAGTACTGATTATACTCGTTGAACATTAATAGCCACTTTAATTGAATCTGAACAAGGAATGCAGTAAAACATTCAAAGGGTTAATTCGATTCTACAAATTGTCGATTAACATGCTCAAGTGATAATGCAGTCATACAGGTGCTTTCCAGGGGCACCATATTATCACAAGTTCGATTCACCTAGGAAGTCTCATTGTTCATAAAATCAAGAACATGGTAGCGAATTCATAAATTCAATGATCAGGATAGATCAATGAAATGATGCTATTGCATAGTTCATGAATTCAGCACCATATCGATGTTCTAGGTTAGTGTTGGATGTCGAACATTATCGTTTGCACCAAATCATTCGACCTCCTCTAAACTGTTAGACGAAGAGTGTCAGGACCGATTTCAACCGATAGATCATCATTTGATTCATCACACGAGTGCGGAAATCACGTGGGATGATCATCCTTGGTTGGATCAGCAACATTGCCTTGCCATTGTTGAGGAAATCTCTGAAACTCAAGAACACCAAGAACACACACACAAACACACAGTGCTCCTCAGGAGGTTCTCTCAAGGTTTGTTTAGGGTTTCCTAAGAATTCCTATATATACCCTATGAGGAGCACAAGTGTCTATGCACAGTATACAAGGAGAATCACACATCACATCAAGGAATTATTAAATTCATCTAACACTTATTGTCAGATCGTTAACCACAAGTTGCTGATCGTTAAGATGCACAGGTCAGATCGTTAGCCACATTGTGATCACATAGCCAGGTCGTTAAGAACAATGTATCTGATCGTTAAGGCTCCTTCAGACGAGCCAGGTTGTTAAGCATATCATAGGCAAGTCGTTAAGGTTTCACCAGATCGATATATTTGCTCTTCAGGTCGTTAAGGCTAAATGATTAGGGCAAGTCGTTAAGACATGTGAGGCAGGTCATTAGAGAGGCAGATCGTTACTAGTCGTGAGGAGGCAGGTTGTTAAGATGAACAATGTCAAATCGTTAAACATATTTCACATGCAAGTCGTTAAGGCCAATGTACCCAAGTCGTTAAGGCCTTTTTCAGGCAGATCGTTGAGAGTAGTTTGGCCTGATCGTTAAGTACAACTTAAGCATGAAAAATATTCTATGTGTTGAACAACCAAATAAACATACAATCACAAAATCAACACAAATGTAAATCTAGCTGAACCAACATAAGATAATAACCAAACATTCAAAGTAAATATTCAAAGTTCAACATTAACTAAGTTATTACAAACCGAAATGTTCAAATACATAAATAGCAAAATACATGTTGGTTCTCCAGCTTTACCTTTGATCTTGTCCTCGTGTTCGTGTGTTCGCGTTATCACCAACCTCCAGGTTCCAACAATTCCCCCTTTGGTGGTAATGCGAATGACCTCCATCATCATCATCTTAACTGTCCAAGAAGCTTCAACATGAAACGCCAGTATCTTCTCGCCAACCTATTATACTTGCGGTCATAGCAGTAGATCTGGGTTTTCCACAGCATCCAAAGATCTTTTCTTGCAAATTTCTTCAGATTTGAATAGTGCCATATTTCAAGCTATCTGTCCGGTCCTCTACACAAATGACATATCCCGCGACTGTCTATTTCCCACCTCTCCAAGTTCTTCAGACTTTCAGTTTGCATCCTTCCGGCGTTAATACATTTCCAGCTCCACCATTTAAGAACAGTAGGAAGTAATTTGCATCAACTACCTCATAGGGCTTCAGCCTGGGTGGAACAGCTTCAAGATGACCATAAAAGATCCAATGCAAGTAGCAGATGGGTAACAGCCTGAGCTCTATGGCAGCAAAGAGTCTGATCGGTTCTGCTTTTTCTCGTTTAATCACTAACTCATGCGTTTGAGCACTGTAGTACCAATCCTTGACTGGTATTTTCTTCAGATTACCCTCTATCTTCTTAGTCTTTATGTTCCTGCCAATGTTGGAGTAGATTTGCTTGTAAGGGACTTTAGCTCGTCTCTTCTCAAACCGTTCATGTTCCTTCTTCTCTTGCTCTTTGGTCTACTTGTAATATCTGTTGAGGTATGTGGAATGCACTAAACTCTGAGCTATTGCAGCAAGCTCAGCATTTGAGTGATTGACAATGTCGAACCGTCTCAATTCTTTAAGTTCCCAGGAGAAGAGCTTCATGAGGTCTCTGATGAGCCCCGAACTCGTGATCATACTTCCATCCAAGTATTTTCATTGCATCAGGATGCTCGGAAGTAGAAGACATCTCCTTGAGCTTACGCGCAGTGAACTGCATCATAACTTTAGTGTGCGGGAGCATCTCCTTCCATTCGTCTACCAATGTGGGAGCATCTTTGACTCGATGGCGTTCTACCCTCTCCTATTCCATCATATTGATTCTTCTGTTCCTAGTCTCAGCGTCATCATCCATGAATTGCTTGGCCATCTTTCTTAGTCCGGGCATTTGCTTGAAAATATAGTCTTTTCTTGCAACATTCCCGACTTCTAAGAAGTCCCGAAGCTCTCGTTTGGTCATGGAGTTGACTTTTTCCTGGATAGATCTGGGACAAGGAGGGATGGGTAGTTGACAATCTGGGTCGGCCGGAGGTGCCCGATATCTAGTATGCATTTTATGAAGTTTTTCCGTCACCCCGTCATTGAATTGGACGGAGTCCAGATCTTGATCTGTGTCAGCATACGGATTCACAAATGCCTTCTTCGGGTCTCTCAGACTACAGTGAGGGTTCTCCTTCAGCAGCTTTTCCATATCCATTTCATCAGTGTACATCTCAACAGTTTGGTAGGTGTTGAAAGTCATGAGATATTGGAAGGATAAGCCACGCTCTACCAGTGCTCTGACGTATCTTGCAGCCTCAGAGTGGTCATCAGGGTGTACACCATTGCCAGTTTCATTGGGAATTACCTGGATCAAGGGGTCAGTGAAATTTGAGTTTGGCTCCATCGGCATTGAGTCGTTTCCCAATATGGTGGCATTCAGGTGTCGGCTTTGATGAAGTATTTCTGCTTCTCTATCATTAATCACCTTCAAAATTTCCTTTTGCCTTGCCTGATGAGCTAATCTATACTCTTCTTCTTTAGCTCTCCGCTTATTCTCTGCATCTTCAAACTCCTCTTGCGGTGTCATCTTTTGTTTCCCCTTGTCTCTTCGACTCAGTGTTCGAGTGGTACATGATGGACCAGTTTCTGCAGAAGGTTGCACAGCAGTAGGTTGTTCCAGAAGCTCTGGATCCACCACGTTTACGGGTACGTTATCACCAACCAACGGTGATTCTGGTCGAAGACGGAGACCCATAGGATTATATCTTAACCGTTCCGGAGCGATTCGCCTTATCCCTATCTTGTATTCATATTCTTTAAGGGATAATGGATAAAAGCCTTTGTTTCGATCAATTCTGCTTGCTATGTTCAACCAGTTTCTTCCAGGGTTTGCAGGACTATCGTCAGGCTCTGGTCCAAAAATATCCTCGGGATATCGTCTTCTCTGGACGGCTTGAGTAGCCATCACAGATGAACCAATGGCAGCTTCAGCAAAGTTGGAGGGTAAAGTGGAAGTTTGCCCTTCAGTGGCATCGTCTAATGATACATTCTGATCTCTTTCAATGTATGGTAAGGCCAGAGCTAATTGATGTTCCACCATCTCTACCTGTCCTCCCACAAATGGCACTGCATTGAGTGGAGATACGGGATCAAGGTGGATCATTTCAATCTCTGCTTCTTCTTCGAACTCTTCTTCCTTGACATTGTCTAGGATGTCTTCATCATACTAATCACCAGCAAACTCCAAATCTATGAAGTTTAGAGGGTTTGACCGTTTACCAGTAGATCAAGACGGTCACCCAACTCTACAGCGTCGTCCAAATCATCTGGATTTACTAAGATATCTTCCAAAGCTTGCTCTTCTGGATTTTCATCATTGACAGTCACGATGCTTTTGCAGCTGGGATCAGTAGCAAGAACAGTAGAATAGAAGTCCTTGAAAGTTTCTCTACAAGCATCCAGAAAGGTTGGGTCAACAGACATATGCTGAACATCTTCCATTGCTGGAACCAATGCACTGGAAGGGTTTGTCTGTGACGGTTGGACTGGAGGAGCAAGTTGGAGTTGTAATGATACACTCCTAGGAATGTCTGGAGCAAGTCCAATTTCACCAGCTGTGATAGCCAGTGGGGCTCCTGAGGAAGAAGTAGTAGCAGTTCCTAGTGCAGCCATAGTAAACCTTGTGAGCTTTGGATTTTCAGGCGGTGGCACCAGATACTGTAAGCTATTGTAGACCTGCATTTGCATTTCTTCATCTTCACATTGTTCATTATTCAAGATTGTGTCACCATATGATGCATCCACTTCAAAATCAGAATCATCATCATCAGAGTCGTCAGAATCAATATCTTGTGGGCCTTTTTCATCAGTACGTGGGATAAACGATTCTTTGCCAAGAGCATGTGAACTCGGTTGAACAGATGGTTCGGTTGTTGAGGGTTGTTCACCTTCTTGTGTGCTTGTACCTGTATTCCCATCTCCTTCTCTACCATCTTTTGGAACATTATGGTTGCCTATCATTATGCACTTTAGCGAGCAACTCCCTGAGCTTTCTAATCTCAACCGATTGATCCAAAGTTGTCTGATTTGCAGCTCTTAATTCGGCCTCAAGGTGAGAGTTTTGGATTATCAGGATCTCAATTTCTGAGTTCATCTCCTCATAGTCATGGACACCATAAGGATTTACACCTGACGGTCCAGCTTCAGAAATTCCTGCTTCGGAAACAAGGCTAGTTCTTACCTCAGGTTGGGTAGCTATGACAGCGGCTGGAGTTACTATCGTTAGCACCATTTGACCCTTTTGAGGTGAAACAACTAGTTCATTTGGGAGGGTGACAGGTTCTGTAACAGCTTCTGTTTTAGCTTTTCAACAGTCACAGGTTCAGTTGCTGCAGACTTGTTAACATTAGCCTCAACAGCTTCCACCATCTTTTCAGTTGCAGGTTCAGTATGAGCAGCAATGACTGGCATCAGCTCGTCTTGAACATTCTGACATTCTTGATCAACAGGTTGTTCATTATCAGCACTAGTGGAATGAGCAGCAGCGTCTAACTTAGCTTGCTCTGTTAGACGTTTCTTGTGTTCCACATAGAATATCTTCTTCCTAGCCAGTCTGGGATAAGAAGTGACTATCCAATGCTTCTCTTCATAGACGACCTTGTCTGAATCAGCGCTTGTGGAATAAGATTCTTCTTGAGATTGTTCGTCCCCCTGTGTTCTGGCACGAGAAGATCCGGCGGTGTCAGCTTCAGTCTTCTGTTTCTTTTTCGGTGGGGCTCAAGCATCAGAAGCCTCAGAATCAGATTCAGAAGGTTCAAACTTAGAACCGCTTGCTTCAGCTTCATGCTGGGATGCTTTAGGTGATGATTGCACTATAGCAATTCCGGCATCACCATCTGAATTTCCGTCTGAATTATTGTCAGAGTCACCCTCAGATCCACCAGCATCACTCTCATTTTCACCTTCTCCTGAATCAGTGTGCTCAGAGCCTTGGTGACCAGGTGACTGGTTTTGGCCAACAGCCGCAAGTTCCAAATGTGCAAAGGGATCTGCCTCTGCTGCGGGCTCATTTAAATTTGGCTGAGCTTGAGCGGTAGCAGCTGCAGTTGCACTCATTGAATTTTAGTAATACTGGGTGTGACCTTGATCACCAATAGTATCTAACAAATTTTGAAAGTATGGTGCATCTGGTCCTTCATTTCCATGTAACATATATTTTCTGTAAGAATCATGATCCGTCCTTTGGGGAGTAAACTTTTCTCCTGCTTTCACCAAGTTTGGGTAGTAGTGGTTCAAGATGGCTTGTAGAAACTTGGGATACATAATGAACTTCTCAGCACGACCTGCAGGAGTCAGGTTCCTGATCATACTTCTGAGGAGAAACCTTGACATGTTGTAGCCAGTTCCGGTAACAAAACCATGAAGGGCATGAGCCAGTTCATCCTTGAAGTCATCAGTTCCTGTCTTCCTCGGGGAGAAGGTCAGAATGAAGAAGCCTAGCATTTTTCTCCAGTTGAGAGGAAACAAAGGTTTCTTAACCATGGGATTTGTATCAATTGGAAGTGGACCAGTATAACCCATGTTCCTCATGCTTTCATGCCACTGCTGCTTAGTGTAAGTATCAGGGCAATCAGCATCATCTAGGAGAAGGGCCGTTCTGATCATACTTTCCGTCATCACCACATCGGTTTCCTGAATTCTGGAGCTCAAGTGTTCTGACCCATCTTGATTTACCACCTTTTGAGCATTCATCCAGAAACTCTCCACTATAGATTTGTATATCGGAAGATCTCACAGCATACAATAACCCCAGTTGGAGTATTCCAGACCCTGAAAAGTTTGCTCGAAGGCATCAGCATGTTTCAATTCCCTGTTGAAAACGCTTATTTGATTGTGGGCTACACCATAGCTTCATGGCTCGTTCCCCGCTCGTCTAGGAGGCATCTGCACAAGTGAAACAACACAATTACAGCCAATTGGTTTTACAATGAAATGTCATGTCAACACTAAACCGGGATAATGACAGAGCTGTTTAAAGTAAAATCAAGGTATATTTGGGTTCAACTAAGCAGGTTCCTAGAATGGCATAGCACATAGTCAATTAACATTTGCAACAGATATCTGTGGGAACCCATAATTGAACCAGATATACATACTTTCAATCAATCATAAAACATGAATAAACTTGAGAAAAGAAACATGAACTTTACCTAGACAAAGGCTAATTTGCACCAGATCAATATAATGCAACTTGAGGAGTAATTAACAAGATGTCACTTTGAGCATAGAAATTAACATTCGAGATAAATTGAAAAATTTAAACTTAACTTATAAATTTTGAATTTTAAACATGAGAATAAAACAAATAAATGATCATGCTCAAATTATTCAGGTGGACCACATAATGTGTTTGTTCCCCCTAAACATGTGACTATCTGATATATAATTCACCCAAATCACAACACACATTGACATAGCAAGAATCACTTGTCAGACTGGATCATCATAATGAAATCACATGTTCTATACTCAACACACTAAAGGCTCGACTAGCATGGACCTAATTAAGTAGATGTAAGATTACATATAGGCTAGATCAAGTCCTAAGTATTGAACTCTGAACCCTATGACATCAATTAGAATGCAGTCCAATATAGGTAAAGATTTTGACCATACATCACAACAATCACTCAATCAAGGACATGAGACAATTCATGAGCCAAAGTTAAGAATAATGAATAAATCAATTCTACTAACTAGCTTCAATGAGTAACTATCGATCATATCAACGACAGATCATTATAACATAGTGGTCAGACAACTATTCAAACAATGGTTCATTGCTAATCTTGAAGTAGATCTCATAATCAGGTTATGTAGGTTAATTTTGAAGAAATGCAATATCAAATAAACACACTTCATCCTAAAGACCTATCAAAACTGAAGCAACTTGAACATAGAGTTTGATAATATAATAGTCAAATGAGACAATTGAGACCTCGGCATACTTGATAAAGTTCACCGAAGCACATACCTCGATGTAGATCTAAATATGTCTAAGATCTATAGGAGATAAATAAGTTCAGAGAGCTACTGCTTCCAAAAGAATCTGTGTTTAATCAAGCATAAGTGAATCAATAATTTGATAAATTAGTGACAAATGGAATCAATAAGGTGAGAGTATGCCCCTGTTTAGCTCATTTCTTGGTTATGCATAAGTTCCTAAATAACAAGTCATAACATACCTTTTAATGATCTAACAGTTTGTAAAGATCACACTGAATTGATATCACTCGTAATCACAAGAATAATCTGTTTAGGATCAGGAAAATGTGCATTAGAACCAAGTAATTAAGACAAATCAACAGATAGCATGTCAATCACATTATCACTGCAAAATTTTAGTAATTTTAACAAGTAAATGACACCTTGACTTACTACAAAGTTCTATAACAAGTCATGCAAATTTGAAGTTTTGATGACCTAATGAGAGTTTATCTAACTTCCATTTACAAGTGTTGGAACTAATCAAGTGAAGTCAGATTCAATTCAACAAGTATATCCTAACAATTAACTTTGAGTCTTATGCATTTCAATTGCTACATGTTAAACCTAATCACATACATTTAGATAAATCAGGCACATTATAAGCAATTTCCAATGCACTTGGACATCAAGTTAACATACTAAAAGTAAAATTTCTAATTAGTTTGACCAAAGAGTCATGTATTGAACAACAACTCAATTCGATCAAATTTACTTGATATTAACATAATTTAATCTTAGGAGGCAGCAAGAGTGAGACAGATCCTATAAACTAACACACATGAGTTGTAGGCAAAGATGAGAAATCAACTTATCATACATCAAGCTAAGCATTCATCTCAAATTGACAACATCAATGGTTATTTAGTTTGGATCACAGTTCAATATAACGATTATCCAAGTATAATAACAAATTTCAAATTTCTATTACTACATCCTAATGAACTTACCTGACAGTGGATCTAGATCACCTAATCGATCGGCTGAAATCAAAATTAGGAGTCGCCTATCCAAGATATACAACTATCCATCGATTTCTACTGATGTTAACCTAGAACCCACCACAGTTTCACCAAAAAAAAAAATTTCCCTAGTTTCTCAAGAATAGCGGCGGCATTAACTTCCCCTGGACCCAAACCGAAACTAAAAATGCAAAATTGAAGAGAAGGACTCGGATTTACCTTGCACTTTGATGAAATTGAAGAATGCCGAACTCAAAGGATGTAAAATCTGAGATTTTCAAGACAAATTTGTGATCAATTCGGGTTTAGGTTCAAATGGGGTTCGTCAAGATGGATCGCACACGAAAATCAACGGAAACTCAAAATCATAGAATCAAACACATACCGAGTACTTCGTAGGGATTGTGCAAGCCAAACGCGAACGAAGTGATGTTCGATTTCACTATCTCGAGTATCGGATTTTCTTGGTTCGAAGTCGCCGGAGAGAAAGAGAAACGGGAGTGTTTCTGTGTGTTTTCGGATACGTGAACGAGTGAGGAGGATAGGAGGGTTCGATTTGAATTTATAGGTTAGGAAAGAAAACTAAGTATGGGGGTTAAGTCTGTAACCTAGCTCTAATCATTAAGAGGAAACGAGAGCAGGGGCTGATCGATAGCTTGAACCCCTGATCGTTAAAGAAGAAAAACATAAGGCTTCATCGGTTCTGATCGTTAAGACCGATTGGGAAGGTCAGGTCGTTAAGGCAAGTTCCCTAAGTCGTTAAGACCATTCCCTTGGTCAAATCGATAAAAAAGCAAGACCCTGATAGTTAAAAGTAAAATCATAAAAAGGATCTGATCGTTAAGACCAACTGGCTATCAGATCGTTAAGGCAAATTTTGTCAGATCGTTAAGACCATTCTGAAAGCCAGATCGTTAAGGCCAATTTGATCAGATCGTTAAGAACAACAAAAATTCTAAGTGACATTAAATCGTTAAGTTCAAATTGGTCACCAGATCGTTAAGGCATTAAATCAAGTCGTTAATACCAATCTGGGGACCCAAATCGTTAAGGCCAAAACAGTCTGATCGTTTAACCACACATAAATTTTATGTAAAGGAAAAAAAATTATCAAAGGAGACCTACCAAATCGTTAAGTTCATATAAGACCAGATCGTTAAGGCCAGGCCTCAACTTTAAAATCCAAGTTGTACTCTAATCGTTATGACCAACAACTCTGAATTGTTTCTTTTTGAACGATTTTTAACCAGAAGATACAAACTTTTAGATCTTGAACATAAAGCTAACAATGCTTAAATATACAAAAAAATTAAGATAAACATAGTCATGCCCGCATGATGCCTACTAGTGATTTCGACAAGTTTGATTTTAACTACAACTTAACACCTAGTTTGACTTTGTTGGTCAAAATTTTACATTCCAAAAATCCGTTTTCATTCGAGTCGGTCAATTTTTCACTAGACTCAAGAATTGACCAAGATTTTTTTTAGGTTGATCAATTTTCCACCAACATAAGTTTGCCTTTTGCACAAGTTGGCCAATGTTTTATCAAACATGGAAGTATAAGCATTTGACTTATTTTTCACTTATTCAAGGTAGAATCCGTAATGTACATGATATTGAATGGTTGTGGTCAGACTTTGCAGGAATCATACCGATCAATTACATGATCAAAAACACTTACTATTCAAATCACCTTTCGGATCCAATACCCTAAATCAGATTGTCGGTATTGTTTATCCACTTAAGCTCAAACAAGGTAATTTTCAACATGTCTCATGTGATGTATTTATCATGTTTTCTATCCAGTTCAGAGAAATATTTTGTGGGGTCCTTATTAGGTTGGAAGTTAACAGTATTCTACCAATCATCAAATAGCTTTTCAGATTCAATCACACTTCTAAAAGTAATCTTTCCCGCTTTTCTTTGGTGTCAAGTGACTTATATCATAGATATAGTCATAAAATCATGATAACCCTTCTTTCATGACTATAGATGAATGAATTTTTGGCGGGGTGAGAGCGTCAAGGTCAGGGTCTCCTCAGCAGATGACCTCTCACTTTATTTTATGGAATGATGGAGCGTAAGAACACAAGGTCAGTGATTTCTCACAGCAGATGTGTCTCAGCTTTATTTATGGATGAGACTCAAGGTCAGAGTTTCCTCAGCAGATGAGTCTCATGTGTTGGTTTTCTTACTAGTACTTAATACTCTTAGAAACAAAGGATCTGTGATTAGAGTTTTCTTACTAGTACTCATGAGAAGGGCAACTTTATAGAATATGCCACTGTTTAAACTTCCAAGGTCCACATTTCCCAATTAAATTAATGTGTTATCACAGAGACTTGTTTACTTCTCAGTATGTTGAGCCTACCAACACATCAAATGATAGAGTTACCGGTCGATTGGATCATGTCCTTTGGTTAGATCTACAAGACCAGAATCATATCATGTTCCTCATATATTGTCTGACCAAAGACCAAAAAGGTTTTAGCTTTTTCAATGTTTTTGGTATTTTTATGCTATTTTCTCTCCACATGTGTATAAACACTTACTGAAAATTACTGAATTGACACTATTTTTGGTTTTATCTTCCACAGGTGCAAGCACAGCATACAGACTCAAAAACATGCTAGTGAAAACACATTTTGACTCGAGACGCAAACATACTGAAATATTTTTCTCAGCCAAAACAAGCCAAACAACACAGGAACAGACTCAAGTGAGTCAATTTAGCAATCTAAAGCAATAATCGTAAGATAAGATAAGCAAGACATCAGGGATAAGATAAACTGCAAAACAAGCAAGAAGTGAAAAATCTTTTTGGTGATTTTTGTGAGAGGAAAGCAAGAGTTAGGATATACACACAGATAACACACAAGGGAAAGCAACCTAGAGAGCAAGACACTAACGTACCAGGGAGCAAGAAGTTCTAGTCCTAGTCAAAGTTGATCATTCCTATAGAGGTAACCAGAAAATTGAGCCTAGACATATCAAATGACTTAGTGAATAGGTCAGCTAACTGATTCTCTGAATCAACCTGAACTAAGGTGACTAGTTTCTTCTCAGCACATTCCCTAATGAAATGGTGTCTAATCTCTGTATGCTTAGTCTTAGAATGCTGAACAGGATTTTTAACTATTAAAATTGCTGCAGTATTATCAATATGTATAGGGGTACTCATGAAATTCAAACCGTAGTCCAGCAATTGATTCTGTACCCAGAGAACTTGAGAGCAGCATGATGCAGCAGCGATGTACTCCGCCTCGGCAGTTGAAATGGACACCGTAGTCTGCTTCTTGCATTGCCATGACACGAGTCGATTTCCTAAAAACTGAGCTCCACCCGTTGTAGACTTTCGATCGAGTTGACTACCAGCATAGTCACTATCCGAGTAGGCTCTAAGATCGAAGGCCGGATCTTTTGGATACCACGGCCCTCGGTTGGGGTTCGACTTCAAGTATCGAAAAATTCTCTTAACTGCAGTCAAATGTGATTCCTTTGGTTTGCTCTGAAATCTTGAACAGAGGTAGACTCCAAACATGATATCGGGACGACTTGCCGTCAAATACATCAACAACCCGATCATCGAACGGTATAAGTGCTCATCCACCGAGACTCCTTGAGCGTCAGTATTCAGTATGTGACGAGTTTCCACTAGTGTAGAGAATCCCTTAGAGTCGTGAAAACCGAACTTCTTCAGTATTTCTTTAACATATTTCCCTTGGCTGATAAATATACCATCTGGTGACTATTTCACTTGAATTCCCTAGTAAAATTGTTAATTCACCCATGGCACTCATCTCGAACTTTTTCTTCATCAAGTCCTCGAATGCATGACACAAATTCACGTTCGTTGACCCGAAGATGATATCGTCAACGTATACTTGAACCAAAAGCATATCCTTCCCGACGTGTCGAATGAAGAGAGTCTGATCAATAACACCCCTTTTATACCCATTTTCCAGTAGATTTGTAAACAACGTCTCGTACCACTTCCTCGGGGCTTGGTGCAGACCATAAAGGGTCCTGTCAAGTTTGTAACATTTGTTTGGAAATGACTTGTTCACAAACCCGGGAGGTTGCTGTACGTACACGTCCTCATCCAGCTTGCCATAAAGAAATGCAGTCTTAACATCAAGTTGGTAAACCATGATGTCCATAGACGCAGCATAAGCTATGAAAATCCAAATGGCTTCTAGACGAGCGACAGGTGCATAAACTTCGTCATAATCGATCCCGTCTTCTTGCATGTACCCTTTCACTACTAATCGAGCTTTGTTTCTGATGATTATTCCACGGTCGTCTCGTTTATTCTTGAAAATCCACTTGACCGGTATGGGCTCAACACCCTTTGTAGCTTCAACAAGACGCCAAACATTGAGCAATTTGAACTGAAGTAACTCTGCTTGCATGGCTTCAATTTAATTATCATCTTTGAGAGCAGCAGCAACTGAAGTTGGTTCTTCTTGCGATATGAAGCATGAGAAGAGACACGAGTTAGCATGTTCTATTGGACTCCGGGTGATCCTTTTGTCTACGGGGACTATAATCTGGCTTGTTGGATGAATTTATGTACCCTTGACTCTTCAACAATGGTGTCTTCGATGGTACATTCAAGGTTCCCAATTTGCAGATCATTTCCCGGGACCTCACCGGTGTCAATTTCAGCTTCAACTTCAGATTCAGAATCATGATCTTCAGGAGCAGTTTCCGTGTTGGTTTCCCCCTGAACTAATGCAGGTGCTGGTTCTGTTTCTATAATAACTGGATCTGGCACTGGAATTACTGGTTCATCAGGAGTTGCAAGTGAAGTTGATTCTCTGGATAGATTCAGTGACTCACTTGTCTGATTTGCCCATGTTAGATCAGGAGGGTCTGCTGAGTAAATAGTTCCTAAAATCGATGAAGAAACCGGAGTAAATCTTACAAAGGTCGGAAAATTTCCTTCATGTGCATCATCATCTGAGATGGTATTTCCTGAAACACCAGAATCAACAATATTAAAAGTAGAAGAAAGAGTGTCAAGGTCATACATGCTATCTGATTCAGGTTCTCGAGTGTTCCGAGTGTGCTCCTTAAAAGTAACATTACACGACTCCATGATCACTTGAGTTCTTTCGTTGTATACTCGATACGTCGCTGAGGACATAGAATATCCAACAAAATAACCTTCATCTGCCCGAGGGGCAAACTTGGCTAACTGATCAGACTGTATAAGTACAGTGCAAGGACATCCGGACGGTTTAAGTCTTGTTAAAACTGGTTTTTGTTTAGAAAACAGTTCGAACAGCGTCTTGTTAGCATGCTTGACCAAGAGCGTTCTGTTCAGAACGTAGCACACAGTATTCACTGCTTCTGCCTAAAAACAGAGTTTAAGGTTAGAATCCGCAAGCATGGTTCTGGAAGACTCAATGATGGTTCTATTGCTATCATCCGATCTTTGTGGTTGTTGAGAAGATGACGATCCTCGTTGAGAGACATTTGAGTTGGTGGCTTGTGGCTTCTGGTATGACGAGCTGCCTTGTTTCTGATAAGATTAGGTACCACCACCACCCTGCTTTTGATGAGTCTGGTTACTTCCACCAGAATTGGATTGCCCGTTCCATGTCCTTGGCTTAGGACATTCACGTGCAAAGTGCCCTATTTCTTGACAGTTGTAACATTGAACTTTCGACTTGTCAAAGCCGATGTTAGTGCTTGAGGGAGCTTGAAACAGCTTTCTTCCAGTATTTTTGAAGAACTTCCAAGTTCGGGCAGCTATCATACCCATTTTCCATTTGATATCAATCTCCTCGAGATCATCAACATAAATTCGGTCAAGGTCTTCTTGACAGACGGTCGTGGACTCAAGACTCCCGGACATCTGAGAATTCATGCAAGCTAGAAAAGCATTGCACAAGTCGGAATCCATGCTTGTGTTCGGTTAGGATGCTGGAGATGATTGCTGAACGAAGTAACCAGTAGGAGATTGTTGCACAAAAGTCACATTTGAAGTCTGACCGGTGACAGGTGCGATGACAGCTTCAGTTGGAGGAGGAGCTGGAATAGAAGTAGTGGCAGGTGGGCTTTGACTTGCAGGAACAGAGAATTGGAACTCATCATCTATGTTGAGAGCAATGAATGCAGCATTGGGAGCAGTTGAAGAACTCCTAACAGTCACATTACCCATGAGAGACTTTCCGTTGCGCTCAACGGCTCGGACTTCATACTCACGAACCTTGTCGATCTAATCCATGTAATCGGCAGTAGAAAAATCATTACTGTCGAGCAAGTAAGTCACATATGGAGTGAACTCTTGAGGAAAGAAGTGAAGGACCTTCTTGATGATGGCACTATTTTCAGGACGGACGTTCTTTGTCGTCATCTCAGTGATAATGCGGCAGAATCGATTGACATGAGTTTCAAACGATTCGCCATGCTTGTGAGAGAAAGTGTTGAACGCCAACTTGATCTTTTCCAATCTTCTTTCCTTAGTAGCCGGGTTGCCTTCATATTTCTTTTCCAAGCCTTCCCAGATTTCATGAGCCGATGTGGCAGCACAAATTGGTATTGCAACTCATCATTGATAGCCATCTTAATGCACCCAAGTGCACGCATGTCAGTTTTCAATTGGACCTTTTCAGCAGCATCCAACTTGTTTCGTGGTTTGGTAATCATCTTCTTAGGTGGAGGATCAGCACCAGTAGTGACAGTAGTAGTTCCAGCAATGGTGGCCTCTTCCACTTCAAACACAGCAGGACCTTCGACTACAGAAGTCAACAGGTGAAAGTCAACGAATTCCAAGTAAGATAAGAGTTTCGCCTTCCAATCATCGAATTCACTTGCCCCCATGAGTTTGGGAGGCCTATTGTTGCCTTGTGTGGCAGGAGTGAAGTAATCCGACATGTTGAAATGATCAACACTAGTCAATTTCGAGACAAAAGGAAGCTAACGGGTCAAACGGGTTGAAAATTGGTTCACTTGCTTGAAACGTTATAGAATACTTGAAATCACCCAAATCCTACAAAATAATCAATAAGGAACACAATTAGCCTCATACAACTGATAATTAGTCACAAAATTGAAAAAGTCAATTTTCATCACTTTGCCAAAAATTTCATCAGGATGTTCTTGGGGGGTTCAAGATCAAGAAAAAATCAAGGTTTGTAAAAATCAAAATTGCTTGTGCAACAAGTTTAAAAATCAGTAGAGAAACCAAAAACATAACTGGATCAAGGTCCAAAAATCACTCTAAGTAGCTCAAATCCAAGATTTGTGAGTATATGACAAGAACACTAAAAACTTAGAAATTTGCCTCTAAAATCCTCAAAACATGATGTTTTGAGTGAAATCAGTTGCAACAGCTTTAGTTTCACTAGTCTAACACAATTTTAGAATCAATTTGATGAAAGAAACAACCCAAAAACAAATTTGATTTTCAAAGTATATAACAGTGGTTACGTAGAACGTAACCCTGTTTTGACTAAAATCAGAAATTTAACCTATTAAATGGAGTTTTTACAGAGATTCAAGCATGGCAATGGAATCCTTGAGTGATTTTTACCAAGAATCAACTCAAAGTTCTAGCAAAACAACCAAGATTGAAAACTCAAATGATGGATTTCTTCATTTTGAGACAAGAACTCAAACTTGAAGATTTGGCTCTGATACCAATTGTCAGGACCGATTTCAAGCCATAGATCATCATTTGATTCATCACACGAGTGCGGAAATCACGTGTGATGATCATCCTTGGTTGGATCAGCAACATTGCCTTGCCATTGTTGAGAAAATCTCTGAAACTCAAGAACACCAAGAACACACACACACAAACACATAGTGCTCCTCAGGAGGTTCTCTCAAGGCTTGTTTAGGGTTTCCTAAGAATTCCTATATATACCCTATGAGGAGCACAAGTGTCCATGCACAGAATACAAGGAGTATCACACATCACATCAAGGAATCATTAAATTCGTCTAACACTTATTGTCAGATTGTTAACCACAAGTTGTTGATCGTTAAGATGCACAGGTCACATCGTTAGCCACATTGTGATCACATAGCCAGGTCGTTAAGAACAATGTATCTGATCGTTAAGGCTCCTTCAGACGAGCCAGGTCGTTAAGCATATCATAGGCAAGTCGTTAAGGTTTCACCAGATCGATAGATTTGTTCTTCAGGTCGTTAAGGCTAAATGATCAGGGCAAGTCGTTAAGACATGTGAGGCAAGTCGTTAAGACATGTGAGGCAGGTCTTTAGAGAGGAAGATCGTTACTAGTCATGGGGAGGCAGGTCGTTAAGATGAACAATGTCAGATCGTTAAACATATTTCACATGCAAGTCCTTAAGGCCAATGTGCCCTAGTCGTTAAGACCTTTGTCAGGCAGATCGTTAAGCACAACTAGGGTCAGATGGTTAAGAGTAGTTTGGCCTGATCGTTAAGTACAACTTAAGCATGAAAAATATTCTAAGTGTTGAACAACCAAATAAACATACAATCACAAGATCAACACAAATGTAAATCAAGCTGAACCAACATACGATAATAACCAAACATTCAAAGTAAATATTCAAAGTTCAACATTAACTAAGTTATTACAAACCGAAATGTTCAAATACATAAATAGAAAAATACATGTTGGTTCTCCAGCTTTACCTTTGATCTTGTCCTTGTGTTCGTGTGTTCGCGTTATCACCAACCTCCAGGTTCCAACAAAGAGTCTGAATTCTGCGTAAAATGTCGATGGATATGCAGATTTCGAATACAAAATGAACGTATTTGTATGTATGGATTTTTATTTCCAGTATTCTATCGATTGATTGTTGTTAAGATCCAGATTAGGGCCAACATTGCAGTGCTCCAAAATTCAGTGAGAATATCAAGATAAGGATCACAGTCCTCCGTAATTGCATACTGAATCCTTGATGAAATAAGAACTAGACAAGAAATAAAATAACTAACTATAACTAATCTAACAAATGGACAGAAAAAAACTAGGTCTTTCATAGATTTGGCCGTATCCGCGGCAACGACACCAAAAACTTGATTACGCGTTTATCTTGGTGGTGAAACCAAAATATATAGTTGCACTATCAGGTTTTAAATTTATGATACCCTATCATTACCTAGACCAACCACATACGCAATATGGGCAAGTGTACCTATCGCAAAGTAATATAGTCTAATTGGCAAGTATAGGGGTCGATCCACAGGGATACGAATCTCCTACTCAACCTAACCTATTTCTGGCCTAACTACCCTAACCTAACTTACTAGCCTAGCTGTAACCTAAACTAGCTACCTTACTAACCTAATGACTAATAGAGCTGCAATTAACTTAAGGGTTGGATAAATCAACTCTTTAATATGAACGATTAAGAAATCAATATTCTTAACTATGGGATACTTATAAAGGGAAAACTATCATCTAGGGCAATGAATCCTCTTGTCTATTGAATAACTCGAACGCATGACTACTTATGACGCTCTTTCTAATGATGACTGAGACTATTACTAGAGAAGCACACATTCTCTATTAACACAGCAATTTCATTGAAACGCTAGATAAGCATCCTCGTTAAAAGTACATCTCTATGAATAGAAACCCTAGAATGCTATAGACACACATTCAGAAATCCTAACATATTGCTCGTTAACCATATATCAACCTTGTGACTAGAAACTGCTCACCTGGGCATCTAACACCTTATGCTAGTCAGAAAATGAAAGAAACAACAAGGAAAGAAAGATTCCTATGGACTAGAATCTGCTAAGATCACTAAACTTCAACAGTACTCTTGAAATATACACTTAATCTACCGATGATCTAGACAACCCCCGCTGTCTAACTTAAAGTCAAATACCATCCAGAACCCTATGACCAAAAGATAGAAATACCAAAACATAGGGGTAATTACTTCCCATGAATCAATACAACCACACCATCGACATGAAAAGCTTATTCATCAAGTTTTCATACGCATCATAAGATATAAATATAATCAAATCAATGTTCAATACAAAACATAAGCGATAGTCAAACATACAAATCATTCATCAAACAAGATACATCTAAACCCCAGATGACAAACGACTAGCCTAACATACTAGAAATTAAATGAAATCCAGATTCAAACATGATAGAAAGTGGACATTACACATGAATTAAACGCAAACCGAAGGATCGATGCATAGTAGCATCGATTGGGTGAATATTCCTCAACTTCTAGACCTTCTCGAGCTCTCTAATCTTCTTCTCCAGTCTTCTATGGTCGTAACAGGGGCCAAATCGCCGACCCCGTCCGTTTGGAACAATCCCCCTTATAGAATCTAAACATCACCTTCTATTTATAGGCCTGGAAATATGGTTTTTCATCAATTAGGGCCGTCACGGCCTGTTTTGTGGTTACGGGTCGTTTCGGGCATGTTTGACTTTTCTGGCAGCTTTGACTTCTTCAGCAACTATCTTCAAATCTTCATAACTTCTTTGTTATAACTCGGAATTGACCCCCGTTTTCATAAGTATTCCTAGAATTAGGATATGAAGCATATGAAGTGCTTAGATATCATATTTAGCCAAATCATATATGAAATCATATCTAAAAGCATACGTAAAACATACAAAGTGTCGGGAATTATTGACTAAAAAGATGTGTAATTACAAGCACATCAAATATCCCCACACTTAGCATTGCTCGTCCCTGAGCAAGACCTATTATTTTAATCATGCAATAATTTCCGAACATATATGAATATCTCATGCACTACTATAACGATAATTTAACACATAGATATATATTGCATTAAACTACCAAGTTTATAAGGTTTTACCACATTACTAAGATTGGGAATGCAACAAGTTAGCAGTTATTTAAAAATCACAGGTAGTAGCGACTCACTTTTCTAGCAAGCCCTAGTATTACATTACTCAACCCACTCCACTTACCATGTCACTCGACTCTCAGGGTTATATTTCAGGTGAACGCTCAAAGTCAAGTATGTCTAAGCGTATTCTTGGGTTTATATATCGATCATGCTACCGAGTCTGTTATGGGACCTGACCAAACAATGGGGGGAGAAATTCAAGTGTTGCTAAAAGATATGGGTGTATGAGCTACCGCCCTAACGTATATCTTGGCGTATACGTACAACCATGTCACAGTAGTCATTGTGATTTATTCAGTACTATATATAAATATTTTTTCTTCTTTTTTTCATCTTTTCTATTTTTTTTCTTTTTGGGTAATAAGATAGATATGTTGGAGTTATGCAGAAATTCAACATCTTTAGGCAACTGACGACCCGGAAAAGATCCATAACAATCTCAAGGCAAAAATAAGACATGGCCTCAACATAAACCTAGAAACTTATATTAGACACACGACATCCCTGCTATATATATATATATATATATATATATATATATATTTCATCTCCTTCTTTTCACTTTTTTTTTCATTTTCTTTTGATCACTATATGCTTCTTAGAAGAGATTACTATTCCAAGGCAAACTCACAAGGGAAATAGGCAAATGGGTGTATTAGGCCTGCTAGACACAATCAAATACTCCTGATCATGTGTTTTTATTAAAATACTTGTTAGGTAGACTATTCCTGCTACTTAGAGACACGACAATGCAAGCATGCTTTAAAAATGAATCTATGAATTACGTTAAAAAGGTGTACTTTCATGCAAATTGAGATTTGAAAATTTAAAATTTTCTGGAATTTTTCTTTATTGACTTTTTATTCTTTTTCAGGGGGTAAACATAGATAATTTATAATTTGTTCCCGACATTCCCATCCCCTCACTTAAAACTAGACATTGTCGTAACGTATATCTAGAAACAACATAAATAAAGCGTCGAAAATAAAGAAGCAGGGATGGAAAGGGATTCCCCTAGGGCTTAAAGTTCGCGCAAAAGTATATAAGAGTTATATACAATGCCAAAAACTCTTTGGTGGTGTGTTTCCACACTTCCTTTTAGATTCTTGCGCGCACGCTTCATTGAGAATACTCTTCATAGCCCAGTGATATCAGCTTTAAACATGCTCCTATAAACACATACCTAGAAGAAAAATCAGAGCATCAAGTTTATTATAACATGAAAAGTAACTGACTTATGTAAAATTAAAATTAGGCAATTTAGATAGGATGGCCCGATACAGACCATGATAGTGTAAGATGGTCTGGTATGTGTCAAATGAAATGGACGAACTTGAGGTCCATCCCTACACTTAGTCTTTGACAACAATTACATAAATCAAGTAAAGTGCAGGTTAAAAATTACTAAGAACAAGAAGATTAAAGCACATTCTATTCAGCAAAAACCCACAAATAAAATAAAGGTAGGTACTAGAAACTTTAAAAACACGGGTTGCCTCTTGAGAAGCGCTAAATTTATTTACGAGTCTTCTGCCAGACTCGGCCTTGCTTTATTCGCGATCAGGTGGCTTCTCCATGATTCGATTACCACCTAGGCTCTTAGGATTCACTTGGTTATTATAAGGTGGTTTTTCTTTTATCTACTTCCTACCTGCCTCGTACTTCTTTTCACTCGTTTCATTACCAGCAGGTGGCTCTCCAGAAGATTTGTTGGTGGTTATGTAAATTTGAGCATCACCGGGCCACCAATTCTTGAATTTTCCAGGATTAAACTTAATCGTCCTGAGATATGGAGGGTGCGCATTGTATAAATTATAGTTGTGTACGCATCACACACTTGAATCCCTAGTCGTCCCTCAGTAGACGTTCCATCTTGTGGTGATTCATCAGTATGCTCTTGTTCAGGTCTCTCAGCTTTATTGTACCACAACGATTCCAGCATCTTTCTCTTTTTATTTCCCAAATGGTTCAACAGAAGCTCAATTAAGTTTGGAGGACGTAACGATCCGTTAGAGGTGTAGCGAGTCATTTCGTGCTCATCAGCAATTTGATTGCATAACGAGTTGTTCTCTGGTAATGAGTCGTTACGATCTATAGAATACGAGGCTTTTGAGAATTCATCTTCGGACAGATTCTCTTCCCTGAGCATTGTTTTCACGTCCTTTGGATCATCGAAGGTGGTTCCAGTCAAGGTATTTACGATCCATGAGCGATCTTCCTCGTCCTCTCCATCACTCTCATCCTAATTGATATTCTCTAAGTTCAATTCCTCATCCTGTGGCATCTCCTTCATATCCGAATCGTACAACAGTGGATGATCAGTTGGTTTCTTTTGGAATAACGACTCGTTATAGGGATAACGAGTCATTTTGATATTGTTAGATAACAAGTCATTCTCGCGTAATGAGGCGTTATGATTATTGGAGCAGATTGTTTCTTCTAATACGATTGGAGTACCACTTGGGTCGAAAGGATTAACAAGGTATGATTGATCCCGCCACTCATCTTCCCAAGGCGTGCTCAGCTCATGGTCCTTCGCTTCATCTAATTCTAAACTATCAACGTTGCGCATAAGTTGTAGTTCATCCATTGTTGTCTCTAGTTCCTTACCTATTTCTGGCCTAACTACCCTAACCTAACTTACTAGCCTAGATGTCACCTAAACTAGCTACCTTACTAACCTAATGACTACTAGAGCTGCAAATAACTTATGGGTTAGATATATCAACTCTTTAATACGAACGATTAAGAAATCAATATTCTAAACTATAGGATACATATAAAGGGAAAACTATCATCCATGGCAATGAATCCTCTTGTCTATTAAATAACTCACAGGCATGACTGCTTATGACCTCTTTCTAATGATGACTGAGACTCTTGCTAGAGAAGCACACAATCTCTATTAACACAGCAACTGCATTGAAACGCTAGATAATCATCCTCGTTAGAAGACACGTCTCTATAAATAGAAATCCTAGAATGCTATAGACACACATTCAGAAATCCTAACATAGTGCTCGTTAACCATATATCAACCTTGTGACTAGAAACCGCTCACCTTGGCATCTAACACCTTATGCTAGTCAGAACATGAATGACATAACCAGAAAAGAAAATTTCCTATGGATTAGAACCTGCTAAGATCACTAAACTCCAACAGCACTCTTGAAATACACACATAATCTACCGATGATCTAGACAGCCCCCGATGCCTAACCAAAAGTCAAATACCAATCAGAACCCTATGACGAAAAGATAGAAGTACCTAAACATAGGGGTAATTACTTCCCATGAATCAATACAACCACACCATCGACATCAAAAGCATATTCATAATGTATTCATACTCATCATAAGATATCAATATAATCAAGTCAATGTTCAATACAAAACATAAGCGATAGTCAAACATGCAAATCATTCGTCAAAGAAGATTCATCTAAACCCTAGATGACAAACGACTAGCCTAACATACTAGAAATTAAATGAAATCCAGATTTAAACATGTCAGGAAATGGACAATAAAAATGAATTAAACGCAAACCGAAGGATTGACGCGTAGTAGCGTTGATCGGGTGATGATTCCTCAATTCTAGACCTTCTAGAGCTCTCTAATCTTCTTCTCCAGCCTTCTATGGTCGTAACATGGGCCAAATCACCGAACCCAACCATTTGGAACAAGTCTCGTTTGAATCTAAACATCACATTCTATTTATATGCCCGAAAATAGGGGTTTTCGTCAATTAGGGTCGTCACGGCTTGTTTTGTGGTTACGGGTTGTTTCGGGCATCTTTGACTTTTCTGGCAGCTTTGACTTCTTCAGCAACTATCTTCAAATCTTCATAACTTCTTCATTATAACTCGTAATAGACCCCAGTTTTTGCTATTATTCCTAGAATTACAATATGAAGCATATGAAGTGCTTAGATATCACATTTAGCCAAATCATATACGAAATCATATATAAAAGAATACGTAAAACATACAAATCGTCGGGAATTATTTACTTAAAAGATGTGTAATTACAAGCACATCAAACGCCTTAAGAAGTCAAAAATACCATCGAATTTTACTGCTTTCGATCTGACAACACCTAAATGCGCACAGATGTTGTGTCTATCACTAATCTTCAAATCAACGGCCATTTCTGAATTCACATAAATCAAAATGCTCGATAAATTCAATGTGATAACCAAAAATGCTCACCACGTTCGTTAAATATTTCTCATTTGCTTAAACGATTAATATTTTCAAAAATTTGGCTTGTACAAAGTGAGACACGAACTCAAAAATAAGAATGAACTGGTTGCGAACTGTATACGAAGTGGGTTACGAACTGAACTAACAACAACAACATAAGTCAATGCACGAACTGAATGGTCAACACACACACTAGATGCGTACTTGACTACTTTGACTTTGACCGAATGAATCACCAACTCACAAGAAGTGGACCATGAAGTGAGATACGAAGTCTCGCTTCGTGTTAAGCACTCTCACTTCGTGTCTGTGTCGAAACCGGACGGTTTCTTGATCAAAATGGTTTTCAATAAAATTGGTGTCTAGTTGCTCGTATGAATGAGACACACACAATGATACCAATTTTATCACCCAAAATTGGTTAAAAATGTCCAGAAAATGAATTTATATGCACTTTGTGACTCTGATCCAAAATTACCAACGATTTCATGGTCAAAAATCAAAACAAAATACACCCCAATGATCGGAAACATGTTTTCTACCAGTATTCGAACAAAAATATGCTTCAGACAACGAAAAACGAGATTTTGGTTGAAAAAAGAAGCCGACTGTTAGGGTTTTTACGAAGTGGTTTTGGAAAAAGTGAGACATAGCCTTCTCACTTCGTGACTTCATGAACTGACACGAACTCATACTTCGTATCAAGCAGAACCGACACTTCGCTTTCACTTCATGCTTACATGAAATGACACTTTGTGTCATGCGAAGTCATCCACTTCGTTTCACAAAATTTACACTTTAACCCCTGACATACGCATCAAACACACTTCAGTTTTAAAATTAATCAGTAAGCAAACTAAGTTAACCGGGAATACAACTTTTCAGTTTATTTAAGCTTCAGCAAATCAATTTTTATAGCTTTCTGATATGGAATATCGGTATGATTATCAAGCACAGATAACGTGAAAGCCCACGCAATCAGGAATACTAGAAACATGACTTACTCATTTTTGTTTCTTTTCACAGAATATTGATTTTCCACAAAGTTTTACCGTTCATGGTGTTTCATGCATAAATAAAGCAACACCTTAAACAAACAACAATTAGGTCGGTTTGTAGGCACGCAGAGAAAGACGATTGTTTCAAAAAATAAAAAGTAGCAAATAAAGCAAAAATTATATAACCCTACAACAATCAGGTTGGTACCTCCGTACTCGCAGAGAAAGTCTTATGAGTTATACGAAACACCAATGAAAATAAAGGAGAACCTCAAGTGAACACCAATCAGGTCGATCTTTCAATACACAGAGAAATATAGGTCACTTGAGAAAATAAAGAAAATCAAACAAGTTTAAATCCTTGCAAAATGAAAGCACGCATACACCAGAACATCTCTTATTTTATTTTATTTTTTTTGCAATTTTTCAAATTTATATATGCCAGTATCACATAGCATCCATCATGATGTTCTATCACAGTTATCAAGCAAGCGTTAAGTTTATATCATACTAGCATATATCAGATTTGCTTAGGCACATTCAAGAAATCAGACAAGTACCTCCAGCCTTTATCTCTACTTTATCCATGGTTGATAAACGCACGTGAAGAACATGAAAGCTAAATTAAATTTAGTTTATAGATCAAATCTATCAGTGATTACATGATATAAACTCGACGATAGCTTTTAATCACAGATCTTAAACACAAATTCAAGATCTCCCCCCCCCCCCTCAAATATGATCTCAGGTAAACGATTATGGAAGATTTTTTATATTTTCATTTTCTCATTCTTTTTATATATTTTTTATTTTCTCCTTCTTACATGAAAAAAAAGCTATTTTTTGCTTTTTCAAATATTCTCCCCCTAAAATTCAACAAACTCTATTTTTGAATTTTCTAATTTTTTTTATGCTTTTCCATTTTTCTACCCTTAAAATAAAAAACTCTATTTATGGATTTTTTTTTATTGAAAATAAGCAGAGAAAAACTGAATGTAAACAAAAAATGCTAAACAAGAAACAAATTGAACAACCGACAATTAATATGTTTTTAGTTTTTAAAAAACGAGTTTTGTCAAATGCTTTTGTAAACAAACCCACTTTTTGAAAATTTGTGTGAATCTTTTACAAATCAAGTAGGTGTTTCTCATAGCAATCACGGATGAAGTGGTAATGAATTTCAATATGTTTCGTTTTAGTCACGCATTTGCTGTTGGATCCACAAACCTGAGAACCTTAGCTTGCGGCGCCAACGTACTCGGCTTCAGCAGTGGATGTTACGACATACGCCTGTTTCTTACACTGCCATGACACTAATCTCTCACCCAGAAATTGACATCCCGTAGTTGTGGACTTGAAATTGATCCTATAGCCACCATAGTCAGAATTGGAGTAATTTGACAATTCAAATTTATCGTCATGCGGGTACCAAATCCCGAGATCAGGATTTCCCTTCAGATACGCAAAAATTCTTTTGACCACAATAAGATGTGAAAGCTTCGGATTTGCTTGGTACCTGGCACCAAGACACACAACAAACATCACATCAGGTCGACTTGCGTTTAAATACATCAAAGGACCGATCATGGCTCGGTAAAGTGTTGGATAAACACATTCATCGCTCTTATTTGGTGAGAGGCCATGGTTAACCTGAACTGGAGTTCCACGAATCCGGACATTGTTAATTTTGAATCCGGTTAGGATTCGTGCACGTATTGCGTCTGATTAATAGAGATCCCTTTCACCGACTGTTGCACTTGTAGACCTAGAAAAAATGCCTTCTCCTCCATAGAACTCATCTCAAATTCTGTTTGCATCAGTTTCTCAAATTCTTTTGAAAGCTTGTCATTTGAACTACCAAATATGATATCATCAACATAAATTTGTACCAGCAATAAATCCTCACCCGTCTTCTTGTAGAATAACGTACAATCAACTAACCCGGGCTTAAACCTATTCTGAGGTAGATAAGTTGACTAAGTTTCATACCAAGCACGAGGGGCTTGTTGTAAACTATATAATGCTTTATCAAGCTTATACACCCTATTTGGATAATTAGGATCATAATAATCCCGGAGGTTGTTTAAGACATATACCTCTTCTTTGACTTTTCCGTATAAGAACGCACTCTTCACATCCATTTGGTAAACTTTAAATCCTCAGTGTGCAGCAAACGCTAAAAATATCCGGATTGCTTCAATTCTTGTAACCGGCGCATACACCTTATTTTAAGTTTATTCCCTCTTGCTGAGAAAACCCTTGGACAACCAAACGTGCCTTGTTGCGAACAATGACACCTCGGTCATCTCTTTTACACTTGAGCACCCAACGGGTACTGCAAGGCTCTTTATTTCTTTCAGGTCTATCAACTAGTTGACATACGCCAAGTACTGAAATTGTTGGAGTTCCTATTGCATCGTATCTAACCATGAACCATCCTTGAGTTCTTGATCAACATTCGTAGGTTCGATTTGCAATAGAAAGCACGAGTGAAAAACATCATTCTGAACCCCATATTCCCGAATAGCTAATACCGCACCGCTTTCCACTTGACGTCTTGTTTGCACTCCTACTTCCAAATCACTAATAATGTTTTCTTAAGGGTGGTAACGTTGTCATTTGAACTTGAACTGGGTTGCGGGACAGGAATATCAACTGGTTCTGACTGGGCTTCATGGAACTCATTATCGTCATCCGAAGACATATTGTAAATAACTTCGTTTGTGGTTTTGGTCAATTCATCCTCAGCAGGCACACCCGTAGTCATCGGAGAAGAATTATGCAAAACCAGAGAATCGCCTTGTAAATCAATATAGATTGATGCGAGTTTCTCATCGGTTAACCCCTCTTTTGAATCAAAAGAATCAAATAATGCCTTATAATCAAACATCCAATCTAGACCTACACCATTGAGTGGTAACGTATGCAGTTAACAATAAACGTGCAACCATTCCTCTACTGCACCAGTGTAAGGATCGAAATAACCCAAACACGATATCACAACCTCTAGTGAATGTGCGGAATCCAAACACTAGAGTGATTCAAGATATATCAGGAAAAGTATTAATTAAAGAACACTTGAAATCAAATAACAAACCGAATGAGAAATGAACTTTCTTGAATAACCGGTTGCAATACACCTTGAGAGATTCGAAATTCTCCTCTAGAGAATTTCGATTAGACCCTTGAACCTTGCCCCTAGAATCAACAACCCTTAAACAATGAATAAGGGACCTATTTATAGGAGGATTCTAGCTTGGAAAACAAGCTAGCCTATTTTCGGTAACTAAATCCCCTAATTACCTCCTAATTCCCGTATTTGACTTTCCAGGCCCACTAAAACCCATCTAAACTCTTTTAAATTGAGCCCAAACCTATCTAAAATGGCCCAATGACCCAATACAATAATAAACCGACTATTTTTCACCTATTCTAACACATAGGCCTTCAAAATAGTCCGCCGAGTGATGATTTAATACACAAGCCACAAATTATTCCCTTACAATCTTCCCTTTGGCTTGTGATATTAAATGTCTTCTTCTTTCAATCTTCAGACTTGCAGTCTTCTCCTTGGCTTGAGCATGGGTTGATGAAGATACTTTTCTTTAACAATCTTCAATGGGCAGCATATGGGATGTTAGATGGCTCTCTCTCTTTATCAGCATCAGCTCGAACTTCAAATGGTAAACACGTAATGAGAGGAGGATTCTCAAATACTTGCTCCTTCTTGAAAACTGTTGAGTCCTTGCTGAATCATCAGTAACTGTCTTGACTTAACTTCAGAGGATAAATTTTGAAAACCTCTATCTTGGCATTCTTGATTATACATCTTGGACTGACGGCATTTAGCTTCCCATCAACATACGATCAGTGTCTTTTGAGTCTTTGGAAGCTTTTATTGAACAACCAACAAACTTCCCCTAAGCATAGGGTAAGTCATTTTTCGGCTGGTTCTTCAACACGAACAGTAACAACACTCATTGACTTTTCTTTTCCATGACATCTCATTTAACCTGTCATGCACAACATGGAACAAACACTATCCAGACATGATGACTAGTTATCGGGTTAGCATTATTTAACCAAAAAAAACCCTAACATTGAACCCGAGGACACTTCACATTATCTTCCCCTGAGATTCTGAGGGGTGATACTTTCTTGCATAAAACCCACAAAAGCTTATTAAAACCTTTAAATTAACCTGGCCATTGTTGAAAATAAACAACAAAAACTTAAGATAACTCAAAAGAAGAATAAAAATAAAACAAACATACCAAATTACTAAACGAGAAGGTTTCTGTGGGATCAAACCGTATGAATCTGACTGAGGAACCCTTTTCAGCTTCTGTTACTCGAACACGTCCAGGTGATTGCCAATATACTGATCCACTTTAAACTCTAACCATTTTCTTAATCAGGCTGTTTGTCACTTTATTATCTTTTAAGGTGCATTAATTATGAACTGCAAGTGGGTTTCAACAAATCCTAGATACATGTTATTGCACACTATCAAGCATATAAATTCCCTACCACATATTTTCACAACCTAAACCAGAAGTTTGAAACTGAGCTCGAGACTTGGTTGAGAAGAGAAAGAATAGATCACATAGATTTTTTGGGATAATATACAAAGTCAACTGAATTTTTTGAAACATTTTTAATAATGCTCTCATCAGTGACAAAGGCTAAGGGTTTTGGACTCTTGAGGGTCTCTTTTGATGTGCTCTTTGGCATCTTTTGGGTGTATATATATATATATTTTTTTTATTGTAGGTGATCTAGAAGCACGTATGTATGAACAACTCCAGGTCATTGCTCACGCAAAGCAGAGGAGAGCCTTACATACACGAGAAGCATCCCCAGGTCATTGCTCACGCAAAGCAGAGGGGACACTGACTTTTTGAGCTCATTTTCACACTCTTGGAGACAAGCGTGTGTATCGGGAACTTGAACATGCAGTCAAATAGAAATGCAATTAACCTAAGTGCTGTTACCCAACAAACTGCCATACGTTATCTTTAAGTGTGTAACGCATACCTTTTCAGATTTAAAGAGCTGAGCCTACCAGCATATCACCATGGATCATGTCTTTCACATCTGCCTTACGCGTGTCAGCCATCTCCAAAAACGGAAGTTTATTTCACTTCCCACCTTCTCAAGGAAACAAAAGATCAAAAATTAAAAAGCACAATTTAATTTTGAGGGGTCAACAATTTCATACAATTTCATCTTTTCTATTCTTCCCCTTGCTTTTTGATTTTTAATAACAACACTCATTTTATTTTATTTTTGATTTTTTCCTTTTTTTTTTGATTTTTTTTTAAACACTCACTGACACAATACTAAATATGTACTAAAAACTGGCCAAGCTAACCTTCAAAGTTTATCTTTTGAAAATTTTCAAAAATGGGTTTTGTTTCATGCACAACCATACTTCACATCAAATTAGCCAAGAAACAAACAATTAAGACAATGTTACCTTGTCCTGCTGATTTTGTTTTACCTCTCACAAGGAAACATACCCTCCATTGAAATCTTCATGTCATGTAGTAGAGATATGCCTCCTATCCTGTGCCTGGAACAATCACTATCACAAACAAACAAGGTTAATGAAAGTCCTCCTTGACTGTTCCTGCACAATGTGAGAGATCAGTTAGCCATAAGTACCCAGGCCATTGTGGTTCTGGGTATACCTGAAGAATCAATGAAGGTTACTTCTTTTAGACACGTGCCCTTTGAAAAATCAGGAATTTGAGTTGCAGCTTTGATTTTCGTTTCCAAATTTCAGGTGATTTGAAAGTTGTTTTAGTCACCTTTGAAGTAGTGACTTTAGGTATTTCAACCTTCTTCATTTCAGGTTTCCTTTTCAAAACAGTTTTAGTTACCTTTGGAGGGGTAACTTTAGGTTTGTCAACTTTGTGTTGTTTTGAAATTGGTTTCTTCACCTTTTTATGAAAATTTTCATAATTTGGAAAACATATTTTTGATTTGAAAATTTTCTTTGCTCTTTGGCAGCGCCCCAATGTTGATCAGAGGGTTTTATCGAAGGAGAAACAGTCTTCATCGCCTTAGGTGGTTGCACCTTCATTGGCTTAGACTTTATTGAATCCTGAGACGAAACACTCCGACTTTGTGGATAATATGGCTCATAGGGGCGATAGAGACAATTTCGGGCAATGTGACCAGGATTGCCACAATTAAAGCAAGTTTGCTTCTTCAGGTAGAAGTCAGAAGTGTGACCGTTTGAGCTGTATGGCTTTGATGGAGAGGCATTGAGATTCGGTTGCATGTTCAGAAAGACTCCAGATCTCCAGTTGTTTGATCTTTCTGAGCTTGATCCATTTATGTTGACTCTTTTCTGATTTGTGGAAAACTGAGCAAAACCAGACAGTTGAACTTTTGGGCCCTCTGGCTTCTTAGAGAAAGTTGTGTTGCCACTGCATGATCCCACTGATGAGTTTGGAGACTTGTTTGTCACCTTGGGCCTTTCAATCTTGATTGGAACAGAATTTGGAGGCTTGATGGTGATCTTGGGCCTTATGCTCTTAATGTTAGATGATAAACCACCATCATGACCCAAGCCTTTGAACTTAGTGGAGAAGGATGGTAGTTCATAGCCAGCATCTGGTTTTTGGTCAAACATAGACCCAGATGTCATGAATATCTTACCATTGGGTCTTGTAGTCATCATCACTCGTTCCCGCTTTACCTCATCTACAACTTTGGAATAAGGAGTCTCGATCTTTGGATAAGGAACCAACTTTTCTTCATCAGCTTTCTTCACTTCACTGGAGCTTGACCCTGCACACTCAGTAGTGACATGAGTATTATCCACACCATTTGACTGAGTTGCTTCTGTGGATGTCTTTTCATCTTTGCGCATAGGTTGAGGCCCATACACCATGGTTGCTTCATTAAGCGACTCTTTCAACAATTCATCGGCAGTTTGGGGCACTCTGATGTATTCATGTTGTAATGGGGGAGGAAAATTTCCATCCCCGAGGCCAGATGTTTCTTTTACATTCTCGAGTCGCTCCTCTGATTTGAATAAAGTACGATGAGAGTCGATCATTTTCTTTTGAATAACTTGATGTTTCTCAAGGGCAGATTGGGAATTATCAAGTTTGGTTCTTAGTTCCTCTACCTCCTTAGTTAGCTCTTCTACCTTAGCATTAGCAAGCCTAAGGTAGGTGCTTTTATCACTAACATCACGTTGAAGATTTTTTATGTCTACCTTAGCTGCTTCCAGTTTCTCTCTAAATATTTTAGCCTTACTTTGATACTCCCTAAGATCTCTATCATATAATTCACGATTTAGGGTTTCATTTCTGAACTTATGTTCCCATTCTTTAGACTCACACTTGGGATTACAACATATCTCATTAATGTTGGTAGATGCAGTGGTACCTGGTTGAATGAGTGCCATAATCTTCTTTGATAGAGATTTGGATCGGAAAGACTCGATCGGATTGAAAAAAAGGTTTTTGATCGGAAATGGGTTTTCGACTGGACAAGAAATGGGTCGGAAAGTGCTTCTCGGTCGGAAAGGGCTTCTTGATCGAAAAGGGGTTTTCGATCAGCAGGGTGTTGGGTCGAAAAGTACTTTTCGATCGAACAAGATCTTGGTCGAAAAGTACACTTCTCGATCGAAAAGTTTCAGCGGATCGAAAAGTCTCAGTGGGCACTTTCCGATCGAAAAGAGAAGCTGATCGAAAAGTCACAGGGGGACTTTCCGATCGAAATGCTCTGATCGAAAAGTCACAGGGGGACTTTCCAATCAAAATGGGCTGATCGAAAAGTCACAAGGGGGACTTTTTGATCGACAGATGGCTGATCGAAAAGTCACAAGGGGACTTTCCGATCGAAATGGCGCTACAGAAAAGGGTTTTCGATCAGCCCGGCTGATCGAAAAGTCTCTGGCTGGGTCGAAAAGTCTCAAAAACACGTGCAAATGGTCACGAACACTTCTGTCTCTATCCGAAACCTACAAAAAAACAATCTTCCGAACCTTGCTACTGCGAAAATCACCACAAAACTCAAACGATTAGTTGACAAAAACTTGAATCAGATATCGCGAGAGCCTCGAAACTTGCGTTTCTTGGCTCTGATACCAATTGTAAGGATCAAATTTAAACCCTCACGCGATATCTGGACTAGTGAAACCGTGCGGAATCCGGTTTAACTAGTTGATTCAAGAAACAGTGAAAGATAGTAATCGAAAAGTACTAAAAACAGGAAATAAAAAACACAAACCAATACGCTTGAAGAATGAACACTTGAATTGATCACTGATTATTGCTTACACCTTGATCGAAATTCTTAGAAGAATTTCGATGACACCACAAATCACCAAAAGACTAACAACCCTAAAACCAAACAAGATGGGACTATATATAGGTGAGATTGACTTGGTAAACAAGTCAATCTCCTTAGGGATTTTCGAAATTCCCAAGCCCATCTAAACAATTCGGACCCAAACCCACTTTAAACCTAACCTACAAAAGTTAGCCCAATTACATTTATATACTAGCCCACAAGTAGTAAACAAACCCAAAATTATCTAATGCAAAAGCCTCATTTTCTAGGTCTTTACAAATTTACCGCTCTTGCACTTTCAAGTGGTATCAGAGCATTCGATTCAATCTACTGGTCGGAAATCTCTGTTTTCATCGGTTTGAGTCAAAAACCCCAAGTTTTGTGAAAATGTTACTCAATGTTTAGTTTTTTATCTGCTCGAGTGTGCTTTTCATGAAAATCTTCTCCTAGATTGTTTTTGTTGAGTTAACTTGAATTCCTGTCGAAAATTTCATCCAAAAACACTGAAAATCACGAAAATGGAGTCGAGAGTGTTCGAGTTCGTCTGAGGTTCGGCTGTAACTGAAAAGTAACCTCTCCGAACTCTAGGTTCGACAAGGGTTAGGATACAATCTGTTTCGGATACTGTTCGGATAAGGATCGGTTGAAGTTCGGTCAAGATCTTTCAAATCCTAGTTCGGTTAAGGTTCAGGAGAGGTTCGGATTGAGTTCGATTGAGGTTCGGTAACATTAATAGGGATTTTTGGAAGGTGTCACAAAAACTGGCATAACTTGAGAACCGTAAAGAGTTACGGGAGCTAATACCAGCCAAGACGACCGTCTCGAAAAGATCTATACTTTTACTGGCCTAATGGCCAGTACCCTCCTTTTTGGTACCCCAAATTCACTTTTAAGATCTTAGTTTTTGGGTTTGAAGTTTTGGTATACAAGTTTTCGGACAGGGTGAGTGATTTTCAAGCGTTTGCAGCAATTCAGAATTTGGTGCAAGCTATGATGCAATTTATGATGAACTATGATAATGAAATCGGAACAAGTCAGAAAGTTCCCTAATTGCTCAAATTGGAACAATTTGAAGTGTATGTTGACACAAATTATATTAATATGTGGTTGTCCTTCACTTATCAATATGTGTATCCAAAGGATGAAACCGGGGGGCCAATTCTTCAAAGGAAGCTTACATCTGAACAAAAGAAAGTGTATCAAGCTGAAAAGAAGGCAAATGGTACTTTAACAATGGCATTGCCTAAAGAATTGTTACATCAATTATCGGGTAATTATACATCAAAGAGTTTGTGGGATGCATTGGAAAAGAGATGTGAGGGGAATGACCAATATAAGAAAAGTCCACAAAAGGTTTTCAAAAAGGAATTTGATAGTTTCAAGCATTATCAGAATGAAACTATTCCAAATCTGATTGCCAGTTTTGCACATTTAATGAGTTAAATGCGTTTGGTGAGTCTTACAAAAGAAGAAGCTGATATGAAAGAAAATATTTTGGAGGCTTTACCTAAGAAATGAGAGAATTATGTGATGATGATCACTCATGATAAAGAATATTCAGGATAGTAATTTAATGATCTGGTTTAAAGAATCCAAGCAAGGGATATGGAGTTGATGGTGAACAAGTCACTTCCTGCATAAGTTCAAAATCCTGTGGTGTATTATGGTGACAATGATTCAACCATGAATGTTAGGAAATCTAATATTCTTAGTTCCGCACCTCCTACAACATTCATTGCAGGTAAATCTGAAACTCCTAGTTATTCTGCTGGTTGTACTGTTTCTGTTCCTAGTTCTTCAACTCAGAATGCTTTATCTGCTCAAACTATCGATGATTATAATGCTTTAATGTCTGCATTGGTATCTTCATATTTTGGTGTTATTACTGGTTCGGTAAGTAACACAGAATTAACCAATGAAGATTATGATCAAATCGATTATGATCATTTGGAAGAGATGGATCTGAACTGTCAATATGCTATGTTGGTTCGAAGAACAAAGAAAATTTTCAACAGAAATGGCAAGAAGAGATTGAATCCGGATGGGAAAATTGGACTAGACAAATCAAAGGTTAAATGTTATAAGTGTTCTATATGTGGACATTTTGCACGAGAATGTCCGAGTTCAACTAAAAATAAATTAAAGTCTGGTCAACATGCTCATTTGGTTATCTATTCACCAAATGAAGCTCACAAGGTTGAGAAGAAATCTTTTCTTTTAATGAAAAACTGACTGAAATGTTTTAGCATCCAGATGAATTTGCATGAAATGCAGATTCAGAAGTAAAACTGAAACATGCTCCAATTACTGTTGCATTGACTGCTCGTCATGATGATGATGATAGTATTCTGACTGATTACAATTCCAATTCGACAATATCAATGATCAAAGAAGTTAAAGTTGAAAATCAAAATCTCTTGAATGTATAAGGTTGGATAAGAAGAATACAACTCTTGAAAAAGATTATGGATTATTATCAGAAGAAGTGGTGATATTAAAGAAATAGTTGGAAGACTTTTAAAAGAAATATTATGAATTGGTCCATGTTCATGAGGAAGTTTTGAAAGAAAAGAGTCAATTGGCTGATGAATGTGAAAAAGCTAAGGCTGAAGCGTTAGATGCCGCACAAGATTTTGAAAATTTGTTTGAAAAGAGTTAACCGATTCAATAAAAATATGAAAAAGCTAATGCACTTGTTGTTGAATCAGCTGCTACCATTGAGAAACTTCAAAACAAGATTTCTACACTTCAAGATGAAAATGTTTTTTTTTTCATGATAAGAATGAAGGTTTGACAAAAGACATTGAGATTTTCAAAAGAAAAGAGAAAGTGTGCTTGAAGAATTATTTGCTGAATGTGCGATCCGGAAATTACAAAAACACGAGTATGATGATCTCAATGCAAAGTTCATCAAGTCTCAAAAAGAAGTGTTTGATGCTCAACAGAAAATTTCTGAATTGAAGCTGGAAATTTTGGAATTGATAAGGCAATGAAGAATTGCAATTTATCGCCGACATTGCTAAATTTCTTATACAAACAGGATCGGAGTGAAGATAGTTCCAAAAAGGATGTATTCACATGGTTCCTTAACTGGTAGATTTATCTGAATTTACATTTGCTCCGCTTGATCCTAAAGATGATTGCATGATTATTCGAAGTTTGCCACTTCATCAAAGAAGAAGAAATCAAAGGCTAAGAAAATGCAAAAACCTTTGGGAGAAGCTCCCAAGTTTAATTCAAAGTCTATTTTCTTGGAAAATGAACAAGTTTTTGATAAGGTTGTTTCGAGTACTTCTCTGGAATTGAAGAAGAAAAAGTTTTGGTTGAAAAGAACAAACTAAAAGACATCAAAGCAAAATTCACTAGAGAAGCTAAGGGGAGAGAAGCTTCTGGTTCTTCTTCAAGTTCATCAAAGACACCTGGTTTAAAACACAAAGGTTTGGGTTTTCAGATCAAGGAAGTATCAGTTCAAGCAAAGAAGCCCGCAAAGTTCAACAAATTTCAAAGGTTAAAGTTTCAAAGTAATCACCTCCGCTGAAAGAAAAATCTTATTATTATGGAAGGTCATCATCTTCAAGGAGTCCATCTACTAGGTATGATTCCTATGATGATTTCTTTGATAACTTTGATTCTGAACACTCCTCTGGTTTTCAAAAATCAAAGAATGTTTCAAATGTTTTCCAATTTCGAGAAAGACTTTGTTTTGCATGTCGTCAACCTGGACATCTTGCTGCTGATTATCTGATGACTGCATATATCCACAACACTGCTAAATATGTGGATAGCAAATGTCATATTTTTGACGAACCATGGTCTCTAAATGTCAAATCAACTCGTAAGTCGTCTTGGTCTAAACTGAGTACGCCAGTTGATATTGATTCTGGTTCTGATCAAAAATTAAAATCTTTACCAATTTGGAAACCCAATATTGTTTCCAAGGCCAACAGCGACTATGTGGAAGACACCGGGTGACCCGACGCTATTGAATCGGGTCGATTCCAAAGCGACTAATGTTTTATTTGGTGTCAGCAGGTATTTCAGGAAGACCTATTGGTAAATGAAATGTTGCTGGTGGTGAAATATCTGTGATACTTTAATTTGCATTTCAAAATCAATTTTGTTTTCAAAATGCTACAATTTTAGTATTCGTGTTGGTTGATCAATTTCTGTTTTGGTTTTCATTCTGTCTCATTTTGAGGGAAGTTTGTTTTTGCAAAATACAAAAATAGTGTGTTGTTTTTCAAATGTTAAAAATGAAAATCTATAAATAGAGTTGTCATTTTTAGGGGGATAAATTTAAAAAGACAAAAATATTAAAATGCAAAAATCCAAAAACATTGAAAAATGAGAAATTGTAGCCGACATGATTGGGAAATGATGGTACATTGGCTTACATCGTCTCGTGTAGAAGCGAAAAACGATCTTACTACTGCATGCTTTGATCAATGTAGTGAACACGAGATGTAAATAAGAGATTTGTTATTGAATCACTTGAGATTACAATGAACTCTCTCTAGTTTCTCTCTCTAGAAACACACACAGAAAGGTGTAGAATGACAGAAGTGTTCAACTAGTGTTCATGCACATTCTAACACAACCTATTTATAGTAAGTGACTACATAGGCTGCGTACCAAATGGTACGCCCGGACCATTTGGTCCGCCGGACCATCTGGTCCGGTGCCAATGATATAGTCATTACACTTCATACAAATACCCGCTCACATAGATACAATACACGAGACACGTCATAGCATAGGAATATGCTTCTACAGACGCCCCCTTAACGTGTAGTGTATCTATTTTCTAACTAAACTTC
This sequence comes from Deinandra increscens subsp. villosa, assembly GCA_039602395.1. Classification (NCBI taxonomy): domain Eukaryota; kingdom Viridiplantae; phylum Streptophyta; class Magnoliopsida; order Asterales; family Asteraceae; genus Deinandra; species Deinandra increscens. Next base: position 39,080,454 of record JBCNJP010000006.1, read on the forward strand.
AGTCTTCAATCTTCAACATTGCTGCATCCGATCTTTGACTTGAAATCTTGTCAGAAACAGAGCTTGCATGGCTGGATCACTCTTGAATCAACTTTGAACTTCAAGATCCACTTGTGAAAAATACTTCAAACTCCCCCTCTCACCATGCTTGAGTATTTGATATCCATAACCTGCAATTTCAGAAGACAGAAACGCGGTTTCCTTTTCTTTTGAAAATTAATTTAATCTTGGCGCAAAACTTCTCTTCGAGAATCCAAGATATAGATTTGAAAATTTGATTTTGTATCACATGTCAATCGGTCGAAAACAAATAAGAAACAAAATCTTTTTGGCTTTTTGAAACTTTATATCAAAACACACTAAAAATCTTTTTGGACTTTTCAGATATGAAACATAAAAGCAATACTGAATCAGACACTATTTTTGTCTTTTTCGAGAAAGATCACAACTTGGGATCATATTGGACATATCATGCTGAACTACACTTCAATTTCAATTACTTCAGCATATAAGTCATGTTGATTACTGGTATAATTTGTCCATCTTAAACTCAGGCACAATCATACTCATACCATCAGGATATGTTTTCGTATTGATTAGATTTGCATTGACCAGTGTACCCCACACTATCAGACATACTCAGATATGTTTTTGCTTTTTATATCACACTTTGTGATTTTATTTGTGATTTAATCACATAATAATTGTATTCCTGATTCTGTCAACTGTGTTCCATGCAAAAAGAAATAAGAAGGTTAAATCGTCTACCTTAAGGTCAATCTTTCGATACGCAGATAAGACCTCGGATTTAACAAAATAAGAAAATAAAACAAGTTGAAGTTGTATAACTCAACAACAATCAGGTCGGTACTCCCGTACACGCAGAGAAAGTCTGATGAGTTATATGAAACACCAAAGAAAATAAAGCAGAATGTCAAACGAACAACAATCAGGTCGATCTTTCGATACGCAGAGAAAGTCCGATCGTTTGACAAAATAAAGAAAATCAAACAAGTTTAAATCTTTGCAAAATGAACACATGTATACACAGTGACTTCTCATTTTCTTTTTCATATATCTTTTTCTTGATATATCATGAGATATACATCAAGATGTTGTCCACTTGGTCAAGCATTAGTATTTAATGTGTTTATCACATCTGAATACTTTCTGATTTAATGCCGAGCCTACCAAGCACATCGAGCAATGATCTTATGGCTTTTTCATCTAATTTATCCATGAGTCAGACACGTAAGCCAATGTACCATCATTTCCCAATCATGTCGGATACAATTTCTCATTTTTAATGTTTTTGTATTTTCTGTTTTTCAATGTTTTTGTATTTTTCCATTTTTCTCCCCCTTAAAATGAAAACTCTATTTTTGGATTTTCATTTTAACACAAACAAAAACACAAAGACGCTATTTTTGGCTTTTCAATTTACTCCCCCTAAACTACATACGGAATGTAAAAGAAAGAAAATTAACCTTTCGACATGGATACCTGTCAGGTTTAGCTTTCAGAAAAATTTCAGTTTTGAAATTGTTATCACATGAAATTTAACTTAAATCAGCAGAATACTCCTCCATCAGCAACTTTGCAATCACCGATAGGTCTTCTAGAAGTACCTGCACACTGGTCAAACACATCAGTTTATAAATGACCCGAAGCGAATTGCTTCTGGTCGACCAGTGTCCTGATTTCCTTTTGAAACCACTTTAGGTTTCCAGTGTTGTTGTTTTGGTAAATCAGTATCTGATGAACCAGTCACAGTTGGTTGTGACGAACAACCTACAGATGAAACATTTTGAAAACGAGGAATAAATCTTCCTTGAGTTTTGAAAAATGTAGGTTGTGGAAATTCATCAAACACTCTGCCATATTCATCAATGAATCGCGGTTTGGCAGTTTTACCAACATATGGAACCTTTTCTCTTCTTGAACTAGAAGCAGCAGTGACATGACAATCTTGTGCCATATGCCCTTTTTGTCGGCAATTGTAACACAAACGATTGTTTATGTTTCTTTTCTTTGAAACCTGCATAGCTTCACAAACATATTCATCTCCAAAATGATCATAAAAATTATCATATACCTGACGACGATGATCATGAACCCATTTAGAAGTCGGGCTCTTTGGAGTAGAAGTTGATCCTCCAGAAGAATATTGGACAGATTGATTCTTCGTGTTTCTCGGATCAGCAGTCTTCACAAATACTTCAGCAATTTTCTGAGCATCCACGCAGTGTAGCGGGAATTCTTTGTCAGAAAATATTTTTTCTGAACCCTTGAGCTTGTAGAACCTCTCAGGTTAAACCTGCTCAGCTTTGAAGACATCTTTCTTTACTTGCTTCACATTGACTCTTTTCAGTTGTTGTTGTTTTGAAACTTTTGAACCACCACCATGAGCAGCTTTTCCTTCAAATCCCAAACCAACACTCTTTCCTGAACCCTTTTATCCCATTCCAGTAGATTTATGCCCATTCTTTGCCAACCTAGAAAATTCAGCCTTAACTTTCTTGAGATCTTTTGGAGCATTGACAATTGTTTCATAAATGTCAGTGTTTGAACTTGCTGATTTCTCTTTGTCTGTAGACGAAGAACCAGACACACCCTTTTGAGATTCAGAATTCTCAGTACTCTTACCTTTTTCCTCTTTCTTTCCTTCAACCGATTTAGAACTAACAAATTCAGAATAATCACCAGTCTCAACCTTGTCTTTCAAATCATGAACGCCTTCTTTGAGACTTCCTGGTGGTGACACAGTTTTGTTGAACATTCTTTCAAAATTCTCATCCTTTGCCAAGAAACTTGTAAAAGATTGTGAATTAGTAACATTGTTCAAAACACGTTTTGAATCAATGACTTCAATCATTAATTCAGAAATTCTTTGATGAGCTTCAGCCAACTCCTTTTCTGTTGCAATTAACTTCTTTGCCACTTTATTAGTTTCATACTTTTGCAATCTCAACTCATCTAGAGCGGCCAACAATTCCTTCTCGAGTTTATCTTCGTTTCTTTTCTGAATATCCAAATTTGCATTTTGCAACTTGTTCACTCTAACTAACTCCCTCTTCTCATCAAGTAACCTTTCCATATCAGTCTGATAAGATTGAATCCTAGTAGCTTGGTCATCAGACAGTTGAGTAAGTGTATCAAGTCTGGACTTGGATTTGTCAAAAAGACTTTGAAAATCATTTGCTGTATCCTCAGCTTCATCTTTCCATTTCTTTACTTCTTTGACTAATTCAGCATTTTCTTCAGATAACTTTGTAATTTTCTGTTCAAACTCTTATGTAACATTTTGAAATTTTGATTCTTTCTCTATAATCTCTGCTTGTAAATCTGAAAAATTTTCTTTTTGAGATTCTAACTCTTGGATTATACCTTCCAACTTTTGTCTATCAGCAATCAAATCATTAATTTTCTTCTCACAATCAGCAACCAAATCTTCATTTTCCTTAATCAGACTTTGAATCTTCTTATCTTTCTGAGAACAGAATTCACAAACAGATTCATAACCACTATTTCCAGATTCACTTGAATTAGATTCAGAATCAATTATCTCTACTTCATTATCACTATGAACAATTTGAGCAATCATCGCAGATGAACCAGTCCATGCAGACTCATCATTAATTTCATCAGTAGCCCAATCATATCCTTGATTCGATGTTCGTGCTTTTTCAAATGCTTCAAGTACATCAGCATCCCAACCAAAACCTTCATTGGACTCAGAAGCAATGGCAGTTAAGGCAATTAGAGAATTAGAAGTTTGCCCCCAATCATATTGTTTATCAACTTGAGACACCAAGGCTGTTGAAGACTTTGATGAAGAAGCAGTTGATTTTGAACACTCACGAGCAAAATGTCCAAAATTAGAACATTTGAAGCATTTTGCTTTTGATTTATCTATTCCAACCTTGCCATCTGGATTTAAACTTTGAAAACCTGTCTTCTTTTTGAATCTTTTAACTCGTTGAGCTAACATTGCTAGTTGCCAATTGATATCCATTTGCTCAAGATTATCAGGATCAATCTGATCAAAATCTTCTTCAATCAAATTAGATGTTCTTAACCCACCATTCAACAATCCATAATATGAAGATAACAAAGCTGAGATTAATGCCAAATGCTCATCCGGTGTTTTTGCTGAATATGAAGTCGAACTTGAATGATTTGGAACAGTGAAGTTACACCCTTTTGAAGAATTTCCAGAATTTCCTGAACCATGACCAACAACAAAAGCAGTTTGATGTGGATTTGATGAATTAACACCGAATGATTTTGCCTTTGCATTGATACTTGTAGAATTTTATCCATGATATAATTCAGGATTTTGTAATTGAGCAGTGGACTTGTTTGAATTCATCATTTCCATTTCTTGAGCATGAAGCTTTCCGGTCAAATCATGAAATGATAATGTGGAATAATCTTTGTCATGAGTAATCAACAACACATAACTTTCCCATTTCTCTGGTAATGCTTCCATTAATTTTTCTTTCAATTCTTCCTCGATCTTTTCAATCTTGACAACTTTCATCTCACTAATTAGATGTGAAAACCTTGAAAAAGAGCAGAAATATTTTCTTTGTCGTATTGTTGAAAATTTTCAAATTCCTTGTTCAACACTTTTTGTCGACTCTTCTTATATTGATCATTGCCTTCACATCAAGCAGATAAAGCATCCCATAACTGTTAGCCTTCTTGCAAGTACTGAATTGATGCAACAACTCAGTAGGTAAAGCCATGGTAAGATAACCATAAACTTTTTGTTCAAGCTCATAACTTTTTCTTTCATCCTTATCAAAATCTTGAATTTCCTTATACTCTCCATCTGCAGTTGGACGCACATACAGCTTTCGAATCGGAATCCACAAATCAATATCATTTGTGCTAATGTATGCAGAAAAACGTTGCTTCCAATTTTGATAATCTTCCAATTTTAACAACTTGGGAACTTTCTGACTTGTTCCTATTTCAATATCAAAATTGAGCATAGCTTGTACCGTGCTTTGCATAGCCGCAAACGCTTGAAAATCGGACATTTTTCACCGAAAATGATACTTCAAAAACTTTAAACTCAAAAATGAAGGTCTTCCAAGCGGATTTTGGGGGTCAAACTGGGAGGTACAGACCTTTTAGGTCAGTACACGTCTAAATCTCGGAAAGACGAACGTTTTGGCTGGTATTGGGTTCCGTAACTCCAAACGGTTTGCAAGTTACGTCAGTTTTAGTGAAGGTCACTATTCTGCCAGCGGACCAAAATACTACCAGCGGATCAGATTTGTACCTACGGACCAAATCGGGATCAGATTTCGTCCGGCGGACCAGATTTCGTACGGCGGACCAGATGATACGCTGAAATAACTGTCGCGGATCAGATGGTACGCTGAAACTGCCACGGATCAAAAATATGAAGATTGCCTACGCGGACCAGATTAGCGGACCAGAATGCCGATGAAGATACACGGGCGGACCAACCAGCGGACCAGAAAATTCATCCGACGGACCAGAAATTCGTCCTGCGGACTAAGCTGTAATCGAATGATTTTTCGATTTTGCAGCTTTTGAAGCTTGAATTTGATTCAGTGAAGTGCGAAATCACTTCAGTAACACTCAGACATCATTTTTCATCTCAGAAACACTCGAAATTGGAAGAATTTGATGAAAACGTGAAGAAACCCAAACTTTCTCTCTCTAAAAATCCGAAAAATGATCAAAAACACAGCAATAGAGCAACCAATAGCTCTGATACCACTTGTAGAAGCAAAAAAACTATCTTACTACTGCATGCTTTGATCAATGTAGTGAACACGAGATGTAAATAAGAGATTTGTTATTGAATCACTTGAGATTACAATGAACTCTCCCTAGTTTCTCTCTCTAGAAACACACACAGAAAGGTGTAGAATGACAGAAGTGTTCAACTAGTGTTCATGCACATTCTAACACAACCTATTTATAGTAAGTGACTACATAGGCTGCGTACCAAATGGTACGCCCGGACCATTTGGTCCGCCGGACCATCTGGTCCGGTGCCAATGATATAGTCATTACACTTCATACAAATACCCGCTCACATAGATACAATACACGAGACACGTCATAGCATAGGAATATGCTTCTACATCTGGCTCATGGATAATATAGATGAAAAAGCCATAAGACCATTTGATCGATGTGTAAGGTAAGCTCGGAAAATCAAAAAGTATTCTAATATGATATACGCTAAATCTGATGCTTGACTTAGCGGACAACATCTTGATGCGTATCTCAAGATATATCAAGAAAAAGATATGTGTAAAATAAAATGAGAAGCCACTATGTATACATGTGTTCATTTTTCAAAGATTTAAACTTGTTTGATTTTCTTTATTTTGTCAAACGGTCGGACTTTCTCTGCGTATCAAAAGATCGACCTGATCGTTGTTCGTTTGACGTTCTGCTTTATTTTCTTTGGTGTTTCTTATAACTCATCGGACTTTCTCTACGTGTGCGAGAGCACCGACCTGATTGTTGTTGGGTTTTACAATTTCAACTTGTTTTATTTTCTTATTTTGTTAAATCCAAGGCCTTATCTGCGTATCGAAAGATCGACCTTAAGGTACACGATTTAACGTTCTTATTTCTTTTTTCATGGAACACAGTTGACTATATCATGAATACACTCATTATGTGATAAATCACAAATGAAATCACAAAATGTGATAAGCAAAACATATTTGAGTATGTCTGATAGTGTGGGGTACACTGGTCAAAGCAAATCTAATCAATATTTTATCATATCCAGATATTATGAGTATGATTATGCCTGAGTTTCAAGTTGGACAAATTATATCTTCAATCGACATGGCTTATGTGCTACAATAATCGAAATTGAAGTATAGTTCAACATGTTATGTCCAATATGATCCCAAGTTGTGATCTTTCTCTCAAAAGACAAAAATAGTGTCTGATTCTGATTTTGCATTTATCATTTCATATCAGAAAATACCAAAAAGATTTTAGGTGTGTTTTGATATAAAGTTTCTAAAATATCTAAAAGATTTTGTTTCTTATTTATTTTCGATTGAGCAACACGAATTACGAAAACAAATTTCAAAAACAAAATATCTTGGAGTCTCGAAGAGACATTTTGCGCCAAGATTATTTATATTGGCAGGTTTCTAAGTGGAAAGAGAACATCACAACTTCAAGTATTCTGAAGATTGTTGATAAAGAGATTACACACATTGCAATATCAAGTATTTAAGATTGAACTCATCATCAAGTCGAGGGAGAGTTTGATTGAAGATACAAGATACAAGTTTTAAAGTGGAAGCTAATACTGCACATGTCGAGGGGGAGTCTGTAGATACATGGTTCCTGATCGTCATGTGAAGTATCAAATACAAGACAAGATTGCTGGTGCCCAAACCCTAGGCGAACTCAGAGTTTGGACTCAGACGAACGTAGTCCGAACTTGAGGTTTGGCTGATCGGGTTCTTGTCTAGTATAAATAACATGTCTTGTATAGGATGGAGGACTTCTTGGCAGATCTTGTATGTTTACTCTATGGTGTTTTTCAGTGGTCTAATACAAATCCTTTGTATTTACTCTCGTGTACATTCTCGTTTTACATTGATTTCGACGCGATGGAGTAGACGATTCACCGCTTACACATTTTCATTGTTTAGTTGTTGTGATTATCTATGTGTATCTAAGTTGTGTTATTATTGGTGATGATCTTATGAATCCATGTAAAGCCACTGTTTGCAATGGTATATATGTTGCACCCATTTCTCTTGACCCCCAGTCTCGCTCCTAAAGTAGGGGAGACTATGGTCTTTCTATTTTTTGTTGGTCTTTTGGTTGGTCATAGTGTGTTCCTCAGATTTATTGCTCACCTTCTGTTGAAAGCTCTAAGTTGTTGTGGCGAGCTCATTTGTCTGTTGTTGGTGTGTATAATATGTTGTTCTCCGTTGGCAAACAGTATTCACTAAAGATACTAATGTGGTGCGTCAGCTGTGGTACAACCTATATATAAGCATCGGTAATGCCTTTAGGGTGCACCGGGAATTGGACTGAGGATTGTGTGTTTGTGGGTGTGTGTCTGTCTGTCTGTCTTCGGCGGTTGGTTATATCGCAATCGATTCCGTAATCGAGAATATATTCCAAACCTTGGTGAAATATGTTATGTCGTCTCTATGTTTGGTTTCAAATGTAAAAATGTGTTGATTATTAATAAAACCCTTTTAACTGCCCTTTTTCTTTAAAATTAATAAGTCCCTTCTAATTTCGGGATGAAATTCCCTAAAATAAGTGTGACGACCCAAAAAAAATTTATTTCCCTTTGACCAGCTCACTAACCACGTCGTGCAATTTTTGGGATGAAAATTCTTCAACAAGGGGATACTGTGACAATCCGTCTTTTCAGGTCCTTCCCGATTTAAACTAAACCTAAACTACTAAAAATGTTGTGTGAACATTTATGAAGACTGACTCGTGTTGACTTCATTGTCTAGGATTTGTGTAACTATCATATATACCAGCATACACGTTAGCCTAGTGGTTTTATATTTTATGATTTTACGTAAATCATGACCTATGATTTCATGTGAACATTTTATCATTGTATGTGACAATTATACTTATTATTTTATGTGGTAAATATATATATATACATATATACATTAGATCCTATTATTCGATATGAAAATGAGTCAGGTGGTTACACATAATGTTTCTATTATTTTATGTGAGTTAAACACGTATCGTTGTGATTTCATGTTCACAATTTTATGTGAACTCAACATATAGTTATGGAATTATATCTATGATTTTAAGCGAACTAAAAGTATATATTTTTGAATTTATACTTTTGATTTTATGTGGCGAAACAAGGTTTATATTTTTATAAACGTCACATGTTAAATATGATACATGTTTAGTCATCGTCTAAGTTATCTCCATGAACCCCGTTAGCTTTGGTTAGCTCCCTTCTAAACTTGGGGGGGACTAAATTGTCACTTTTCTGAACTTCTTTTAACTAAACAAACTCACAAGGACTCACAATGTAATTTCCCAAACATGGTTCTTGTGATGTAAATTACGTGAGGGGCTGGTTCTGCCATATGACAAAAGTGAATTTGAAAGTTTTTTTTAGAGCAATCAGTCGACTGTCCGGCGACAATTTCAATCCCGTAACCATCGTTTTAAGTCAACGGTTGAAATTGCATGAGCATTGGATCATTTGCTAATCTAGTGATTATGAGATGTAAACGAGATCAAAATGTAAATACAAATGAAAATTTGTATTGATAAGCTTGAGAGAAAACCCACATAGAAACATACACAGAAAGTGTAGAATATGACCAAGAAGTTGTAATTCTAAACAAGACTAAGCTATTTATAGGTGAACATCAATATGCATAAACACCATCATCTGAACTGCTAGTTCGGACAAGTTCGTGTGCGTCCGAACTGGCAGTTCGTCTTCATTTCGGACAGCAGCAAATTTGCATCTTTTGTCTTGTATTTGATACTTCACATGACAACCTAGAATTATGCTCTAACAAACTCGCCCTCAACATGTGTAGTATCAGCTTCCACATAATCGTGTATCTTCAATTAAACTCTTCCTCGTCTTGACGATGAGTCTGATCTTGAATACTAGATGTTGTAGCGCATGTAAACTCTTTATCAACAACTTCAGAAGACTTAAAGTTGTAATATTCTCTTTCCACTAGGAAAACCTACCAACATAAATAATCTTGGCGCAAAACATGTCTTCGAGACTCCAAGATATTTTGATTTTGAAATTGATTTCATATTTTGTGTTGATCAATCGAAAACAAATTAGAAACTAAATCTTTTTGATTTTTTTCTAAACTTTTTGTCAAAACACACCTAAAATATTTTTTGGTATTTTCTGATATGAAAAGTAAATTCAATACAAAATCAGACACTATTTTTGTCTTTTGTGAGAAAGATCAAGACATGGGATCATATTGGTCATAACATGCTGAACTACACTTCAATTTTGATTAATATAGCACATAAGCCATGTAGATTACAGATATAATTTGTCCAACTTTAAACTCTGGCATATTCATACTCATAACATCTGGATATGTTAAGGTATTGATTAGATTTGCTTTGACCTGT
>JBCNJP010000006.1:39091102-39107670 GCA_039602395.1 Deinandra increscens subsp. villosa
TGGTTTTGGGACTCACGATTCGATCTAGGGTCCGAATGGATGAGATGAGATGATGGTTTCTTGATGGTTCTTCTCGACTGGCCAGAGATCTCGAGAGAGCAGGTGGAGAGTGGTGTGTGTTTTGTGTTAAATGATGCAAAAATGGGATAATTAGGGTTTTATGTCATTATATATCAGAGGCTAGTTTCGCTGGCCAAGCGAAACTGGCCCTGAGCACTTGTAGATCACACAGCTTAGCAGGCTACCGAGCGATTCTACAGTTTCGCCCGGTAGTTTCGCTGGTAACCAAAAAGTGATCAATTTACATTCTACTATTAATACTAAATCATGCGTTTAAATCACATTGCACATAATGACAATAAATAAATAAACACATAACACATATGGACGGGTTCGGTGATCAACCAAAGGTCGTGGACGTATTCGGCCTAGTTATGCATTAGTTACTAAGTTAACACTTATAACGTAACTAACGGAAATTGTCTAGCGGAAGTTAACCTTGGAATTCTCGGATGTCACAGAACACATGTATTCACAGTGACTTCTCATTTTCTTTTTCACACATCTTTTCTTGATATCTTGAGAAATGCATCCAGATGTTTTCCACTTGGTCAATCATTAGTATTTAATGTGTTTATCACATCTGAATACTTTCTGATTTAATGTCGAGCCTACCAAGTACATCGAGCAATGATCTTATGGCTTTTTCATCTATTTTATCCATAAGCCAGACACGTAAGCCAATGTACCATCATTTCCCAACCATGTCGGATACAAATTCTCATTTTCAATGTTTTTGTATTTTCTGTTTTTCAATGTTTTTGTACTTTTCTATTTTCTCCCCCTTAAAATGAAAAAAAATCTATTTTTGGATTTTTCATTTAACAAAAACACAATGACACTATTTTTGGTTTTTCAATTTTCTCCCCCTAAACTACATAAGAAATGTAAAAGAAAGAAAATTGACCAATCGATACTGATACCTTTCAGTTTAAGCTTTCAGAAAAACTTTTAGTTTAGAAAGATGAAACATTCAATTTAAGTTAAGCAGGAGACTCCACTATCAGTAACTGCTCAAAGCTTAAACTTCACAATCACCGACAGGTCTTTTTGAAGTAACCTACACATTGGATTTAAAGATTAGACTTCAAAGGACCCAAAGCACACAGCTTCTGGTCGACCAGTGTCTTCCACAAAATCAGTTGCAGCCTTGCTGACCACTTTAGGTCGCCACTGCAATTTTGCTCTTTCATTTGTAACTGATTCATCATCATGTGATGAACTACCAACACTTGAATCAATCTTAAAAAATTGTTTCGATTTAGATTTTGGCGACTCAGTAAAAATCCTGCCTGAATCATCAATAATTGTGGCAAATTTTTTTGAAAATGAACTTTTTACATTTTCAGGACAATCCCATGCCATGTGTCCCTTTCGGCGACATTGATAGCATAAACGATAGGATCGTTGAGATTGGGATTTGTCCTGAACTGAAGGACATCTATCAATGACCTAAGAATCATCAGAGATATCATCAAAAATTTGAAATTGGTTAGAATGTACCCATTTCGATGTACGACTTCGAGGTGTGGAATTTGATCCAGATGATGAAGAATCCTTAACTTTTTTAGCATCTCTAAAAGAACTTGCAGACGAAGCCTTCTTCTGAATCTGTCCTCCGAATCCTTTTTCCATTGTAGACATAAACACCTAAGCCAAATGATAGATTTGTTCCAAACTTGTGTCTTTCTTTTCTTTCTAAACCTTCTTTGACACATTTTTCTGATTTTTCTTCTCAAACTTCTTGCCTTCACTACCCAAACCAGAACCTTTGTAACCCGGTAGCTTAGTTAGATCAACTTGAGAACTAGAAGGACCAAATTTAGCAGCTTGATTGAATGAAGCTTTAATATCTTTTAACTTGTTAGCTTCAACCAACTTTGCAGCAACAATTTCTTCATTCAACTGCTTTTCATCTTTTTCAATCTTCTTGCCAACAGAAACGACTCCCTCATCAGGATATAAACCCACTAGAAAGAAATTTTGATGTATCTTTATTAATCAAACTTTCCTCCTTTTCCACTTTCTTGCTTGAAACCTTTGATTTATTCTTTTCAAATTCTTTAGAAGCAAATTCATAATAATCACCCATTGTTTCAGAAGATGACATCAGCCAGAGGATCAATTTGAACCAATGGAGGTGGTAATTGATTGAATTCTTCACCGCCAAACACTCTTTTGAAATTTTCGTCGTTACACAAATAACTGGTAAAAGAGTGTGAATTCATCAAATTATTTAGCTAACGATTCAAATCCAGAATTTGAACATTTAAATCTGCTATCTTTTTCTACGCTTCATCCAAAGTCTTTTCGGATTCTATCAGCTGTTCTGAAACTCTGTTAGACAAAGACTTTTCTCTTCTCACTTTATCATGAGCATCAAACATTTCTTGTGTAACTTTTTCCATCTTTCCTTGATAAATCTCTACATTTCTTGTCAACAATTTGTTTTCTTTTGTCAGATCGGTGTCTTTATCTTGTAATTTTGACTGGAGGATTTGATAATCACTATTCGAAAACATAATTTCATCATAAGCTTCCTGAAGTTCAAAATTGGTAACCAAAAGCGATTCCACTCTTTCTTTTGATTTCTTATTCAATGCATCGAAATCTCCAATAGCATCCTTTGCTTCAAACTCCCATTTTTCAACCTTTGAAGCTAACTCAGCATTTTTATTTTGTAACTTTAAGATTTGTTCTTTATTGTCATTTACCATCTCATCCAATCTTGCTTTTAGCTCTAAAAATTCATCTATTAACACCTTGTTTTCTTGTTCCAACATTGCATTAGCTTTGAAAATCTCATCAGAAATTAACTTCACACTTTCTTTTGTAACCTTCCATCTCTTCTTCTTTCTCTTTCTTTTCACTAACCAATCCATGTTTATCAGCATTCAATTCTTGAATCTTTCCATCTTTTTGAGCACAAAATTCACATGTTGACTCATACCCACTAACTTCAGAATCACTTGTCTCAAATGCACTTGTTTGAGATTCAGAATCACTTGATTCAACTTGCATATTAGCCATCAATGCATAATTTTCTAGAGAATGAACTAAAAATGCAGATTCATCCGGAAACTCTGCAGCCCAATCATAACCTTCCTCGGTCACCAGTGCTTTTGCATCTTTATTATGATTATGAATATCTAAAGTACTTGGTTTAGAAGACGTTTGCTTACATTGTCGAGCAAAATGTCCTAATTTGGAACATTTGTAACATTTGTAACATTTCACTTTAGACTTATCTAAACCCAGTTTGCATCCTTGAAGTATAGAATTCTTGCCATGTTTGTCAATAAACTGTCTTCCTTTTTCAACAGTCATAGCAAACTACCAATCCAAATCTAATTTATTTAGTTGATCATCATCCATCTGTTTTAGATCCTCCAGAACCAAACCAGAATTATCAATTTGACTAAATATGGATCCAGATGAAGATGATATGAAGGCAGACAACAAAGCAGCTAGATCTGCAGTTGCTTGATTAGAAGTAGACTTGCTTGATGATCTATCAGGAATAGTAAAACTGCAACCCGAAGAATAACCAGTATTTTCAGAATTTCCAGCAAGAAATGCTGTTAACGGTGGATTACTGCTTGAAATAGAATGTGATTTTGTTTTAGCATGCATAGTAGCAGAGTTCTCTCCAAAATATACCTCAGGATTCTGAACAGATGGAGTTGCTGACTTTTTCACATGTAATTCCATTTCCCGAGCTTGTAATTTGCTTATCAGCTGATTGAATGTCCAACTTGAGTAGTTTGGATCACTAGACAACATCATTACAAAATTCTCCCTCTTTTCGGGTAGGGCTTCCAGGAATTTCTCCTTTATTTCATCATTTTCTTTCTTAACACCTACAATGTCAAGTTCATTGATTAAATGTGAAAACCTTGCAATCAAATCTATGATCTTCTCATTCTCACAAAGCCCAAAATTATCAAATCTTTCTTCAAAACTTCTTTTGAGTGTTTTGTACTGATCATTACCCTCACATCTTTCCTTAATAGCATCCCATAATTGTTTCGAAGTTGGAAAATTCTTAAACTGAGGCATCAAATCTTTGGGTAATACCATCGTCAGAAAACTATAAGTTTTCTTTTCTCTTGCAAATACCTTCTTTTCTTTAGGCTCAAAATCACTTATCGATTTTGGTAAAGTATGAGCAATCAACGGATACTCATATTGTTTTTCATTCGGAATCCAACAATCAACATCTTGTGAGTATATGTACGATTCAAATCTTTCCTTCCAGTTATGATAGTCTTCCAATCGAAGTAATTTAGGAAATTTCTGAGTTGTTCCGATTTCATTATCATTGTTCATCATGGCTTGCATCGAAGTTTGCATAGCTGAAAACACTTGAAAATCACTCATCTTGAAGTTAAAAATCAAATGTCAAAACTTCAAACTCAAACACGAAGTTCTTCCAAGCGGATTTTGAGGGTCAAACCGGAGGGTACTGGCCATTAGGCTAGTAAAAGTATAGATCTCATCGAGGCGAACATTTTGGCTGGTATTAGCTCCCGTAACTCTTAACGGTTCTCAAGTTACATCAGTTTTAGTGAACGTCACTTTTCTGCCAGCGTACCAAACCTAATCTCAGTGTACCAACTCCGAACCAAACCAACGAGCGGACCAAATCTCAGACCAAATTACCAACGTACCAGACTGATTAGCGTACCAGCAGCGGACTAGATAATCTCAGCGTACCAAACCACTCGGTGTACCAATTTGGTACGGAGTAACTGTCAGCGGACCAGTGAATAACTGTCGCGGACCAAACTTGAAGATTGTCTTCTGGACCAGATTTCAGCGTACCAGAAACTGATAAATATTGCCTTGCGTACCAGAAGCGTACCAAAGACGTACCAGCGGCGTACGAAACAGAGATCGACAGATTTTTCAAACTTTCGACATTTGGGACTGGAATTTGATTCAGTGAGGTGCGAAAACTCAATAGGAACACTCAAAAATCATTTTTGACCTTAGAATCACTCAGAATTGACAAAAATAGATGAAAAACTAAGAAAACCCAAACTTTCTCTCTCTAAAATCCGAAAATTGACCAAATCGCAGCAGTAGAGCAACCAAATGCTTTGATACCACTTGTAAAACCATGGAGGGATCTTACTACTGCATGATTCGGTTAATCGATGAACACGGATGTAAATAAAGCTTTGCTTTATTGATTCACAAAGAGTTACAATGCTAGAGAGAGAAACACACTAAGATACACACAGTTAAGATGTAGCAAATGACAGAACTAATGATCTCTCTCTAACATGAACTATTTATAGTTGCAACTTACCAGCGTATCAACTAGCATACCATTTGGTACGGACGTACCAACTGGTACGGCGTACCATTTGGTACGACACCTTGGTATGTTGCAACTATATGACTCAAAAAGACGCTCTAGACTAGATACAATACACGAGACACACAGTAGCATAGGAATATGCTCTAACAGTACTTTCTCTGCTTATCGAAAGATCGACCTGGTTGTTGTTCGTTTAACGTTCTGCTTTATTTTCTTTGGTGTTTCCTATAACTCATTGGACTTTCTCTGCGTGTGCGGGAGCACCGAAATGATTGTTGTTGGGTTATACAATTTCAACTTGTTATTATTTTCTTATTTTTTTAAATCCGAGGCCTTATCTGCGTATCGAAAGATCGACCTTAAGGTAGACGATTTAACTTTCTTATTTCTTTTTACATGGAACACAGTTTACTATATCATGAATACATTTACTATGTGTTAAAGCACAAGTAAAATCACAAAATATGATAAGCAAAGCATATCTGAGTATGTCTGATAGTGTGGGGTACACTGGTTAAAGCAAATCCGATCACTACTTTAACACATCCAGATGTTATGAGTATGATCATGCCTGAGTTTAAAATTGGACAAATTATATCTGCAATTGACATGGCTTATGAGCTACAATAATCAAAATTGAAGTGTAGTTCAACATGTTATGTCCAATATGATCCCAAGTTGTGATCTTTCTCACAAAGGACAAAACTAGTGTCTGATTCTGTATTGCATTTACTTTCTATATCAGAAAATACCAAAAGATTTTAGGTGTTTTTTGACATAAAGTTTTTAAAAATCAAAAAGATTTTATATCTTATTTCTTTTCGACTGATCAACATGAAATACGAAATCACGTTCAAAATCAAAATATCTTGGAGTCTCAAAGAGACGTTTTGCGCCAAGATTATTTATGTTTGCAGGTTTCTAAGTGGAAAGAGATCATGACAACTTCAAGTCTTCTGAAGCTGTTGATAAAGAGTTTACACACGATGCAATATCAAGTATTCGAGATCATACTAATCATCAAAGAAGAGGAAGAGTTTGATTGAAGATACAAGATACAAGTTTTAAAGTAGAAATTGATACTGCACATGTCGAGGGGGAGTTTGTAGATACATGGTTCCTGATCGTCATGTGAAGTACCAAATACAAGACAAGATGATGTAAGTTTTCTATAGGCCGAACCCTAGGCGAACCTAGAGTTCGGACCTAGACAAACCTTGTCCGAACCTGAGGTCCGGCTGGTCGTATTTTGTCTAGTATAAATAGTTTTTCTTGTGTTGTATTCAGTACTTCTTGGTTATATTTCTATCTGTGTACTCTGTGGTTCTTTGTGGTCTAATACAAAGCCTTTTGTATTTACATCTTGTTTCATTCAAGTTTTACATTGATTTTGATACGACTGAGTAGATGATCCACCGTTCACGCATTTTCAATGACAGAAGACATGATAGTAGGTTATATGATGTTCATAGTGAAAAATGGTCACATGACAAATATACATATATAATTTCTCCCAAGGAATTATATATAGTCAAACATAGTTCAAATGAATTTTTATGGTGTCATAATGTTATAAAGATGTTACATATGATTTTACCATGGAATTATTATATAAAATACGCTTATAAATTCAAGACATGATTTTTATGGTTAGTATACTTAAAAATGGGTTTTCTAAGTCATAGTATTATAACAAAATGCTATTTTGTTAAAAGTGATGCTAAACATAAAGAAGTATAAAAGTTCCTTGATTTTATTTCATACAATCTATTTAAAAATTTAAGTTAATAAATTACTAATAAGTTTCCAATAGTCACTTTTGATCCTAATTAATTCCAGTTTCAAAAACGGAGTTTTCGGGACCGGAAACCCTAATTTTCCAAATAATTTATTTAAAAATATGGGGACATATAGGTTCTGGTCTAGAAAGTTAAAGGGACTCACAATGGTGACAACCAAAAGTGGAAAATAATGTTTAGGAAGAAACCGGACAAAAACTGTGACTCGCGGTAACTCACAAACGCTAATTGGAACAAGTTGGACTTCCACCTACAAGCTTGATAATTTAAAAACTAATATCACATTAAAACAACCCAAAAACATGTTCCAAATGTTTAAGAAAACTCAAA
Source organism: Deinandra increscens subsp. villosa (assembly GCA_039602395.1). Classification (NCBI taxonomy): domain Eukaryota; kingdom Viridiplantae; phylum Streptophyta; class Magnoliopsida; order Asterales; family Asteraceae; genus Deinandra; species Deinandra increscens. Next base: position 39,098,618 of record JBCNJP010000006.1, read on the forward strand.
CCATCATAAAACAAGTCATAGATGCAAAATCGATGAAACGACACCGTTACCGGGACAACCGGCACTCAAATTCATAAAATATAAATTCTTATATTTTGAAATCATTATTTCGTAGAAATAAATATATTTTTATGTGTCAAAAATATTCTATGGAAAACCTATTCATATCACGTATTGTCTCGCGGTAGAAATCGCGCATTTTGAACCCAATTAATGAAGTGATTTAAATATTATTTTTGGAGGTTCAAAACCTTATGAATATTTAATTAAATTAAATATTTGTATTTATCATGTCGTCATTTGAGAATAAACATATATTATTCAATATAAGTATTTTCCTATTATTTTCCAGACGCGAAAACTCAATTTGTATTTATTTATTTAAATAAATATATTTCTTCAACCTAACTTATTTGTTTGTCAACAAGTAACTTTTTAAGATTTCTAATGATACAAATGGTTAACATAAGTCAAGACTTGACAGAGAACATTGGGTAACATGACATTTACCCAATGAGGCCAACCCTAAATGTCTTAAATATTATATTGTAGACACCGTTAGGTCAACCATCAATATCCAGTGCGATATCTATCACCCATCACTTAGCCAGGTGAGTCTCACGACCCATTTACTTATTTCTGTTTTCTAACTTTGGGGGAGAATTTCAAGAATTTTATGTTTAAATCATTTTTTAACACTATGAATACTCGTAGTACGTACTGATTGCATGTTCTTTACATTTCACTATTCTTATATATTTCATGTTGACTCATGTTAGTATGTCAATCCCACTAATAATTGAATTCGATTAGTTAAGTCTGAAACGATAACTAATGAGTAATCTATTTGGGTTGACGGCCCTGTCCTAATTGGTCGCTCCAATCCTGACTCCATTCGGATATAGTCAAGGGGTACATGTCAGTTATTCTGGTCATTCGGTATTCTTGGAGAAGAAAACCATGGTTGGGTAATAAGTTAGTGTCTGAATTCAAGGTTCATGTACAATCTTTACAACTTCAGTATCATTTACATTATGTCAAGACGACCTAACTTTCAAACTGTTCAAACATTTTCATGCGTCATTAAACCTGTGAACTCACCAACATTATGTTGACTTTTCAAACTTTCTTGAATTCTTAGGTAACTAGTCGATGCACTATCATGAAGTCAAACTGTCAGTTCCTGCTTTATGTCATGGTCTTGCCTGCTTGCGTGTTCATGCTTTCTTTTGAAGATTTATTTTCATTATGCCATTTGGAACGTTATGTTTTTAAATCTTGGACAACTTATCTTTTGAAACTTTTAGACAATGTTCTACCACTACTTATCCGCTGCACTCTTTTTATATTAATATAAAACTTGTCGTTTTAAAAGCAAATGGCAATTTAAAATGTTCATTTAGAAGTCATTCATTCATAATCACGACCATGATGCCAATCAGTCACATGCCTCCGTATCAGCCGATTTCAGGGTGTGACACCAATCTGTCACACCACCAAAAATCCACGTGCGAAATACCACCACAGGGAACGTGACAAACCAGGATCGACGTCCTTTAGTTACACCAAACGACCAATACTTAATAAAAAATTTTCATATTTTATTAAAATATAAATTAAGAGTTTTACAAATACGAAAGCGTAAATACAATAAAGTATCCAAATAATAACATCGTCACCCAAGGTGACGTGACTCATCTAAAGACGCTAAAAGTGTTTCAAAGATTCATGCATGCGTACTCGTGATACTTAACATCCGCAACCTGAAAAATAACATGCTAGAAAGTGTCAACACAAAGGTTGATGAGTTCACAGGTTTATCAGTTCAAAAACAATTCAAGTTGAAAGTAGTGCAACTATTCAAAAACAGTTCAAGTTGAAAGTAGTGTAACTGTTCAAAAACAATTCAAGCTGAGTGAGCACAATCACTAATATATATCAAATAGCTAGCTAGGCTATATACATGAAACTTCGCACGTTGATGGTCACTGAAGCTAACAGTTGTTTGAAGTTTGCACAATTTGACTTGTTGTGTTTAGGACGAATATAACACCTGTTCGATATCCAAATGGTCAGCTGAGTAACCTAAGTGGGGTTTGTCAGATCCAGTAGTACTACAATATATTTCCCGCTATCCTCATTAATATTAGCGGTACCATAGGAAGGACTTTGTTGTATCAGTGTGCTTCGAGTACTTTAAGTGATATATAAATGTCTAATTATCTCAGTTGTATGGTTCATGCATGTTAATTTCCCCCAACGGGATTTAAGATAGTAAAATGGGGCCGTGAAACTGAAAGTTCGTGAGCATCGAATCATCTACTCAATCTAGCTATATCGGACGAGAAACACGTAATTAAGAGTTTTTTATTGATCAAACAAACAATTACAACTCAGTAACACTCAGAAAAAGACTCAGAGAAACACCGTGGTAAACACACACTTAAGCACAGATCACACATGCTCAGTTCGAACTCTGTTACAAAATACAAAGACAAAACAACTATATATAGTCGTCTAGCTGAACCCAGGGCGAACTGCCAGTTCGCCCTGATCCGAACTCCAGTTCGGATGAGGTTCGCCTGGCAGACTAACTTTGTCTTGCACTTCTTCTCGTCTTGTCTCGATACTTCACACGACGAACAAATTATGTATCAACAAAAACTCACCTTTGGGTGCACAACGATTACAGATAGATAATAACAAAAAGTAGCAACTAGCTGCCTTGTACCTACCAATCACCTAACAAGCATAAGTGTATAAGTGCGAAGGAAAATGATTGTGAATTCCAGAATGAGTCGAGGATGGCACGTTGCCAAATCCGAGCGATTACCAAACCGACATGAATATACAGTATTTACTAATATTATATATTTTCTAAATCCAAAGTCCAAAATATATATATATATAGGGAGAGGATCATTTGAGAACTAATTTTATTTGAGAACTAAAAATAACTAATTTGAGCCACAAGTTTATTTACATGTATCCCCCCTCCCATGAATTGTAGTGGCCCCCCTTGAAATTTGTGGTTGAGATTTGGTTCTCAAAAGTTCTCAAAACAAAAAGTTCTCATTTGAACCTAACCCTATATATATATATATATATATATATATATATATATATATATAAAATCAAAAGTGTAAAACAATTCTAAATATATATATATATATATATATATATATATATATATATATAAAATCAAAAGTGTAAAACAATTCTAAATACACAATATAGATAATGAGCTCACAATCTGATACATATATCTACATAATCCATATAAAGTAGTCAAAGTGTCTCCATAGACCAAATATATATAATAAACTACGTAATATAGTTTATTAACAATTGTCTAAAAACCATAATTTTAGATTAATTATATACCAAAATCATTTAAAAATAACATTTTAGTCCAAAACGACAGTTTAAGGGTTTTATAAACCAAGTCACGGTTTACGGGTTTTTTAAACATTCTAAAGATCACCTCGATAAAATTTCAAGTTTACCAAATGCACAAAACCACAAAAAGAATAAAAATCCAAAAATATCGAGGTCACTAGGTTCAAATCCATGACCTCTAGTTCATGATTGCTAACAAATTTGATTCGGAAACCTTATATCCAACAGTAGCGAATATGAGGGTTTCTAGAAAAAATAAAAAAAATAAAATGGTGAGGCCGGGACTCAAACCCGCAACCTCGCCATTAAAATTCACGCGGCCAACAACCAGAGAAAACACCAGGTTTGGTTTTCACTCAGCTCACAAGTACTTAACCCTTACGGGTCGGGTGTCATCTTCCTCGCCCAACCCTACCGTCACCCATCCCCATTAACGATGGAAAGAAAAAAAATTCCAGAAGCCATATATGGATTAATAGATGAACCGCGAATGTTTTAATCGAATATAGGGAAGTCTTAGAATCACGTTGAGGTGAAACAAACACCGAAACGTGAGACGATGGCGACGATATTGAACTAATCGAACTTGACACCGCGTTTAATCTATGTTGCTTCCAAGTGGTGTTGTTGTGCACGTGCCTACCGTAACAGTTACATTGGTGGTTAGCTTGGTTTGAACGTGACTGGATTTCACTCTGGCGGTGACTCACGCCGGAACCAGGAAGCGAGGGAGAAAGGGAGTAGTGGTGGAGACCGATCAAATGGAGGTTTGAGGTTATGTTAGAGATTAAGTTAAATCGACCGACTTCCACTAATCAATAACCTTGTTGGAGCATAATTCTAGGTCGTCATGTGATGTATCAAATACAAGACAAAAGATGCAAATGTGCTGCTATCCAAACTGAAGAGGTGACGCGCACGAACTTGTTTGAACTGGCAGTTCGGATGATCGTGTTTTTGCATACTGATGTTCACCTATAAATAGCTTAGTATTGATTAGAATTACAACTTCCTGGTCATATTCTACACTTTCTGTGTGTGTTTCTATGTGGGTTTTTTCTCAAGCTTATCAATACAAATTTTCATTTGTATTTACATTTTGATCTCGTTTACATTTTACAATCAATAAATTAGCAAACGATCCTATGCTCACGCAATTTCAATTGGTATCAGAGTATTTTGGTTCCATTTGCTAATCAAATTGTAGTGGGTTTTTTGTGAAATTTCATCAAGTTCCTCAAATTCGAGAGTTATTTTGTGTTAAACTTGATTTCAAAATGTTCCTATTGTATTTTCGTTGTCTACTGCTGAAAATCTCATTCAAACACACCCAAAATCGCAAATTTTAGACAAAATAAGGTTTTGTTCGTCTGATTTCGCATCATGAGTTTTCAGTTCGGCTCAAGAACTTCCAGTTTGGGTGAATAACCGCTTTGAAGTGGTGGTTTGGCTGAGTTTGGGTGAGTTCGGACAAATGAGGTGGTGGTTCGAATTCAAGTTCGGATTCAGTTCGGTGATCTCAGTTCATTTGAGTTCGTGTACCCGAAGTTACACTTCAGATTGGTTCGGATCTAGTTCATTTCACTTCGTGAAGACTCAGTTCGAACAAGTTTGGAATTTCTTGGTTGTTTCACTAAAACTTACGTAACTTGAGAACTGTTAAGAGTTACGAGAGCTAATACTAGCCAAAACGACCGTCTCGAAGAGATCTACTCTTTTACTCGCATAACAACTAGTACCCTCCGTTTTGACCCCCAAAATCCACTTCTAAGACCTTCGTTTTTGAATTTGAAGTTTTTGGAGTGTTAGTTTTCGGTTTTGGTAAAGTGTGATACAAGCACATTGAACTCATTATTCATAAATTGTTCGAAAATGAGTGCATCACAAGTTAGTCTTATGATACCTACATTGATGAAATGGGAAGATTATCATGAATAGAAAGTTGATTTTGAGATTTACATCAACAAACATTTCAAATATTTTTAGAAGATAATCGATAAGCAATTCAAATGGCCTACTGATGGAAAAGGAGATGTAAAAATACATCAACATATTTCTCTATAAGAAAAGGCTTATATAGATAATGAAGACAAAGCCAGATACATTATCAAAACAACTCTTTCAGGAGGGTTATTTCTTGAAATCACAGTATACTGGACTGCGAAAGATTAATGGAATGCATTGAAAGAAAAAAGGTGAGACATGTGCACACATTCAGACCATGAAGATTGGCTCAGACTCTACTGCTTCAAAATCATATGATTCGGCATCTAGTGGTTTAGAATCATAAAGTAATGTGTTGTCAGAAAAAAAGGACTGTGATACTGTTTTTAAGACTGAACAATTTGATGGTTGTGTAGTTGATTCTGATTCTGAAACAAGTTATGTGATATATGATAAAGGGGATGATGCTGACATAGAAGAAGTTCAGAATGAATTTTTTTAATATGTACAAAGTGTGCTAAACTTGCTAAGATTAATGATTGTTTATTAAAAGAAAATAAAGTTTTAAGTAAAGAATGTGAAAAAGCTAAAGCTGAGACTAAAGAAGTTGCTGCAGATGTTGAAGTTTTATTCGAAAAGGCTTATCCTATTCAACAGAATATGAAAAAGTTAATCAGATTTTTGTTGAAGTTGCTGAGAAAGTAATTATTCTTCAAGAAGAACTTTCAAAACTTCAAGATAAAAATGTTCTTTTCCGAGAAAAGAATGAAATTTTATCAAGCAATGTTGATTATTTCACGAAGAAATGGGAAAAGGTTACCGATAAAAATTTTGGAAGAGTGTGATTTAAGAAGAAGACATAAGTATGAATATAATGAGTTGTCAGAACAATTTATTTCTTCTTAGAAAGATCTGTTGGATGCTCAAGTGAAGATTTCAGAAATGAAAATTGAGATTCTTGATTTGCAAAGACAAGTGAAGAATTTCAATTTGTCACCGACATTTCTGAATTACATTTACAAACTATAGAAGAATGAAGAAAGCGTTAAGGATGATTTACATAAAGTTCCGTCACCAGCTGATGTATCAAGTATTCCTTATGCTTCTATTGGTCCAAATGGCTAAATGCATGATTATTCAAAGTTTGCAACACCGGTTTCAACAAAGAAAAAGAAAAATCAAAGTCTGGGAAGAAGAAAGTTATCAATGGACAAGCTTTAAAGTTTGACGCTGGTTCATCATTCTTGGAAGATGAGAATATTTTTTATAAGAGTAAAAAAGTCTGTTAGTGTTTCAACTGAAGTTGAACTTGATAAATCTCTGATTCATCAAAACAAGCTAAAGGATATTAAAGCTAAATTTACAAGAAGGGTTAAAGAAAGGAATGTTTCTAATGCTAAAGTTGAGTCATCAAAGATTCCAGGGGTCAAGCAAAAAGGTTTGGGTTTTGAAGTCAACGATGTTTCAGTGCAACAGACAACAGGGAAATAGAAGAACATTGTTGTTCAACAACATCCCAAGAAACAATTTGTTAAACCTATTCAGACTCAGCAAAAGCAAGCTCATCAGAAGAAACCAAATGTTTCTACATCAAGAAATGGTTGTTATCATTCTGCAGGTTCATCGAGTGGTTCTTACTACTTACCCGAAAGATCATCTCCTAGGTATGATTCTTATTATAATTTCTTTGATTCATTTACTTCTGATCATTCTGTTGGTTACTATGATTCTCCTGCTGCAAATCATAGTTGGAAACCAAAGAATTTTTTCACATTCTAACCAAAGCTCCGTGAAAGAATTTGCTACGCATGTCATCGACCTGGACATATGGCTGCAAATTGTCTGACGACTACATACGTTCACAAAAATGCAAAATATATACATAACAACGGTAAAAAAAAAATTATGAACCATGGTCCCTAAAATTTAAAACAATTAGTAAGTTGTGTTCGTCGACAGTTGGAACATTTTCAGGTTCTGATCAAAATTTAAAATCTTCAATGAAATGGAAATCGAAAGTTGTTTTCATGGCCAACACAGACTATGTGGAAGATACCGGGTGACCCGACATTGTTGAATTGGGTCGATCCCAAAGCATCTAATGTTTATTTGGTCTCAGCAGGTATTTCAGGAAGACCTATCGGTAATTAAAAAGTTGTTGTTGGTGAAATATATGTGATAACTTAAAATGAATTTCTAAATCACAATTTGTGTTTTCAAACTACTAAACTGCTAGTATTCATGTTAGTTGATCAATTTCTGTTTGTTTTTTCACTCCGTCTCATTTTGAGGGGGAATTAATTTTAAAAAAAATACAAAAATAGTGTGTTGTTTTTCAAATAGTAAAAATGAAAATCTAGAAATAGAGTTTGTCATTTTTAGGGGGAGACAATTTGAAAACATAAAAACATTGAAAAATGAGAAATTGTATCCGACATGATTGGGAAATGATGGTACATTAGCTTACATTGTCTAACTCATGGATAAAGTATCTGAAAAAGCCATAAGATCATTGTTTGAAGAGCTAGGTAGGCTCGACAAATCAGAAAGTATACAAATGTGATATACACTAAATCTGATGCGTGACCTAGTGGACAACATCATGATATATCAAGAAAAAGCTATGTGAAAAGAAAATGAGAAGTCACTATGTATAGATGTGTTCATTTTGCAAAGATTTAAACTTGTTTGATTTTCTTTATTTTCTTAAATGACCGGACTATCTTTGCGTGTCCACAAGACCGACCTGATAGTTGTTCATTTAAGTTTATGCTTATTTTCATTGGTGTTTTGTATAACTCATCAGACTTTCTCTGCGTGTTCACAAGACCGACCTGATTGTTGTTGAGTTATACAATTTCAACTTGTTTTTATTTTTCTTATTTTGTTAAATCCGAGGCCTTATCTGCGTATCGAAAGATTGACCTTAAGGTAGACGATTTAATGTTCTTATTTCTTTTTGCATGGAACACAGTTGACTATATCATGAATACAATCACTATGTGTTAAATCACAAGTGAAATCACAAAATGTGATAATCTGAGTTTGCCTGATAGTGTGGGGTACACTGGTCATGAAAGTGACTGAGCGTACCTCCGAACCCGATCCTCGTCGAAACTCCCTCCCCGAAACTGACCTTCGGACCTAGTCCGAACCTGACCTCGGAACCTCCTCCGAACCTGACCTTCGGACGTCTGAACCTGGAGTTTGGAGCGGTTATTTTCAGATCTGTTCTTCGGCCGAACGTTGTCCGAACTCGAACTGGAAATTTTTGAAATCGAACCAGACTAAGAAAATTGATCGAATTTGAACATCTAGAGGCTTCTGTAGGTAAAAACATGACTCAGAAAGAATTGATAGATTAATAATAAATTAGGAAAACATTTTCAATCACCCCTAACCAAAGGTTTAACGGCTCGAAATGAAGAAAAACGATAGATTTCGACCATAGAAAGAGCAACAGCTCTGATACCAACTGAAAAACCGTATAAAGATCGATTCTATGGATGAGACGGAAGTTTTGTCATTGATTCGTGTCAAATGATTACATACACCGAAGGAGTATACAACAATTAAGCTCCGGGGGAGGTCGGGACAGAACCTCCCCTCTCAACACACATACACAAGACAGAAACTTACAAAGAAATACAAAGACGAAACTATTTATACTTCTTCATTCTGTCCAAACTGAGCACCTCCGAACCTGCTCC
>JBCNJP010000006.1:39108170-39426439 GCA_039602395.1 Deinandra increscens subsp. villosa
TATCTCTGTTGATACCTTGTGTTCATTAGTAAATCCAATTCGTGACCCCTTCTAGAGCCAAGTCTGGGAGTGGGTGTCACAGAATCAGTAAAGCAAACCTTTATTTCCATCCGTGTTCATCGATTAACCGAATCATGCAGTAGTAAGATCCCTTCGTGGTTTTACAAGTCCGATCGTTTGACAAAATAAAGAAAATCAAACAAGTTTAAATCTTTGCAAAATGAACACATGTATACACATTGACTTCTCATTTTATTTTTCACATATCTTTTTCTTGATATATCTTAAGATATGCATCAAGATGTTGTCCACTAGATCAAGCATCAGATTTAGCGTATATAACATTTGAATACTTTCTGATTTGCGGAGCCTACCTTACACATCGAGCAAATGGTCTTATGGCTTTTTCTTCTATTTTATCCATGAGTCAGACGATGTAAGCCAATGTACCATCATTTCTCAATAATGCCGGATACAATTTCTTATTTTTCAATGTTTTTGGATTTTTGCATTTTTCAATGTTTTTGTCTTTTTTTAAATTTCTCCCCCTAAAAATGACAAACTCTATTTTTTAGATCTTCATATTTAACATTTAAAAAAAAACACACTATTTTTGTATTTTGCAGAAACAAACTCCCCCTCAAAGTGAGATGAAGTGAAAAACAGTTCAGAAATTGATCAACCAACACGAATACGAACATTTTAGAATTTTGAAAACCAAATTGATTTTGAAATTTAATTTAAATTAACACAGATATTTCACAATCAGCAATTTTCCAATCACCGAAAGGTCTTCCTGAAATACCTGCTAACACCAATTAAAACGTTAGTCGCTTTGGGATCGACCCCGATTCAATAGTGTTGGGTCGCCCGGTGTCTTGCACATAGTCATTGTTGGCCTTGGAAACAACCTTTGGTTTCCAAATTTGTAAAGATTTTTAAATTTTGATCAGAACCAGAATCAGTATCAACTGGCGTACTCGGTTTAGACCAAGACGACTTACGAGTCGATTTGACCTTTGGAGACCATGGTTCATAAAAAAATTGACCTTTGTTATCCACATATTTAGCAGTGTTGTGGATATATGCAGTCATCGGAAATTCAGCAGCAAGATGTCCAGGTTAACGACATGCATAACAAATTCGTTCTCGAAAAATATTTTAAAAATTCTTTGAATTTTGAAAACCAGATAATGTTCAGAATCAAAGTTATCAAAGAAATCATCATAGGAATCATACCTAAGAGATGGACGCCGTGGAGATGATGACCCTCCAGAATAATAAGATTTGTCCTTTGAAGGAGGTGATTTCTTTGGAACTTCAACTTTTGAAATCTTCTTAGTTTTTTCTGGCTGCTGAGCTTGAATCGGTGCTTCCTTGACCTGAAAACCCAAACCTTTGTGTTTATAGCTAGGTGTCTTTGATGAATTTGAAGAAGAACTAGAAGCTTCTCTCCCCTTAGATTCTCTAGTGAATTTTGCTTTGATGTCTTTCAATTTGTTCTTTTCAACCAAAATCTTTTATTCTTCAATTCCAGATGAAGTACTTGAAGCAACCTTATCAAAAACCTGTTCATGTTCCAAGAAAATAGATTTAGAATTAAACTTTAGAGCTTCACCCAAAGGTTGTTGCTTTTTCTCAGATTTAATTTCTTGTTCTTGGATGAAGTGGCAAACTTTGAATAATCATGTAAATCTTCTTTAGGATCCAGTGGAGCAGATGTAAATTCAGATAAATCCATCGGTTGAGGAACCATGTGAATATCATCCTTTTTGGAACTATCGTCACTCCGATCCTGTTTGTATAAGAAATTCAGCAATGTCGGGATAAATTGCAATTCTTCACTTACCTCTTCAATTCTAAAATTTCCAACTTCAATTCAAAAATTTTCGATTGAGCATCAAACACTTCTTTTTGAGACTTAATGAAATTTGCATTGAGATCATCATACTCGTATGTTTGCAACTTCCGAATCTCACATTCAGCAAACAATTCCACAAGCACACTTTCTCTTTTCTTCTTGAAAATTTCAATGTCTTTTGTCAAGACTTCATTCTTATCACAAAACAAAACATTTTTCAGATTGAAGTTTTCCAATTGTAGCAGCCGTTTCAACCACAAGAGCATTAGCTTTTTCATACTTTTGTTGAACTGGATAACTCTTCTCAAATAGATTTTCAAAATCTTGTGTTGCATCTAACGCTTCACCTTTGGCTTTCTCACACTCTTCAGCAAATATACTCTTTTCTTTCAAAACATCCTCATGAGCATGAACCAATTCATAATATTTCTTTTGAAATTCTTCCAATTCTTTATTTAGAATCACAATTTCTTCAGACAATAATTCATAATCCTTTTCAAGAGTTGTATTCTTCTTACCCAACCTTATACATTCAAGACATTTTGATTCTTCGACTTTAACTTCTTTGATCATTGATTTTGTCGAATTGGAATCAGAATCAGTCATAATACTATTATCATCATCATGACGAGCAGTTAATGCAACAGTAAATGGAGCATGTTTCATTTCTGCTTCAGAATCTGCATTCTATGCAAATTCATCTGGATGCCAAAACATTTCAGTCAGTTTTTCGTCAAAAGAAACAGATTTCTTCTCAACATTAAAAGCTTCATTTAGTGAATGGATAACCAAATGACCATGTTGACCAGACTTCAATTTATTTTCAGTTGAACTCGGACATCCTCGTGCAAAATATCCATATATAGAACACTTATAACATGTAACCTTTGACTTGTCCAGTCCAATTTTCCCATCCTGATTCAATCTCTTCTTGCCAGTTTTATTGAAAAATTTCTTCGTTCTTCGAACCAACATAGCATATTGCCAGTTCAAATCCATCTATTCCAAATGATCATAATCGATTTGATCATAATCTTCATTGGTTAATTTTGCATTACTTACGGAACCAGTAATAACACCAAAATATGAAGATACCAATGCCGACATTAATGCATTATAATCATCGGTAATTTGAGCAGACAAAGCATTCTGAGTTATAGAACTAGGAACAGAAACAGTACAACCAGCAGAATAACTAGGAGTTTCAGATTTACCTGCAATGAATGTTATAGGAGGTGCGGAACTAAGAATATTAGATTTCCCAGCATTCATGGTTGAATCATTGTCACCATAATACACCGCAGGATTTTGAACTTGTGCAGGAAGCGACTTGTTCACCATTAACTCCATATCTCGTGCTTGGATTCTTTGAACCAGATCATTATGACAATCCTAAATATTCTTTATCATGAGTGATCATCATTACATATTTCTCTCATTTCTCAGGCAAAGCTTCCAAAATCTTTTATTTCATATCAGTTTCTTCTTTTGTAAGATTCACCAGACACATTTCACTCATTAAATGTTCAAATCGTGCAATCAGATTTGGAATAGTTTCATTCTAATAATGCTTGAAACTATCAAATTCCTTCTTTAAAACCTTTTGTCGACTTTTCTTATATTGATCATTGCCTTCACATCTCTTTTCCATTGCATCCCATAAACTCTTCGATGTATAGTCCATAAACTCTTCGATGTATAGTTTCCAGAAAATTGATGTAACAATTCTTTAGGTAATGCCATTGTCAAAGTACCATACGCCTTTTTCTCAGCTTGATATGCTTTCTTTTGTTCAGAAGTAAGTTTTCTTTGAAGAATTTGCTCCCCGGTTTCATCTTTAGGATAGACATATTGATCAGAAAATGCCAACCACATATCAATATCATTTGTATCAATGTACGCTTGAAATCATTTAACCCAACTATTATAATTCCAACTTGAGCAATTTGGGAACTTTCTGACTTGTTCCGATTTTATTATCATAGTTCATCATAGTTTGCATCATAGCTTGCACCGAATTATGAATTGCTGCAAACGCTGGAAAATCATTTATCTTAACCCATTAGACAAGTAAAAGCATAGATCTCTCCGAGACGGTCGTTTTGGCTGGTATTGGGTTTTGTAACTCTTAAACGTTCTCAAGTTACATCAGTTTTCGTGAACCCTTTCAAAAATCTTGATTACTGTTCACCCGAACCTCAGCCGAACGTGATCTGAACTTCTTCCGAACCTTAACCGAACTTGGCTTTGAAAGATGTTGATTGAACCTTAACCGAATCTTATCCAAACCGGAATGTATCTGAACCTTTGCCGAACTATAACCGAACACTACTCGAACCTCAAGTTCGTTAGAATTTTAGCCGAACGTTATCCGAACCTAGAGTTCGGAACGGTTACTTTTCAATTACTACCGAACCTCAGACGAACTCGAACACTCTCGACTCCATTTTCCCGATTTTCAGTGTTTTTGGATGAAATTTTTGACAGTGATTCAGAACAACTCAAGAGAAATGAAATAGTGGAAGATTTATCATTAAAAGCACACTCAAGATGATTAAACAAACACACAAATGAGTAGCATTTTTTGTAAAATCCCAAATTTGACTTGACAAACTCGAAAACACAGATTTCCGACTAGTAGATTGAACCAAAAGCTCTGATACCACTTGAAAATGCGTGAACGGTGGATCGTCTACTCAGTCGTATCAAAATCGATGTAAAACGTGAATGAGACAAGATGTAAATACAAACGGCTTTGTATTAGACCACAAAGAACCACATAGTACACAGATAGAAATATGACCAAGAAGTACTGAATACAACACAAGACAAACTATTTATACTAGACAAAATACGGCCAACCGAACCTCAGGTTCGGACAAGGTTCTTCTAGGTCCGAACTCTAGGTTCGCCTAGGGTTCGGCCTATAGAAAACTTGCATCATCTTGTCTTGTATTTGATACTTCACATGACGATCAATAACCATGTATCTACAGTCATGGATTTTATTATGAACATAATGACCACTTGTTTAAATATACTAAGCATGAATATGCACATATTTTACACAAGACATGACAAAATATAACACCATAGCACAATAAATATATTTCTAGTCTAGAAATACCATTTATTAGTTAAAGTATAACATATATCAAGACTTGTATGGAACATGGGTTTGAACATGTTATTTGTTTATGAACATAAACATGAGTAAAGATATGAAGATGCCTCACTAAAGCTTCCACGGGATCGGTAATGACAAATGGGTTTGTTGTAAGCTTCCAATGTTTAGCTCCAACCCAATCTTGTGTCTTGAATAAATGACAGAAATTGATGGAAAGGGAGAACAAGGATCATAGAGTATTCTTTAGTGTTAGGAGAAAGAATATAACTTGGTTAAATGAAAAATAAGGTCATGACTAACTAGAGATTGGAAGAAGATAAACTCTAAGACTTGAATGAGCTTGGATGTCGAAGAAAAGTTGATGAGGGTGATGGTGCTTGGTCACGGATCCGAGCGCAAGTAAGAAAAGGAGAAAGTAGAGTGTTTGTGTGTTTTTCTTGAAAGTTTAAGTGTAGGAATGAAATGGAGAATAGTAGGTTGATATTAAATGAAATGGACTTGGGTTTGGTTAAGTAATGTGAACCGTATGAAGGGTGGTTCGGTGGTTGTGTGCTTGAACTGAGAGGAAAATAGAAGAAGAGAATGAGTGTTCTTTTGGTTTATGGCTAAGTGTTTTTGTATGTAGAGGTGCACCGAATCGGTTTATAAGAGAAGGGGGGGGAGATTCAAGCAGTTGGAGGGAAATGTTTATCCAATGGGTCTTAGAACTTGTGTACTTAGGGGGACATTCATGCTCCCTATGGATTGAAAGGGTGTCATAGGGTGGCTTGAGATTTCTAGGTGGAATCCAAGGAAGTTAACTATAGTTCTTGTGAGGTTGGCTAGGGGAAATTAGTTAAGAACCGATGATATGAAGGGAACCGGTTTCCAAGGGTTTCAAAGTCGGGTCGGTCGGGTGGAGAAAATAGGGAGACCGAGAGAGTGTAGGTATTCGGTCGAAAACCGATACATAGGCCGAGAACCACTTTAACGAGCCAAAGGGTTAGCTTGTTTGGGCCATCGAACGGGCTAGGATATCGGGCTGAAAAGAAAATTAAAAGGGTAGTTTAGGCCTATTGGGCTGGTTGGGCTGAACCAAACCAAAAAGGGAAAAGAATTAGGCCTATTAGGCCGGATCATTGGAATGGACCGGGTCGGTTACAATGTGATGGACGGGTTAAAGTTCCAAGTCTTGAGATTACGTTATTGACTAACCATTAAATGTTTTCGATTGATATTGGCGTTTACGAATTTGATAAACAATTGAAAATTATTGATAAACTTATTGTAACACTAACTGAATATTTAGATAATAAGTTTTGAAATATTGATCATGGTTTAAATGTTGAACGATAAACGTTACGCATGCATTGTGAATACAATTCGAATGTACGTTTAACATTATGTTTGAATATGTTATGACATAACATAATAACTTTTGAAAAATATAAAATGGCTATTTTATATTTCTTGTTATTGAAGTTCTGTTTTAATGAGAATGAACGTTCTTGTTAGTAACGGATTGATTTCTTATACGATTATGGGTTAAGTCAAGGCATGATGTAAAGTATTTGCATGTAAAGTTACTTAATTACTCATTAAGTCTAGTTGCAAAAAGTAATTAAACTAATTGCATGTATATATATATATATATATAGGGTTAGGTTCAAATGAGAACTTTTTTCTTTGAGAACTTTTGAGAACCATTCTGAGCCACTAATTTTCAGGGGGTGAGCATTCAAATTCATAGGGGGGATTTCCTTATATATAAC
Source organism: Deinandra increscens subsp. villosa (assembly GCA_039602395.1). Lineage (NCBI taxonomy): Eukaryota > Viridiplantae > Streptophyta > Magnoliopsida > Asterales > Asteraceae > Deinandra > Deinandra increscens. Next base: position 39,114,910 of record JBCNJP010000006.1, read on the forward strand.
TTGTGGCTCAGAATGGTTCTCAAAAGTTCTCAAACCCAATTGGTTCTCAAATGATCCTCTTCCTATATATATATATATATATATATATATATATATATATATATATATATAATTAAAGTTGACCAGAATTTCTGGATTGTCACACTTGGTATCAGAGTCTTGGTTACAGCGAACTAAAATTTTCGTCTTAGACTGTAACTGTTTTGCATTAGTTGTACACTTAAACATTTTTCTCATGCGTCGTGATACTCACTCCTACACGCACTTGGTCTATAGTATGTCATTTTCTTTTAATCATCTAACTCTCTTATATTCACGGCGAGGAGCCAGTAATCCTTGAATCGTCTTCAACATCTCTAAGTCGTATATCTCTTGGCTAACATCCATAGACGATGAGACGCCGAATCAGATCAGAGGATCTCATCATCACTCTTGAAGAGTCGTTTGCTGGTTTAGCAACTGGGCGTACACTACTAGAAAAAGTGCCTTTAATGACGCGCGAATTATGGCACACACTCGTTTTGCGACGAGCAAACGTGAGTGTCGTTAAAACACTGTCATAATTTCTAAATTATTAATATTAAACGACGCTCATTTTTGGGCGTCATATATTAACTGTCATAGAAAAAACCAAAAAAACACGGACTTCAGTTTTTTAAGTAGCGCGTCATAAAATCCGTCGTTTTTTTTTTTCCCACGCGCGCTCCACCAAAATCATATTCCTGCTGTTTGCCCTAATTTTGACTCCATCCCACCAAAAACACTCCTTACGAATTTTTTTTGCTCCTACCAAGCTCCAATCGATTTTGCCCTAATATTTCTGCCCATCGCTCCAATAGCTCCAATCATAATCGTTCACTGCCATCGCTCCCACCAAATCTGATAGCGTGATGGTAAGTAACACCTTGAACTATGTCAAGAACACAACCCTAGGAACCAAAGCCGGCCCTAGCTCGATGGAATAACCTCCAAACGATAATTATTATTCAATCAAAAAAACCAGTTTTTGAAACAACCAACAAGAGTTTAAATACTAAACAAAATACTTGGAAAACAAGAAACAAACATAAAACATAAACCCTCATGGGCCGGCGCCAATAGGAGGATTTACTGGGCCGGTCCGGGTGAAACCCACACACCACCTCTAGCCACTTTCGTTTGGAGAAGAGCCCAACACCGTGAAGCCCAACTCGTTCCCCTCGCCATCATCCTCCCCAGCTTGAAAAGGACTCGTCCCCGAGTCATCATCACTCAAATCCCCTTCATACGGAGAAAGATCAGCAACATTAAAGGTGGCAGAAACATTGTAGTGACCTGGCAAATCAATCTTGTACGCATTATCATTAATGCGCTTCAATACACGGAACGGACCATCAGCACGCGGATGTAACTTGCCAAAACGACCATTAGGGAAACGCTCACGACGAAGATGTATCCACACCAAATCACCCTCGGTAAAAACAACCGGCCGACGATGCTTATTCGCGGCGTCCTGGTACTGCAAATTATGCTTAGCAATTTGAGCTCGGACCTGTTGATGTAACTCTTGAATCTGACCCGCGCGAACATCCCCGTCCGTACTAAGGGTCGATATATCCACAGGCGAAGCCAAATCAAGAGGAGTAAAAGGATTACGACCATAAACAACAAAAAACGGACTCTTCCCTGTCGACTTATGACACGAACGATTATATGCAAATTCGGCTTGTGGTAACACTAAATCCCATTGCTTCGGTTTATCACCAACCAAAGACCGAAGCAAATTACCCAAACTACGATTAGTTACCTCCGTTTGACCGTCAGTTTGCGGGTGATGAGAACTGGAAAACTGCAACTTGGACCCCAAACGCTTCCACAACGTGCGCCAAAAGTGTCCCACAAACTTCACATCGCGGTCAGATGTAATAGTCTTCGGAATGCCATGCAAACGAACAATCTCCGCAAAATATAGTCGGGCCACTTGGGAGGCATCAAATGTTTTGGCACACGGAACAAAGTGTGCCATTTTAGAAAAACGATCCACCACCACCATGATTGAGTCTTTATGTCGTTGCGTGCGTGGCAAACCCAAAACAAAATCCAAGCTAACGTCCTCCCAAGGGGCCTGCGGAATCGGCAACGGTGTGTATAGCCCCTGGTTAGAATGTGTGGTCTTAGCAATGTGGCAGGTATGGCAGCGCTTCAAGAGTTTGGCGACGTCGGCGTCCAATCGAGGCCAATAAAAACGGTCACGAACCTGGGCGATGGTTTTGTCGCGGCCGAAGTGTCCGGCTAACCCACCTTTGTGACATTCCAAAATAATTGCTTCCCGAAAGGATGAGAGCGGAACACATATATGGGCGCCACGGAATAATAACCCTTCACGGCGGTGAAACAGGCCGTAGGTGGAATAAACAGTGCGTACCCATGGGATGCGGAAGTCAGGATCATCAACATATAATTGTTGCCACGAAATAAAACCCGGTACCAAAACTCGAAAGGTGGTAAGAAGGTTTGGCCGGCGGCTGAGGGCATCGGCCACTTGGTTCGAATGTCCGGCTTTGTGACGAATGGTAAATGAATATTCTTGTAATGTTTCAACCCATTTAGCATGCCGCGGGTTTAACTTGGCTTGTCCTTGGATATATTTTAAAGCTTGGTGATCCGAAAAGAGGACAAAATCATTGGGAAGCAAATAGTGTCTCCAAAACTCGAGGCAACGAATAATGGCATAAAATTCTTTGTCGTAAGTACTGTATCGTCGTCGCACCTCATTGAGTTTTTCGCTAAAATAAGCGATGGGTCGCCCATTTTGACTAAGAACCCCGCCGACTCCAATTCCGGATGCATCGCATTCAACTTGAAAAACCTCATCAAAGTTAGGGAGGGCGAGCACGGGAGCCTGTGTGACCAGCGCTTTTAACTCCGCAAATGCCTTCTGTGCTTCGGTGGTCCATACGAATTTCGAACTCTTAAGTAAGTCTGTCATAGGTGCAACGATGGAACTGAAATTGCGTATAAACCTCCTATAAAACGAAGCCAGACCGTGAAAACTTCGAACATCATGTAACGAGGCCGGAGTAGGCCAAGACGTGATAGCCTCGACTTTCCCATCATCCATCCGTATACCCGTGGCCGAAACTAGATAACCGAGAAAAGTGACCTCGGGAGTTAAAAAATGGCATTTTTTTCCGTTGGCAAAAAGTCGTTGATCGCGTAAAATAACAAACACCTCCCGCAAGTGGTTCATATGCTGCACTAAAGAGTTACTAAAAATAAGGATGTCATCAAAATAAACAACTACGCTCTTACCGATGAGTTCCCGAAAAATGTGGTTCATGAGTCGCATGAACGTGCTAGGAGCGTTGGATAACCCAAACGGCATGACCATCCATTCGTATAACCCATCCCTCGTCTTGAAAGCCGTCTTCCACTCGTCACCCGGACGCATGCGGATTTGGTGATACCCGCTGCGTAAATCAATTTTGGAAAAAATAGTGGAGCCATGCAACTGATCAAGCAAGTCTTCAAACCGGGGAATGGGGAACCGGTATTTGACGGTGATTTTATTAACGGCCCGACTGTCGATACACATACGATAAGCACCCCCTGGTTTAGGAACGAGCAAAGCAGGAACGGCGCACGGACTTTTACTCTCCCGAATGAATCCTTTTTCCAAAAGTTCTGTCACCTGTCGTTGTAGTTCATTAAATTCCTTCGGGTTCATTCGATATGCGGGTTTATTTGGAATGCTTGCCCCCGGGTGGAAGTCAATACAATGTTGTATCTCCCGTTCCAAAGGTAAACCTGACGGAATCTGATCGGGAAAAAGGTCCGCGAACTCGGCTAATAATGGGGCAACCTCTTCCGGCGGTGGTGGAGCCGGCTGATTTTCTTCGACCACCACAAGGCCGAAGAGCCACGGCGGTTCTGGTTTGAGAGCACACGTCATGAACTCCGATTTGGAAAGAATGAGCGCCTTTGTTTGTGTTTCCCGCGGGTTAAAAGGTGCCAAGGTGATAGCCAAACCCTCTTTTTTAAAACTATAAGTGTTCCGGTAACCGTCGTGTTTAACTCGCCTATCAAACAACCATGGCCGACCTAACAAGATGTGACATGCATCCATGGGTATGACCTCACACCACAGCTCGTCATTGTATTTATTACCGATAGAGAAAGACACCAAACACCGATGAGTAACCTTTAGTAAATTTCCCTTTTTCAACCAAGTTAACTGGTATGGGTCCGGATGAGCTTGGAGAGTTAAGCCCAATTTTTCCACCGCTGTGGTTGCAATCATGTTATCACAGCTACCCCCGTCTACTACCACGTCGCAAACTTTACCTTTGATTGTGCACTTTGTTCGGAAAATATTGTGACGTAGCCAACTTGTATCATCTTCATCATTGGAAACGGCGGCGCTAAGGACCCGCTGGGAGATTAGAGCTTCTCCACGATCTGGGTAAATAATTTCTCCTTCAGGTTCAGATTCCGCATCTTTGTCATCGTCATAAATTGGTGCAGGGTCGTTGACAAAAGCGACAACGTCTTTATTGGGGCAGTCTCGACGAAGATGACCAATCCCGTTGCATTTATAACACCGTATCGCCCCCGCAAGCGGGTTTGAGGAAGGCGTTTGGACGACGGGAGTGGCGGCGTTAGGGGCTGTCGAAGAAGCAGGTGCGGCTGCTGTAGTACCCCGGCTTTGATTGGGCCGCTGGTACGTCGGTTTCGGTCGTGCTGTCAACTGTTTCTCCACTCGATACGCAAGCCTGCATACATCATCAAACGAATAGTATTGCTGCAAGTGGATGACATCTGCAATGTCAGTCCGCAAGGAACCCAGGAAACGAGCAATTAATTGCTCTTCCTCCTCATCGATGCCACACCGCATACGTAACCTTTCAAACTCAAGAACAAATTCCGTCACGGTTAAAGACCCCTGTTTGAATGCATGGTACGCTAAAAAAGCGTCCTGTTTATGAGTAACAGGCAAAAATTTTTTGTATAATAAATGTTTCATCTTTTCCCATGATTTAATTTTACGTTTACCTTCATGTGCGCGCTTCCGTTTTAGGTTGTCCCACCACAGTGATGCGTGTTTCTTTAGTTTAATTGCCACAAGCTTGACCTTCAAGTGATCAGGGACGTCTTTTAGGTCAAACATGCTCTCCACGGTACGGACCCAATCAAGAAACTCGTCGGGTGCCACACCTCCTTCAAAGTCTGGAATATCCATGCGAAATCCCAGATTTCGCAGTGGGTCTGATGCTCGAGGTGGGGTTCGAACTGGTTGATAGGGTTGGCCAAAAGGATTGTAGTAACCGGCCCTATCCCCATCGTCCCACACGACCGATTCGGTCCTCTCCGATTCTTCCCGAACATTCCAGCGTTCTTCGTTTTGTAGTTCCACTTCACGAAGCCTCTGGCGTAATCGATCAATCTCCTCATCCCTCGGATCACGGTAGTAGTCCTCGTTGCCTCCTGCGGCGAATCGACGATGATTTCTACGATGATCCGACATGGCTCTGAATACCACTTGATAGCGTGATGGTAAGTAACACCTTGAACTATGTCAAGAACACAACCCTAGGAACCAAAGCCGGCCCTAGCTCGATGGAATAACCTCCAAACGATAATTATTATTCAATAAAAAAAACCAGTTTTTGAAACAACCAACAAGAGTTTAAATACTAAACAAAATACTTGGAAAACAAGAAACAAACATAAAACATAAACCCTCATGGGCCGGCGCCAATAGGAGGATTTACTGGGCCGGTCCGGGTGAAACCCACACACCACCTCTAGCCACTTTCGTTTGGAGAAGAGCCCAACACCGTGAAGCCCAACTCGTTCCCCTCGCCATCAAAATCTTTCACTGCCATTGCTCCCACCGATTGAAGCTTCACAAATCGTTCACTGCTCCATCGCTGCGCCTCAAAAGAGTTCCTCGCTGCACCTCAGTTTTTCCCATCGCTCCATCGTTGCACCTTAATTTTGCCCTAATTTTGGCTCCATCTCGTCGACGAGCAATAAATGAAGAGCAGCGGGTAAACATATGTTCTTTTGTCACTATCAATTTTGTTTTATATGAGCAGCAGGTAAACATCTATTCTCTTGTCCTCAATTTTGTTATTCTTATTGTCTCTCCATCCTGTTTCCAGAGCCTATATAGGTATCTAGAAATTTCCACCCGTAAGTTTGTGTTGTACCTGGAAATTTCCACCCCTAAGTTGGATACTGTGTTGTATACTAATAATCTCAACCTCAGATTTTGTTATATCAGAAGTTACAAAGTCCGTTTCTAACTTTCTATATCTAGATAAAATCTAGTGTGCTGCTTTTATTTATATGTGTACCATTAACAAAACTTATCATAATTTAAAACAAGTCTAAGTTGCACAAGTGATGCAGATTGATTAGATGAAAATAGGCAACTGTCAAAGAATCCAGTATATATGTCAGTTATGTTTAGAGTTAATTTAGATGTCTTTTGAGTATTAATCATAATGTAATTGGAATTTGGAAACAACTGCTCGTGATGGTGTCAAACCTATAGGACTGGTTAGGGTAGGGTTAAAACCACTTTGGTTAGAGAAAGGTTTAGTGGTGAGGAAACCCAATGCATATGGTTAAAAAGTAGAGATGTTTAAAAAAAAATTGTAACTTAGTGTTTTAATATATCATTTTTAATTTGAAAATCTGTTTTAGTACAATTAGTTTAACAATATATACTACTTCTACTCATTGTAATTTTTGAATTCAGTTATTAATGCCTTCATGTTCTTTGTAAATCTGTGTTAGGTTCATATTAAGGCAAAGAGCGATGCAACTCTTCTTCGATATTGGTTGACTTATTTGCTTTTTCAAATCTTAGGTAATTGCTTTATTTGCTATTGTTATTTACATATTTGGAATTCCACCGTCAATGGTTGAACTCTCCTCTAAAAGTTGTGTGGTTGTTTGCATGTTTCCTTCGGATCATGCTTGTCATTATTGAAATTAAAATGAGATTGTGTTGTTATTTGCATCTTTGCATCTATATTATAGTCCATATACTATGTTGCATAGGGAAGGGGGTGTAATACCTCTTCCTTTCCTTAAACCTTTATCCTAGCTTGGGAGGTTTTTGCTATACCTGCCCTGCATATACCCATAAACTCACCTGTTCAGGAAATGTTATCGTGATGTGCTTGTAGCGCGATCATTTCACTTCATTAGAGTTAGCAAAGTAGGAATTCAAGTGGTTGCCTGTGGGGCACTTGTATCTTCTTTCTTCACCTTGATCTTTTCACATTTGCCTTGATCTTTTAAAATTCTTCCCATCTCGCTTCTATCACATTGTGCGTTAAAATAATACAACTTAGGTACAACTCTTATAACCTCAACAGTACCTAATGCGTGCCGAACAAAATTTTCTTTTTCAGATCTGTGATCAAGTTTGTATGTGTGGTAACTACTTCCTAACGTCAAGCTAAGCTCGGTTCATTATGATAAAGCCTATTCAGATTCTATTTAACTAAATTTCTGGTTGACTAGCGTCGGGTGGGTCATTCAAAGTAAAGCTAGCATTCTATTCTCGAAACTTGTCTTCCTAACGGATCCCGACCAAGATAACTTTAAGTTAGTGACCCCATTCTTGATTTCCACATAGTGGATATCTCATCTTTACTCCACCATACCTGGTCGCTAAGTAAGAGGAGATAAGGTGATCATACAAGGTAAATTACCGTTACGGGTGCATACTTAAATATAATTTACAGTGTATGGTAATCCTGGAGAATCCTACTCGGCAGACTGATGGTTATAACGGATACAAACTCCTATTTTTAACCCCATGACATTGAATGTCAAGCATGTTGGGCTCAACCGGATGGTTGAAGTCATCTATCGTTGTAAACGATATCACGCTTGATTTTCCACCTTTACTATTGGAATTTGATCCATTTGGAACCCTCTTGAAGCATATTACAAATGTTGGTCCTAGCAGGTAATCGTTTCGCACGTTCATTTCAATGACCAGTTTTCCTTAACTACGAGCACTCTCGACTAAACCTTTGACTGGTTTGAACTCATCTTGAATCATAATTCTACTTTCACAACCTTACTGACCATATCAATCCCTGGACTTTACGCTCGTGAGACAATATGGACATACATTCACCGGATGGATACCTATGCAACATTAGATGAAGGAATTGGATAAATCATAGACCTGAGCCTTGGACTATATTTCTTGGCTGAAAACTCTTGTGAAGTTACCCTCCGAAGCTTCATACACTAGTACAAATATGACATACGGTCACACTTTTCACGTTTCGGCTCTGTCACACATTCGATTAAAAGTGTGACCATAGGTCATTTTTTATTTTCTTGACATGTTTCGGTGACATTTTAGATCATTTTGTGTGACCATTGCAAGACCGATCAGCTAATATGGTCACACTTTTACATTACACGTGTGACAATTACTTGTCACATTTCGAACAATATGACCAAATCTCACCACTTGCGACTTTTTTTCTGATAATATTTACGAGTGACTATATATATGTATATGGTCACATGAAGCAATTGTTTAAGTAATTAAATGCGGCTAAATGTTATATATTGACATGTTAATTTTGAGTGTGACAGTAAGTTAAACATATATTGGTCAAAATAGTTATTAGTGTGACTGTAAGTTACCGTTTATGGTCACATTTCCAATTTGGATGTGTGACTAAAGATAAATCATCGTCACAATAAATTGGCAAACATGTGACTATAAGTATAATATAGTCATCTTTCATTTTCTTAGGTTCGACTAAAAATTAACACTAAGAAAAATTTATACCAGTCTAAATATTTTATGGTCACAGTTTTAATTCTAGATGTGTGACTAAAGATAATTTATGGTCATGGTAAATGGGAAAATATGTGACTATAAGTATAATTTGGTCATCTTTCATTTTATGATAACTTGACGTGTGACTAAAGATAAATTTTGGTCATGATATATGAATAAAATATGTGACTATAAGTATAACTTGGTCCTTTTTCATTTTATGACAATTTGATGTGTGACTAAAGATGAATTCTAGTCATGCTAAATGAAAAAATACATGTGATTATATGTATAATTTGGTCATTTTTCATTTTTTGACAATTTGATGTGTGACTAAAGATGAAATATTGATAAATGAAAAAACTATGTGGCTATAAGTATACTTTGGTCATCTTTCATTTTATTAGGTGTGACTAAAAATTAAGACTAAGGAAACATTGTCGCAGTCTAAGTACTTTATGGTCACAGTTCCAAATTTGATGTGTGACTAAAGATAACTCATGGTCATGATAAATGGGCATACATGTGACTATAAGTATAATATGGTCATCTTTCATTTTATTAGGTGTAACTATAATTTATAATAAGGAAACATTATCTCATTATAAGTACTTTATGGTCACAATTTCAATTTTGATATGTGACAAAGATAAATCATGGTCATGAGAAATGGAAAAACATGTGACTGTAAGTATAATATGGTCACTTTTCATTTTATTAGGTGTGACTAAAAATTATCATTAAGAAAACGTTATCGCAATCTAAGTACTTTATGGTTACGGTTCCAATTTTGATGTGTGACTAAAGATAAATTATCGTCATGATAAATAAAAAAACATATGACTGTAAGTATAATATGGTCATTTATCATTTTATTTGGTGTGACCACAAATAAATACTAAGGAAACATTATCGCAGTCTAATTACACTACAAGAAAATACGCCTACAGTGAAGACAATTGTCCTCACAATATGTCTACTGTTTTTAATACCCTAAAGGTTTTATTATTTTTCTAATAAAATGCAAGAAAGTCCCGGCAAAAGGCTATAGTGAGGACATTGTCCTCATAATAGGTCTATTTAATTTGCAGTTGTATCTTGCTGAAAACAAGGGTATCTAGAACTGAAAAATTAGTATCAAATACTCTTAAATCAATACCTAATGGTTATTAGGGATTGAACTTGCTAGTCCCTAGTCAGTGGCAGATACCTAGTCCTGGATAGTAGGGTTAGTCACTGAAAATCAGTCACTATTGTATGGCACTAACAAAGACTAAAGATCATTCCCCGATACACAAAAGTTCAGTCTTTAGTTCAGGCCCCTGAAGCACGTCATTTTAGTCCCTATATCTTTTCCTTAGTGACTGCTAATTAATCTCAGATACTATGTTGATTTAGTCCATATTGTGTAACTTTAGGGACTGCCACTCATTCTTGTATACATGTGTATGTTGTCCATTATATGTTATGTTCGGTTTGAGATTTCACTCCCTGATAATGTCTATGTAATAACAATTAATACAAAATAAAATACATTATTATATACAATAAAAAATATCCATTTCATATAATATATACAAGAAAAAAGGGTATCCGGGACTGAAAAATCAATTTCGGATATCAAGGACTGAATTTGCTAGTCCATAGTCAGTGGCAGATACCTAGTCCCTGATAGTATGATTAGTAACTAAAAAGCAGTCCTCATTGTATGTCACCAACAGAGATTAACGGTCAGTCCCCGATACATAATAATTCAGTCTCTAGTTTAGTCCCCGGGGGCACGTCATTTCAGTCGCTAAAACGTTAATTTAATGACTACCAATCAGTCTCTGATAATATGCCATTTCATTCCTAAATATATAATTTTAAGGACTGATAATCAGTCTTGTAAACATATTTGTATTGTACCTAACGCGTTTCATTATCTTCATGATTCAATATCAAATCAATGTCAAATAATAAGGTGTTTTAAACCCCCAATTCGCTTTATTAGGTTCATGAATAATTTTACCATATCTATAATATGTTTACTTTTTCATGAGTAATAAATATATAAATTTTTATTTACTAATTCACAAAATACATAAAATTCGCCAAGGAAACCAAAACTTACTATAAATTCACAAAACTATTCAATATTTTACAAATATAATAATTAAAATATTAAAACATGAGTGATAAATTTGTATCATAAAGGAGAACGAAAAACATGACCAACAACAATAGCCTCAATGTATTCTGTCATCCTTTTTCTCCAAATGCCCCGATCGATATCTTGATTCTCCTAGTATTCAGTAAAAACGTAACAAACACTCATGTTGATATGTCCTGCCATTTTGTCCCAATAGTTCACTATCAACGCTAACAAATAATGTATCATCGTCTTACAACACTAGTCTGGTATTAAACAAGAGAAAGAATCAAAGTTACATTTCACACATCAAATAACATAAAACATATTGTGAAAGCAAACTTTTTCTGCACTATACAATTTCCTAAAAAAACAAGCCTCGATATCTAATCTAACTTAACAAAATAAATATTACCTCATTGGCTATCATTTGTTTCCGCGCTTAGGCTCTACCTGCTAATGCAAACCGTTTCAGTGACCTAAAAAATTGACATAAATAGTTAAACCTTTTATACGACCTATGTGGAGAGATTATTATGAGAAGTTTAGTTTGGATAAGAAGGATAAGAAGGAATCATAGTCATTAGATCTTCAATTAAATGAAGATCTATGGTCCACAATTTTCTCTTGTAGAATTACAGCAAAAATAAAGAAATAAATAGATGGAAGGGAATTTATGACTTTTTATCAAATTTCACTCATTTTTAAACCTTTATAACTTTTACACACGACATTATTTTCTTAAAAAAATTACACCATAAAAAACGAGCGTTTTTTATTTTTAAAACGCGTACAGTGTTGTTATATATAAAATTAAAAAAAACTACTTGTTCGATTCTGTCAAAATGTTCAGATCATTGTGTCATTGTATCAAAATGTTCAGATCATTGTGTCATATTGTGTCAAAAATGTTTAGATCATTGTATCACATTGTATCAAAATGTTCAGATCATTATGTAAAACCGAAAAAATATTTAATTTTAGAGTAAATTACATAAAAGGTCCTTTATGTTTTATTCAAATTTCGGATTGGGTCCTTTAAGTAAAATAATTACACCCAACATCTTTTATGTTTTCTGTTTATTTTATAGAAAGTTCTTTATCACTAACGGTGTTAAAAAACTTCGTTAAATCAAATCAGGGGCAATTTCGTCAATTCATAATATATTTTATTAACCATAACCATTAAAATTCAATTTATTCATTTTTAATCATCAGATCATGATCGTTGACATCTTCATAATATATTTCATTAACCATAACCATTAAAATTTGATTTCTTCCTTTTAAATCATCAGATCATGATCTCGACTTCTTTATTTCGGTGTACTTAGTTAGGGCATGTGGTATACCCGGTATTGAAAGTTGGTGTTATCATATCACGTAGGCGATGACTGGATAACATCATCTTTCAACACCATGTGTGGTATACTTGGTGTGATGGTGTGGTGTTGAAAGATTATTTTAATAATTTCTTTTTTTACTTTTTTTATATTTAAATAATACTTAAACATTTTAATTAATAAACATTTTAATTAAAAGGTTTATTGGATTTTATTAATCCAAGTTATTACCAATTGGTCAATATTAATCCCAATTTCAAAATTGGCCCATATTAATCCCAATTATTAAGGTGTTAGATTTCATTGGACCCCGAAGGGAATTTTTTGACTAAAATCCCTAACGGAGTTAAGGAAAATGTAAAGGGGGTCCATTGAAATCCAACACCTTAATAATCATTGGACCCCGAAGGGAATTTTTTGAGTAAAATCCCTAACGGAGTGAAGAAAAATGTAAAGGGTGTCCAATGAAATCCAACACCTTAATAATTGGGATAAATGTGGGGCAATTTTGAAATTGAGATTAATATTGGCCAATTGGTAATAACTTGGATTAATAAAATCCAATAACCCTAATTAAAAATACTTAAACATTTTAAGTAAAAATAAAACATTACAAATACTAGAAATTACAAACACTAAAAAAATAAACTACTACGAAGATAATTTTTTTCTAATCTTCTCCTTCTCCTCCTCGAAAAATTGTCGATCCTCCTCGCTCATCTTCGACGTGTCCATGCTCAACATACGCATTTGTTCAATGCGTAATTTTTCTTTCTTTAAATCCGTTTTCTCCTTTTGAATTCGAATCTTATCCTCCCTCAACTTTGTACGTCTCATTTGCTCTTGGTTGAACAAATTAAGTTGCTCCAAGAAAGATGAAGAAGAATAGAAAGTTAAAAAAGGGTTAAAAAATGAGGAGAGAATGGGTTTAAATAGAAGAAATAACGGTTCATTTTTTGACCGTTGGTAACGTTCAATTCTCGAAACCCACCACCAAAATGCCGTGGAGAATCCAACGGCTATGAACAATGCCGCCTGATAACGCGGGTGGGGGGGCGGTGTTCAACGCCGTTTTGGCGTTAAACGCCCCTTCCACGAACCCATACCGCATGCGCTTACGCATGGGTTCAAAAACTAGGTTTCACATCAGATAGTCGTCTGCTTCTTTCTCTGTACTTACGCATGAACCCAGAAAACTAGATGTGTTTGAACTTTGAACACTTATTTTAAATTTTGTGGTTTGGTCAAACGGTTAACTTTATATTAGTCATATTGTTGTTCCTACTTTATATTTCACTTGGATTCATCACTCCTTTTGCAACCATAGATGTAATTTATTTGAAACCCATAATTCACCTTAACCCACTTGCTCACCATATAACATCAGTCACAGATAAAAACAATATGACCTCTTTTTCCAAGATAGCATCACAGGTAATCTAACTGCAATTCCCATTCATACATATATCACCTCGATCCCCACTGTAGTACCGACCCCGAACTTACTAAAACAATAACAAACGTGTGCCTATATAAAAACTTCAGGTTGACCCGTATCCGTTTCCTTTACGGATACACCATCAAGAGGAAAAGCAAGATTGCGGCAGCAACAATCAACAGAATACTCCATACTTTAAGAGGTTTTGTCTTCTGAAGGAGACGGTGGAGGACCAGCGATTTTTTTATAACAAAGTTTGGAGCCCTAATCTCTGGTAGAAGAAGAAGACGATCCGAAGAAAACCGATGTAGAAGAAGAAGTTGACGATCTGAAGTCAAAACCATGGCCTAATCGATTGAAGCTAAAACCCAGGGAGGGAGGAGGCCTAATCGCTGGTAGAAATAAGACGTCGACTTTTTGACGATTAAAAGCGGGAAATCGAATTTTAATGGTTAAGGCTACCCGTAATGGTCAAGCCCATTTTCAAGCCTCACCATTGGGCATGAGATGACATGTGGAAGATGAGGTGGCATAGGGGCTTGAAAAAATAAGTGGTGTAGTGGGATGAATAATTTTCAAGTCTCATCATCATTATCCTCCCCCTCTAATCCTTCCCTTTCAAGCCCCCTTTTAGGCATGAGAAGTTTCAAGCCCCGGGCCTCTTTTTTGTGTTTAGCACCCAAGTGTAATGGGTGGGGGCATGAGAGGGGCGCTAAAGGGGCGCGAAAATGCCTTTCAAGCCCCATTATGGATAGCTTTAATAAAATATATTTTGAATTGACAAAATTACCCCTGATTTAACGAAGTCTTTTAACACCGTTAGTAACAATGGACCATCTATGAAACAGACATAAAACATAAAAGATGTCGGGTGTAATTACTTTACTTAAAGGACCCAATCCGAAATCTGAATAAAACATAAAGGACCTTTTATGTAATTTACTCTTAATTTTATACATAGCAACACTATTTATACTTTTGACACAATGACACAATAATATAAACATTTTGAAACAGTGACACAATGAGCAGAACATTGGGTTAAAAAACGAAAGAGTATTCTTTTTTTTTTATCTAGCAACATTATACGCGTTTTAAAGATAAAAAAATGTTTGTTTTTATGTCGTAATTTAAAAAAATAAATAATGTCGTATATGAAAGTTATGAAGGTTTTAAAAAAATGAGGGAAGTGAGTAAAAAGTCAACAAAGATGGCTAAGACTAAAATACCCCTCCTTCCTTTTTTATTAGATCAAGATCCAATGACTGAAAATCCTTCTTATTCTTACCCAAACCGAACTTCTCATTTGAACCTCTCCCACGACCTATAAACCTTTAAAGAATTATATTTTTGGGTAAATATTATATCTCTGAGTAAAGTATGTTATGAAATATCATAATTAAAAGTATTGATATAAGTTTTACTTGATAAATATGATCTTTTTAGTTAACTTAAACCAGCAAACCTGATATATACATATGTATATAGAACAAAAATCTATAACATGTAGTACTCAAATAAAGCCCTCAAATTCCAAGTTACTAAGTTATAATAAATTAATTCCCCAACTGATTAATGCACTTACAATTAGAAGTATAAAAGGGTTCTGTGAGGGATCCTATTTAGTTTATGAAATATGTAACCAAAGGTTCATATTTACATGTTCCAACTCTTAAAACAATTTCTATGGAGTCTGCAAAGATGGAGTTAGTAGTTGTTATATTTATTAAGATTAGTGTTTTATAGTTTTTTGTACGAGTACCTTTAGCATTTGGTTCTTGTCGACTCTTGAAGTTAATTCCCTGATTGTGGTCGTCTTCATCATATTGATAGATGTCGGATGTGATGTCACTATGTATACGCTTGGTGCAATCGTGCATATGTATTTCTCTATGATATATCATCTCATCAATTGGATCTGGCTATTGAGCCAATCTTCTTCATCACTTTCATTGAAGGTCTGGACTCCATTTTCCTGTTTCAAAGTGTTTAAAAAGAATTAGTTGTTTTCTTTGAATTTAAACACAAGGAACAAAGAAACATAAAATTAGTAAGCAATTCACTACCACTATTAAATATGCATCATTAGGGCTGGTAGGTTAAATAGAATGAATTTTTAATATGATCAAGTTAAACACAAAGTACATATTACAATTCTGCGCTTTGAAATAGAAAGAGATTAGATTAAGTAAGTACACATACATTAACCATTACATGTACCTTTTATATTTGAACAAAGGAAGTTAAGAAACCTACCTGTCATAAAAAGTTTTACACATAAATTCGTTTTACCGTTGGTCATCACCAGAACTATGGACCTCAATTTATGGACTCATAATTTCTATCCTAATCAAAGTGTTTTACACGAGCAACATACAAATAGAGTTGTAATAGTTTCTTAATTGTGAGTGCACGTTATTAAACGTCTATAAAAATGTAAAAATAAAATTCATTAACACTGAATGAATTCCAGATTTACATCTAGATAAATTCTATTGAAATTTAATGGCTAAAACAGTTTTTCCTATGGATAGACATGTTAAAGTATCATTTGAGCTGTAGTTAAGAGTTAAGGGCAAATAGTTAGAAGTGGGATCTCATGTTAGTTGGAGTACAAATCAAGGTAATCTTACTATTGTTTACAGAATAAAGAAACCTTTGATAGTTTATGTCATGGTACATATAGTTATTAGAATTCCTTGCCCACAATGAAATATAAGAAGATACTTAATTTCAAATAAATATATTTCTGAATAATTGAATACTAAACCTTAATAAAATGAACACTATAGACATTTCATAGAATGGTTTATATACACACTAATACATTAGCAAGAGCTGTATCTACGTGCCATTAAAAAGAAAAGAACTATATTTACATCATCAGAAACACATATGCATGGTATTGACGTGAACCATGACGATTAATAACTCTAAAGTTATCACTATCAAGACCTATGTCGAAACTGGTTGGTACTTGGGGTTTAGAGACTAGAAATGTAACTTGAGCACACATGACAAATATTATAAACATTTTGTTTGCTCTTGTAACGGAATCTGATAAAGATAACTGATTGTATTATTCTGATGATTTTACAAGAGGGGTGAAACCCCTATTTATACCATACAAGGTGCAAAATATCTAACTACAATAAATATCCACCTACCTACAAGAAATATCTAGATATTTAGCTAGTGTGCCTACATATACATTATTTAACACTCCTCCTCAAGTTGGAACATAGATGTTAATCATGCCCAACTTGTTACAAATAAAATCAATCAGAGTCTTTCGAAGAGGTTTGGTAAGAATAATGCGAGTTGAAACTCTGTCTTGATATGTATCCGTTGAATTGATGGAGGATCAACTTTAGTCCATACTACTCAATCTCTGATTAAATGACAATCAACTTCAATATGTTTCGTCCTTTCCTGAAATACTTGATTATTGACCATATGTATGGCTGATTGATTATCACAATATAGCCGCATCAGATCATCATAAATAACTACTAAGTTCTCTAAGAAGACGACGAATCCATATCATATCCGATGTGACATCTGTCATGGCTCTATACTCTGATTCGGCGCTCGATCGAGATACTGTGTGTTGTTTTTTACTCTTCTAGGACACAAGGTTTCAACCAACAAACACACAATAGCCAGTAGTAGATCGTCTTGAGATCGGACATCCTACTCAATTTGCATCAGAGAATCCTAATATCCGTCCATCTCCTTCTTCTGTAAAAGCGCCCACACGATAGTGACCCTGATCAGAATACAGAATTCCAAGACCTGGTGTGTTCTTGAGATACCTTAAAACACGAAGGACAGCATCCCAATGTCCACTATATGGTGTGGCCATGAATTGACTCAAGACACTAACTGCGAATGAGATATATGGATGGGTAACAGTCAAATAATTAAGTTTTCTAACCAATCGTCTGTATCGTTCTGGATCCTTCATCAGGCTCTCATCCTTTGGAAGAAGCTTCCCTGTAGGAAGCATTGGGCTAACAACTGGCTTACAGCCCAGTAAACCACACTCGGATAACATATCAAGGACATACTTCCGCTGAGATAGAAGTATTCCTTGTGGAGAACGTGATACTTTAATGCAAAGGAAGTACCGGAGTCAACCTAAGTCACTGATCTGAAACTGAGACTGAAGAAACTGTTTGAGCTTAGAAATACCGGTTTCGTCATCCCCTGTGATTATGATATCATCCACATACACAACCAATATAATCCTTCGGCCTTGACGGTGTCTAAAAAATACAGAATGATCATATGCACTACGAACCATTCCAAAATCTTCCATAACACCAGAGAATCTGCCAAACCAAGCTCTAGGAGACTGCTTAGGACCATATAATGAACGACGTAACCGACATACTTTCGAGGCCTCCTTCTCGACGACCAAACCAGGTGGCTGCTCCATATTGTTGAGGCTAGATTATGAGGCTTGTAATATTAAATATTTTGGGCTAGGCTTAGAGGGTTTATTTAGTTTAGTAGACTAGTTTACTTGGGTTTACTATTGGGCTTGGGGTTTAAGATTGGGTTTACCATTAGGGTGTAAGGGCCCAATTGTAAACTCATGGGGTGGCTATATAAACCCCATGAGTTCACCATCATAAGGGTTGCTGGTTTACGACTTTAGGAGCAGCCAAGGTGATTACGATCATAAACCCGAGAGGATCAAGTTTACGATTACAAGATTTGTACCCGACAAGTTCATCTTGTGTGCAATATCAGGTTTTTATCGTTTATATTCATCGTATTCTTAGTTTTCTTCTCATCTCTTTCTTGAATCACTAATCTAAACGGATTTCGCACGTTTAGATTAGATAATATCGTGAACGGTTGTTGTTTCTGGACCAACAATTGGTATCAGAGCCAAGAAACGAGTGTTTCGTGGTTCTCACGATATTGATTCATGAGAATGCGTGAGCATCGGATCGTCTACTCGATCTAGCTAATCGGACATCGAAACGTAATTAACCGATTGTTTTATTGATCAACGAAGAACAATTACAATCAGTAAACACTTAGAAATGGACTCAGAGAAAACACACTCAGAAACACACACTTAAGATATCTCGCACGCTCAGAACCCCCACCAATTACAAAGACCAAACATCTATATATACTAGCTGGTCCGAGCTTCGGCCGAACCTCAGGTTCAGGTTCGGCCAGTCCGAACTTCAGGTTCGGACCTAGATCGGCCAGACCTAAATTGACTTGATTTTGTTCTTTGTTTGATACTTCACACGACGCACATTTCAGGTATCAACAAACTCCCCCTCGTCGTGTGCAGTATCTCTTCAAATATCATCAACTTTGTATCTTCAACCAAGCTCCCCCTCAAGTGTAGAATCCGTTCGTTCAATGAAATGAATCTTCAAACTAACTCATCCTCAACTCGATCGTAGCTTGATCTTGAATACTTGATGACATTTTAGTGTATCTCTGGTCTTTCATCAACATCTTCAGAAGACTTGAAGTTGTGATAACATGCACATAGCAACCTGCTCAAACATTTAAAATAGTCTTGGCGCAAAATGTCTCTTCAAGACTCCAAGATGTGATTTTTGAAAATTGATTTGTATCACGTGTTGATCAAATCGAAAATAAAGCAGAAACAAAATCTTTTTGAGTTTTCAAAGTTTATGCTAAAACATACCGAAAATCTTTTTGTTCTTTTCTGAAATGAAATGAAATTGCAAAACAAAATCAAACACTATTTTTGGTATGAGAAAGATCACTATATAGGATCATATTGAACATAACGCACTGAACTACACTTCAATTTCAATTAATCGAAGCACACAAGTCATGCTGATTGCTGGTATAATTTGTCCAACTTAAACTTAGGCAGAATCATACTCATAACAACTGGATATGTTAAGGTATTGATTAGATTTGCTTTGACCAGTGTATCCCACACTATCAGACATAAACAGACATTTTCAGCTTTTCTTTTCCTCTTTCCTTTGTGTGACAGCACTTGTGATTTTTCACAATGCATAATATTTTCATGATATAGTCAACTGTGTTCCATGCAAAAAGAAATAAGAACGTTAAATCGTCTACCTTAAGGTCGATCTTTCGATACGCAGATAAGGCCTCGGATTTAACAAAAGAAGAAAATAAAACAAGTTGAAATTGTATAACCCAACAACAATCAGGTCGGTACTCCCGTACACGCAGAGAAAGTCCGATGAGTTATACGAAACACCAAAGAAAATAAAGCAGAACGTCAAACGAACAACGATCAGGTCGATCTTTCGATACGCAGAGAAAGTCCGATCGTTTGACAAAATAAAGAAAATCAAACAAGTTTAAATCTTTACAAAAAGAACACATGTATACACAGTGACTTCTCATTTTGAATTTCACACTTTATTTTCTTTTTGTGTCATGAAATATGCATCAAGATGTTATCCACATGGTCAAGCATTAGTATTTAGTGTATATCACATCTGAATACTTTCTGATTTGCCGAGCCTACCAAGCACATCAAACAATGATCTTATGGCTTTTTCATCTACTCTATTCATGAGTCAGATACGTAAGCCAATGTACCATCATTTCCCAATGATTAATTTCTTACAATTTTATACTTTGCATGTATTCACCTTCCTTCATAACATGCTTTTTCTCAATTACCCCCCTTACTTACAATTTCCCCCCTTAAAATGAAAACTCTATTTTTGGATTTTCATTTTACACAAAAACGAGACTCTATATTTTTTTGGGTTTTTGAGAAAAACTTGTAAGCAAAGAAAAATTGATCAAACAACACGGATATTTTTCAGTTTTAGAAATCAGAAAATTTGCAGGTTAGAAAATTTATCATGAAATGTAAGTTAAGCAGAAAACTCCTCCATCAACAACTTTGCAATCGTCGATAGGTCTTCTAGAAGTTCCTGCACACTGGTCAAACTAATTAGTCCAAAAATGACCCGAAGCGAATTGCTTCTGGTCGACCAGTATCCTTGTTCTGTTTAGAAACCACCTTAGGTTTCCATTGTTGTTGTTTTGGTAATTCAGTTTTTGATGAAACAATCACAGGTAACTGTGATGGAAAACCTACATTTTGAACCTTTGAAAACATTGGAACAAAACGTTTTTGTTTATGAAAGAATGTAGGTTTAATTTCATCAAAAACTCTGCCTTGTTCATCAAAGAACTTTGGTGTGGCAGGTTTACCAAAAACTGATTTCTTGTAAAATCTTTGGGGTGAATCAGCAGGTGATGGACAATCTTTTGCCATATGCCCTGGACAACGACAAATATAACAAATTCTTGTCAGTTTATCCCATCGGTGATGTACCTGCGAAGAACACACATGAATATCTCTAACATGATCAGAATGAGAATCATATACCTGATGCCTATGATCATGTACCCATTTAGATGTAGGGCTTAGAGATTGAGAACTTTCAGAAGAAATGGTTGTTTTCACAAAGACCTCAGCAATCTTCCGAGCATCAACACAATGAAGTGGAAATTCTTTGTCAGAAAATAATTGATCCGAACCCTTTAGTTTGTAAAACCGCTCGGGTTGAATTTTATCAGCTTGAAAAACTTCCTTCTTCACTTGCTTCATCTTTAATTTCTTCAAATCTTGAGATGATGATGCTGGAACCTTCTCAGCTTTATTTTGCATCCTGTGAAAACCCAATCCTTCATGTTTTCCAGAAATCTTCTCCTCAGAAGAACAATGTCCATTCTTTGCTAATCGAGAAAATTCAGCTTTTACTTCAGTAACATTCTTTTGATCATAAAAGATCTGTTCATCAAACTCAGGTTGAGACAGAATCTTGTCACTAGAAGTAGCTGATGTCTGATTATCAGCAGAAGATGAACCAGTCACAAACTTTGGTGTAGGAGAAACCCCAGATTTCTTTTCCTTCTTTTTCTTATGCTTCCTGTTCTTCTTCTTCAGCACAACTTTCTCATCCTCAGCAGTAGATGACGAAACCTTTAAATAATCAAATTTGTCAGTTTGTTCCTTCACTTCTTTGATATGAGCAGGGGGTGATGCAGTCTTATCAAACATTTTCTCAAAATTCGCATCATTAGCTAAGAAGCTTGTGAAGACTTGAGAATTTGAAACATTGTTGAGCAACCTATTAGCATCAAGAACTTGAACTTTGAGATCAGAAATTTGCTGTTGAGCTTCTGCAAATTCCTTTTCTTTAGCAATCAAACGCTTCGCAACTTTGTGAGTTTCAAACTTTTGCATACGAAGATTGTCAAGTCCTTCATGTAACTCCTTTTTCAATTTATTCTCATTTCGCTTCTGAATTTCCAGATTTGCAGCTTGAACTTTGTTAACACTTACCAACTCACGCTTCTCATCCAACATCTTTTCCATATCAACTTGATATGCTGCAATTTTAGCATTTGATTCTTCTACATTCCTTGTTAACAAATCAAGTTTGATTTTGGACTTGTCAAACAAATTCTGAAAATCATTAGCTGTATCCTCTGCTTCAGCCTTCCATTTCTTAACTTCTTGTACCAACTCATCCTTTTCTTCACAAAACTTTGCTCTAGCAGCTTCAACATCCCTTTTGTATTGTTTAGAACTTTCCAAAATTTCATTCAACATTTTGATCTCAGAAACCAAACACTCATTCTTCAAAAACAACTCTTTCTCATTTTCCTTAGAAATCTTGAAAGACGAATTAATCACATCAAATTCCTCAGACAATTGTTGAAGTTTAGTTGCCAACAAAGCATTTTCTTTCATTAAACTCTCCAGATTCTCAGCAGATTCATAAGAACTTGGAATTGAACTAGTATCGGAACTAGTTTCTGAACAAGAATCATCTGACTGAACATGAGTGACAATCAAAGCTGAGGAATCATAACCAAATTGTTGATCCCAATCATATACACCATCATGTTGTGCTGTCAAAGCTGTAGACTTGCTAGTGTTACTAGTAGATGGTTGAGTAAAACCAGGCTTTGGTGATTGAGGAACACCAGACTTATTTGCATGTGCTTGTTGACACTCTTTAGCAAAATGTCCAAGCTGTGAACACTTATAACACTTTAATTTTGACTTGTCAAATCCCAGTTTATCACCAGAAAGATTCCTTCCATGTTTCTTAAAGAATCTCTTAGATCTTTGGCATAACATAGCATATTGCCAAAATATATCCAATTCAGTTAGTTGATCATCATCAAGAGCATCAAGATCCTCGCTGGTTAACTTTGCATCAGCAACATTCTTAAGAATCAAACCAAAAGATGATGAAATCAATGCAGAGATCATTTTAGCACAATCATCTGTTGATTCAGCTGAAAAAGCATTCTGACTTGAAAAATTTGGAATTGTGAAATTACAACCCCTTGAAGAATTATTATCAGAATTTCCTGAAACTCCAGCTATAAAAGCACCACTTGGTGCTGTATTCTGATTTGTATTCAGATTTGGCTTAGACTTTGCACTCATGCTTGCACTATTCTCACCATGATACAATTCAGGATTTTGCAAAGTAGCAGTTGACTTCTTTGAGTTTAACATTTCCATTTCTCGAGCATGAAGTTTTCCAGTAAGCTCGTGAAATGTCATTGTAGAGTAATCCTTGTCATGCGTGAGTAGCAAAACATAATTTTCCCATTTCTCTGGCAAGGCTTCCAAAATCCTTTTCTTTCAAATCAGCATCAGTTTTCTCATTCCTAACCACCTTTAATTCACTAATCAAGTGTGACAATCTTGAAACAAGAGCAGTAATGTTTTCATTGTCATAATTCTGAAAATTATCAAATTCTTTGATTAGGACTTTCTTCCGACTCTTCTTGTAGTCATCATTACCTTCACACCTTGTTGATAAAGCATCCCACAATTGCTTAGATTTCTTGCAAGTGCTAAATTGATGAAGCAACTCAGTAGGTAATGCCATCGTAAGATAACCATAAGCTTTTTGTTCAAGCTCATATGATTTTCTTTCAGCAAGATCAAAAGTATGAACTTCTTTAAAATCTCCTGCATCAGTTGGGTGTTGATAAAGTTTCTTGAGCAGGATCCACAAATCGATATCATTCGTGCTTATGTAAGCAGAAAATCGTTTTTTCCAATTTTGGTAATCTTCAAGCTTCAACAATTTGGGAACTTTCTGACTTGTTCCAATTTCATTGTCAAAATTTAGCATGGTTTGCATGGCACTTTGCATTGCAGCAAACGCGTGAAAATCCGACATTGTTCGAAAATTTTTAGATTCTGCCGGCCGAACTCTCTCCGAACTTATAACTAAGCTCAGAACTCCGTCCGAACTTCGTCTGAATCAAAATCAACAGACCGAACTCCTAAGAGACTCCGATCTAGCTCCGAACTACCTCCGAACCTTGATTTAACTCCGAACTCTGTCCGAACTAGTGACTGAACACAGAAACTCCGAACTTTGACCGAATTAACACCGAACTCTCACCGAAGATGGACCGAACTTCAAGTTCGGAGCAGTTACTCCGAACCTGATCAGGAAACTCCGAACTTCGACATAATTTTTCAAAAACGCTCGATTTTTGATGAATTTTGACGAAATTTGTAACAGTCAGACCAGAAAAATGATTAGGAACGATTTAGAAGCAAATTTGACACAAAACGCACGTTAGAAATGATTGAAAGAACTAAATAAAACACGAGAAAACTTCAAAAACGCTCAAAAATCCGAGAATAGCAACCACAGATCAGTAGAGTGAACCAGAAAGCTCTGATACCACTTGAGAATGCGTGAGCATCGGATCGTCTACTCGATCTAGCTAATCGGACATCGAAACGTAATTAACCGATTGTTTTATTGATCAACGAAGAACAATTACAACCAGTAAACACTTAGAAATGGACTCAGAGAAAACACACTTAGAAACACACACTTAAGATATCTCGCACGCTCAGAACCCCCACCAATTACAAAGACCAAACATCTATATATACTAGTTGGTCCGAGCTTCGGCCGAACCTCAGGTTCAGGTTCGGCCAGTCCGAACTTCAGGTTCGGACCTAGATCGGCCAGACCTAAATTGACTTGATTTTGTTCTTTGTTTGATACTTCACACGACGCACATTTCAGGTATCAACAATTCAAGAGATCTAATGGTTTTTGTAAGTTTTTCTTGAGTTTTTCAGGTTTATGATCTAGTTTTCTGAGTTTTATGGGCAGTTTTTGGTGTTTACGACATTTTCTGGGCAGTTTTTGGTGTTTACGATTTGGTGTTCTTCGTGTTCTTCATCAACTTTGTGTTTACGATCTGGAAATTGGAGTTTACGACTTCAAGACGCAATCTTTGGACGTTTACGATCGAGAAATTTGCGTTTACGACTTTTCTCAATCGGAATCGAGTTTACGATATTTCTCAATCGGAATCGTGTTTACGACTTGTCTGAATCGGAATCGTTGTTTACAACTGTTCTCGATCGGAATCAGTTTCACGACCGAGTTTACGATCCGGGGGTGTTTACGATCGGAAACTAGTTTGCGACAAAAAGTCATTATTTCAGACTTTCACGGAAACGTCTAGGGGAGCTCGTTTGGACCCCCAAATTCCACTCCGAAGGCCTCCGTTTTCGCGTTTTAAGTTTTTGACACTATTCTTTGAATAGTACTTTTGCCATTTTTGCCGATTTTTCAAAATTTTCAAAGGCTGCATATTTAAAGAAAGAAAATGAGTTCAGTGGTTGAAGAAAAGAATATGGTTGAGGACAAGGATGCTTTCGTAGATGAAGTTGACAAAACTAAGATATGCCCCAATCCTACTTGTGCTCGTTTAATTCCTGGCCTTAGACAACTTTGGAAAAATAGTGAGATAAAATTATTTGATATGCAATGTTCTAGAAGTTCATTTAAGGGCAGATGGGAGAAGAGTGAAGAGAAGGTGAAAGCTCAAAGATTAGACATTGAGAAATATCAAAAGCTAGCAACGGAGAAGACTATTTTATATGATCAGGCTAGGATTGAGATATCTGAGCTGACACAAAAATTAACTGAACTGCAGCAAAAATATGATGAGCTGCAGGTCAAGTATGATTGCAATCAGGAAAGAAATAAGTGAATGCTAAATTCTGGAAAGGAATTGTTACATGCTGTTGTAACTGGTCAAGTTGGGAAAGACACAACTAGGTTCGGATCAGAGAAATCTGATAAGTCCTTGGCTGCAAACAACATTATTCCTCCACTAATTCCCAGAGACATTATAGGAATACTTCTTAGTGAGGATCAAGTTGAACGAATCAAGTCTGATTATAAAGAAGTTGCTCCTCCTTTGGATAGTGTCTTGGTTGGAACTACACCGTTGACTCAAGAAGAAATTGATAATGAGGCAAACATGACTTATGGTGAAGGGAGAGTAGAGGATATATCAGACAATGATGCTGAGTGCCAGAAATACAACATGTTTCATAACTCTAAGTCTGATGATGCTGGGATAGAGTTGAAACCATACCCTAAAATTGAAACCCCATACTTCAAAGTAATTGACAAAGTCAAAAGGGAAAAGGTGATCTTGACGACACGGCCTGAGGGGAAGATCTTTATGACATCTGGATCAATGTTTGACCAAGAACCAGATGTTGGATATGACTTACCATCCTTCTCCTCCAAGTTCAAGGGAATAACTGATGGAGTAATAAGTGAAGCTGAAGTTGAGAGGCCAAAGATCACCATCAAGCATCCAAGTATGAAACCAACAGCTGGAGTGAAGAATGAAAAACTCAAGGGAGTAGCTGTGTCTCCCATTTCTTCATTTGGATCGTGCATTTGCCGTTGTAATTGCAAGAATGGCGCTTCAACGTCAAAGAATCAAGGAAGCACAAAGACAGTAAAGGCAGGTTCAACACAGGCTTCGAGGAACCAGCAAAAAGTCAAATCTGAAGCTGCAGACAAAGCAAAGAAGTAGACACAAGGCAAACCTGCTCCATATCAGCCACCAAAGGCAAATGGGTACACGTCTGACTTCTATCTAAAGAAGCAGACTTGCTTTAATTGTTGCAATGCTGGTCATATTGCTAGAAACTGTCTGTATCGCCCCTATGAACCCTATTATCCAAAAAGTCAAAGGGTTTCATCTCAGGAGTCTGTAAAGTCTAAACCGAGGATGGTGCAAACACCTAAGGCAAGGAAGACTGTTACTCCTAAGGTTAAACCCTCTGATCAACATTGGGGCGCTGCCAAAGCTGAAAGAAAATCTATAAATCAAAACAACAGCTTTCCAAGTTACAAAAATTTCCAAAAACAGGTGAAGAAACTGTTTTCAAAACAACCAAAGTCTGAAAAACCCAAAGTTACCCCTCCCAAGGTAACTAAAACTGTTTTGAAAAATGATTCTAAAATGAAGAAGGTTGAAATACCTTAAGTCACAACTCCAAAGGTGACTAAAACAAAAACTGTTTTAAAAAATGAATCTAAAACGAAGAAGGTTGAAATACCTAAAGTCACAACTCCAAAAGTGACTAAAACAAATGTTAAATCACCTGGAACTTGGAAACCAAAAATCAAGGCATCTCCATCCCAACTTCCTGATTTCTCAAAGGGGATGTTCTTACAAGAAGTATCTTTTATTGATTCCTCAGGTGTACCCAGAAAAACAATGGCCTGGGTACCATTGGCTAACTAATCTCTCATTATGTGCAGGAACAGTCAAGGAGGATTATCACTAACATTTTTATTATTAATTTGTTTATTGATAAGTGATTGTTCCAGGCACAGTTTAGAAGACGTATCTTCATGTCATGACAAGCATTTTTTTTATGGAGGATATGTTTCCTTGAGAGGTAAAAGGTCAAATTCAGCATGAAAGGTACTGTGCTTAACTTGGTTGTTTGTTTGATGAAGCGGTAAGGGTGTTTGTGTCAAACCAAATTTCTTAATATTTTCACTTGGTGCTTGTTTGTTGAAGTGTTTGACTTCTAATGCAATTTAGTGTGTAGTCATGAAACCCCTTTTCTAAAAATTTTCAAATCCATACTTGGAAATGTGTGTGAAGTAATTTGCTTTGCTTATGTGTTCGTGTTTAAAAAAAATATATATAAAAAAATAATTAAAAAAAATAAAAAAATAATGATGTTCACAAAAGTTGTGACATTAAAAATCAAAAAGCAAGGGGAAGAAATGTAAAGATGAAGAAAAAGTTGACCCCTCAAAAAAAAAAATAGTGTGCTTTTCAATTTTTAATTGTTTGTTTTTTGTTTCTGAGAAGTGAAATATGGCCGGATTGGAGATGACTGACACGTGTAAAGCGGAAGTGAAAAGCAAACTCCACGGTGCTATGCTCGGTAGGCTCGACCTAATCTTATGACCACCAATGTAAGTGCAATGAACTTTAAATATATATATATGTTTAGTTTCCCATCTCAGTTTGCATGGTTTAAAAAACTGAGTCCCAGCAAAAACGGGTTGAGAGTGGTAATGATACCTAGTATTCACTCTCTCACACGCCATGTTTCTGCTGTTATGACTATACCACATAATAAAAAGAAAAGAAAAATAAATGAAAAAGAAAAGAAAAAGAAAAGAAAATGAAAAAATAATCATTCAGTTTGGTCTTCTTTGCGTGCTTATGCGGCCGACCTGATCACCGACTGATGTTTAATGAAATAAGTGGTAGTCATAACGGTGTTGCATGGTTCCTCAAGTTGGGGGTTTGTGAATCCTCAATAAACTCTGAGGTTGGGTAGGTTTTGCTATGTACACTTGGGTGTGGAGACAATTAAACATGCTGGTAATTAGTAATCTATTAAGCATGATGCATTTGGTTGGGTTTAAACGGGTCTGAGTTTAAAGCGGAAAACATACTGGCAATCACCTGGACTAGTCAAGTAACCAAAGCTGAAAAGGGTTCCTCAGTCAGATTCATATGGTTTGATCCCTTGTAAACTTTCTCATGTTTGATATTGGTAAGTATTTGTTTATTTTTATCTTTCGTGTGTGAGTCTTTAAGTTCTTTTTGGTTGTGTTTACGTCTTGGCCAGGTTAATTTGACAAGTCAAAATGTGTTTTCATGGGTTTTGATGCATGACAGTATGCCCCCTGCAAATCTTGACATATTTTTAGGGGAAGGAGAGGGGATAATAAGTATTATCCGAAGGGAACTCGAGGATGATACCTATTATCTAATGAAAAGACTTCCATAATACATAGTATCTGAAGGGAACTCGAAGATAATATGTACGAGTAAATCGACCCGCGCCTTACGACGGGTCGAAAATGCGGGTCAAAAATATTTTTGCAAGTGTTTAACAGCTTTTAGTATATATTTTCAACATGAGATGGATAAAAGAATCTTATTATGAGCAGAAGAGAATAGATATAAAACTTTGATGATGGTCACAAAAATAAAAAGAAAAGAGACGTTAAATCTTGAAATGTATGCATAAGTGGAAACACATTTGTGACAAAAACAAAAGTAGTATGCATCAAAATCACTACATTCAATGTTGATCACAGGTGCCTGCTCTTAGATACTTCACCAAGCACACTTCTAACTTCTTTAGCAGTATTTGGGATCTCCGACAGCAAGTCCCACCTCAAATCCACTACAAAATTTTGAATTAAATGAAGGACATGTAGAACACATTTCATTAAACTTACAAAGTGAGATAGGAGTTCAGGAACACATAATCTTACATATATTAGTGAAAACAAATAATAACATTTATGTTAAAAGCAATGTTAACTCTACCACTGCTTCATGTAGGGGCGCTCGGAGACACGTCTGCCTTGCTTAATAGCAAAAATAGTGATTTAAAAGTTGATGTGGTCCTACATCTACTTTATTTTGGTTGAAAATGTTATAAAAAATACTTGATTGTTTGTTAATTCTAGGTGGACCTAGTACAACATCTGGTTGGCATGCCCACTGACCAGAACAAACATGTATACCTAAAAAAAAGGAGCAACATATGGTTATATGAAGTCCATGAGTGCACATATATAATATGCCCAAGCTAACTTAGTCTTTAGGTTACAAATATCCTAATCTACAATGCAATTTAGAAAACCGTATCGATGATGGTTACCTGATGCAAGTGCCAATCTGTGACATAGAAGCACTTGAAATCTCATAATAACATTAGTTAAAAGCACACTCCGAGAGAGATGCACAATGAATTGAAGAAGCAAAACATAACCATCACAAATGGCCGGGTTAGATTGTAAATTATCTTAAACTGCAACCTAAAAGCCTCAATGAAAGCAAAGAACAAAGAACCCTCTCTGTCAACTTCTTTACTAGATTTCTTTTAAGTCATTTACGTTTACCCCGCTCAAATCAACCACAACAAACACGATTAAACCCACACAAAACAACATAAACTAAAAAAGGTATGGAACATCAAGGTAATTTAAATGCCTTATGAAGCTGAGTTTAAAATCAGTATTCTTTTGTATGTGACTTGCTAGGTAAGATGCATGTATAAGCTATACAATTCTAGTTTTATGATAGAAGAAAATCTTAATAACAATACGCAGAGGATTATCAAATGGATTATCAAATGAAGTCAGGTTTACATAACATGTGTTTCATACTTTCATAAAAAGTGCATAAATGCAAATCCCGGGTTAGATTGTAAATTATCTTAAACTGCAACCTAAAAGTCTCAATGAAAGCAAAGAACAAAGAACCCTCTCTGTCAACTTCTTTACTAGATTTCTTTTAAGTCATTTACGTTTACCCCGCTCAAATCAACCACAACAAACACGATTAAACCCACACAAAACAACATAAGCTAAAAAAGGTATGGAACATCAAGGTAATTTAAATGCCTTATGAAGCTGAGTTTAAAATCAGTATTCTTTTGTATGTGACTTGCTAGGTAAGATGCATGTATAAGCTATACAATTCTAGTTTTATGATAGAAGAAAATCTTAATAACAATACGCAGAGGATTATCAAATGGATTATCAAATGAAGTCAGGTTTACATAACATGTGTTTCATACTTTCATAAGAAGTGCATAAATGCAAATCCCGGGTTAGATTGTAAATTATCTTAAACTGCAACCTAAAAGCCTCAATGAAAGCAAAGAACAAAGAACCCTCTCTGTCAACTTCTTTCCTAGATTTCTTTTAAGTCATTTACGTTTACCCCGCTCAAATCAACCACAACAAACACGATTAAACCCACACAAAACAACATAAGCTAAAAAAGGTAAGGAACATCAAGGTAATTTAAATGCCTTATGAAGCTGAGTTTAAAATCAGTATTCTTTTGTATGTGACTTGCTAGGTAAGATGCATGTATAAGCTATACAATTCTAGTTTTATGATAGAAGAAAATCATAATAACAATACGCAGAGGATTATCAAATGGATTATCAAATGAAGTCAGGTTTACATAACATGTGTTTCATACTTTCATAAGAAGTGCATAAATGCAAATCATATCTCTGTATAACTGAATTTTATAAATTTGCACTTTTATCAATGAAACAAAGACAAAATATGAGGTAAGCTCAAGCTAAAACAGTCATTAAAAAAGTCATGAACCAATTAGACACCGCCACCTCTTTGAATTTCAGATCTGGAAGTTATCACAGTCCGATTTGGAAATCTTGTATACAAATCATTAGGCACATTCATACACAAAGTAAATCATTATACATATTTTTTTATTATCTACAAAAGAAATCATCACTTGTATGCTATAAGCAAGTTAAAGGTTACCTCTTATGATGTTAATAACCCATATCGTATCTTCTTCATCATCATACTAAGCCATCCTTAGCTATTTCTATTTGTATGCCTATTCTAAAATCTTCAAATCTGATGACAATTTATGCATCATTATACATCTTGTACCTACAACCAAAGAGAGTAAACAAAAACATAGAGTCAAAAATGGTTAAAAATCAAGGCTCCGAGTATATCATCACAGCCAAAAGCCATGACAGCCACAAATATCCAAACCCCTTTCAATTTAAGTTGCACGCCCATATCCACAAAAGAGAAAAAAGGATTATAATCATGCCAAATAGATTGCATGCAAATAAAGATTAACTAAATTCATATCATTAAAAACGAAGGCTACAAAACATCACATGAAAGTGAAAGGAAAACCAAGAACAAAAAAAAAAACTATAAGAAAAGAAACAATAGATATTAAGGCTCAGATTTTACGTATTTATCAAATTTAACTAATTCGTCATATGATTGACACCGATCGTGATGAGGGTTGCAATAAACCAAAGTTTCATGCATCATGCTCGCCACAACCTGGCAGCCAAGAACTAAGAAAAAGATAATAAATCATCACAGCCTTTCAGCAGCTCAAAATAGCCTAAATAGCTTAAAACACCTCCGATTAAGCAAACTAAGGGAGTAGAGCAAGTGCCACCCAAAAGAGGGCATAGCAACCTAACAGAGACAGAACTGGTAAAACCCAAATTTCTGTAACCATCATCGACGGAAAAAGCTCTAGTGAAAAGAAAGAACGACAACACATGTGTTGATGGTAAGGGCAATTGGAACGTCACCACCACCTAACATTAGAAATCTCAGCTTAATCCGGCAACATGTCGTCCTCGGACAACCCATAAACCCCAAATCGAACCAAGAAAAGCGACAAATGCATACAACATTTCAATCGCAATGCCTTAGTAGAAAATGAATCCCCAGCAAAACACCCTAGCAAAAAAAATCCATTAACATCAAAACTAAGAGAAACATAAAAAGAACCTAATACCCTTTCAAGAAAACCCAAGTACCTGCACGCACGATGCAAAGATCCATTAGTTTTAAAGCATATGAATAATAAAGAAAATCAAAAGTCAAAATAAACGACATTGAGCATACTCAATCAACTGTAAACCAGATTGATGATATAGACAATCAGAAACACACGACATCCAATTCATCAACGACTTATAAGCACTCACCGGGCGATGCAAATCGATAGTGGAAGCGGAGAAACGGTACAAACAACCGCCACATCAACGCCCCAACGCCCAAACGCAGCTACCAACAGAAGCCGACTATGGCCGGTGACGCCGGTAACTCAACGTCAATAACAGAGCGGCGCACCGGCGACCAATTTTTTAACGCCGGCGAGTGAGGATTAAGAAAGGGAGATAGCTTCAGCGTTTTTAGAGAGAGTGCCAAATATGGGTAATGTAAATCTTTGACTCAGACAATCACAGGTGTAAAGAAAACGTCATACCGCCCATTAGGCCGAATAGGAAAATTATACATGGACATAATAGTAAACTTTCAGTCACAGCTCATCAATTGAAATTGTTATATAAATAATTATCTGAGGGGAAGTCTTTAGCCGAGGGGAAGTTATCAGCTAAGGGGAAGTCTTTAGAGGTCTTGGGTTCAGGGGAAGTTAATTATTATCAACTGAATATATGATAATTAACTTCGGGCTTTTGGTTAAAATACATATTATCATCAACTGAACAGATGATAATTGGGTTTTTACAATGTTAATTATCCTCTTACCCAAAGACCAGTCATCAAATGTCTGGTGGAGTATATTTTTTTAAATGTGTGTCAGACAGGTTGATGATAGAAAGGTGTTGCTACTGCTCAAGTTAAAGAACCAGCCGGACAAGACTTCCATCTGAAAAGCAACTGTTCAGGGGAAGTTGTTGGTGTCTTTACAAGTTTTCAAAAGCTTCAAAAGAACTTCAAAGAAGATGTTCACATGTTTAGGGGAAGCTGAAGATTTCAAGTCGATCTTTGATGAAGAAAATGATGCAGAGAGCAGTTAGAGATCATGAAGATCCAAGATCAACAATCAAGTTCTCCAAAGTTAGGGGTTTCAAGTTCATTTTTACCCTCTAATTTTTGGAGATTCAAGACAGTTACCGAGGATTCAGCAAGAACCAGTTCTTTCAAGAAAAACAAGTCAATGAGAGTCCTCCATTTCATTGCTTGTTCATTTCAAGAAGTTCAAGCTGATGCTGATCAAGAGGAAGTCCCAAGTGCCCGTCATGAAGCCCATTGAAAATTTATGCGGAAAGAATCTTCATCAACATATATGCCAGCCAGTCAAGAAGAAGAATTTCAAAAATTGAAGACATTTAATATCACAAGCCTAGGGGAAGATTGTTGAGGCTAGATTATGAGGCTTGTAATATTAAATAGTTTGGGCTAGGCTTAGAGGGTTTATTTAGTTTAGTAGACTAGTTTACTTGGGTTTACTATTGGGCTTGGGGTTTAAGATTGGGTTTACCATTAGGGTTTAAGGGCCTAATTGTAAACTCATGGGGTGGCTATATAAACCCCATGAGTTCACCATCATAAGGGTTGCTGGTTTACGACTTTAGGAGCAGCCAAGGTGATTACGGTCGTAAACCCGAGAGGATCAAGTTTGCGATTACAAGATTTGTACCCGACAAGTTCATCTTGTGTGCAATATCAGGTTTTTATCGTTTATATTCATCGTATTCTTAGTTTTCTTCTCATCTCTTTCTTGAATCACTAATCTAAACGGATTCCGCACGTTTAAATTAGATAATATCGTGAACGGTTGTTGTTTGTGGATCAACACATATATACCTCCTCCTCAAGAACACCATGAAGAAAGGCGTTCTTGACATCAAGTTGGTGGAGCAGCCAATGCTTAATGGCAGCAAGAGCAATACAAATGCAGACAAATGGCATTTTAGCAACCGGGGAGAAATTCTCATCATAATCAATGCCATAAGCCTATGAATAACCCTTAGCAACTAGTCGCGCTTTGAGGCGATGCAAAGAACCATCAGGGTTAAGTTTAACCGTGAATAGTGATTTTCCAAAAGTGAACAATAATTCCGCGCGTAAAAATTATTCCGCATGAACAGTAATTCTGTGTGAATAGTAATTTCTAGCGTGAACAGTACTTTCGTTGCTCTGAACAGTGATTCTATCGGTGAACAGTGTTCGGGTAGTGAACAGTGTCGCAGGTACAGGAGCCAGAAGTCTGGAATGAGTAGGACAGGACAGGACAGACCAAGAATTTGTACCAGGAGCTTAAACCGTAAGC
The DNA here is from genome assembly GCA_039602395.1 of Deinandra increscens subsp. villosa. Taxonomy (NCBI): domain Eukaryota; kingdom Viridiplantae; phylum Streptophyta; class Magnoliopsida; order Asterales; family Asteraceae; genus Deinandra; species Deinandra increscens. Next base: position 39,149,607 of record JBCNJP010000006.1, read on the forward strand.
TCTGATACCATGTAACAGAATCTGATAAAGATAACTGATTGTATTATTCTGATGATTTTACAAGAGGGGGAAACCCCTATTTAAACTATACAAGGTGTAAAATATCTAACTACAATAAATGTCCACCTACCTACAAGAAATATCTAGATACAAGAAATATCTAGATATTTAGCTAGTGTGCCTGCATATACATTACTTAACAGTTCTAATCAACGACGGTTTCCTTAAGCAAAATAAATTCAAACCTGATTCCAGTTTGCAAGGTAATTTTCTTGCATAAACCTTACAACAATTGATTAAAAAACGTGGTACCGATTGATCGATGGGTCTAGATGAAACCAAAACGGAAAGGCAAAATGTTCTACCTTGTAACTTAAACCTCACCGGAAACCACAAAAACCTTCAATAAACCCGATCTCAAAGCAAACCTATACACAACCATTGTTCAGACCTCTCTCTTTGTGCCAAAGAGGAGTTATAGAGGTTAGGGTTCTATATTTTGGAGTAAAATGAATTTCTTGAACAAGTAAACCGTAAAAAGAGAGTTTTTAAATTTAGAGGAAGTGGTAAATGGAGAGAGAATGAAAATTTTTAGATTAAATGAGAGGGTCACTCGAAAATGATTTACACTAAAAGCTTTTTCTATTTAAATTTAAATAAACATATTATATATTAATCAACTAGTTCCATGAAATATAAAATTTTAAAATTTTCAAATATATAAAAAAGTTATTTATGAAACAAATAAAAAAATATACAACATATTCTTTTAAATGACAAGATCTTGTCTCGAGTTCATATTGCTTCTTCTTTGATTTCTTTAACAGTCAGTTTATTTTTCGTTAATCAAATTAGGATTCTTAATATAGGATTTGGAACTCGGGATTTTGCATTTGTGGCTTAAGTAATTGGCATTAAACCATTAAGGTATGTTCTGTTCTTTTATCATGAGGCTAAAAAACTGTTTTTCATTCTGATGTAAAATTGCTATTGGGCTTTCTGATGTTACTCAAAAGTGTATTGATGTTCAACTTTTATCATGTCAGGTGTAGTTCACTTGGTTGAGAGTACCTAGAATGCCGTTGTTTATGTTTTTGCTGTAGTTTATGTTTTTTTGTTGTGCTTGGATAGACATTGTTTTTTGAGAATTATATTATGGTCGTTTGTTTGTGAAGTTTTGGCTCTTTGATACGATAATGGTCTTAATTTTGTGGTAAGAAGAGTTAGTATTTTCAAATTGTAAGAAGAATTGAGCATTCTTTTATTAAAATTGTTACTTTTCATGGCCTTAAAGTTCAACATTATTATATATATATACAATAGAAATTGAGGATGAATAGTGATGTTTTCGTTTCTCATAGTTTGACCACGTGATTTTGGTGCTTTGATGCTTTCTACCCCTAAACTTTTACATTTTGTTTTTTTAATGAAATAGCAAACTTTCGGTTTTCATAGTTTGGCCACATATGTTTCATAATTTTACGTTTTCTACCCTCAAACTTTTAAAGTTTTTTTTTTTGCTTTTGTTTTAAGTTTTGTTGTCTTCTACTTTGGCCACGAAACTTTTAACTTTTCTACTTTCGTTTTTAGTATACTTTTATATTTTATACTTTCATCACGAGAATTTTACGTTTTATACCCCTTAACTTTTTAACTTTCGTTTTTTATTCGACTAATTTCATTTTTAGTATACTTTTAGAGTTTTTTACTTTGACGATGACTTTTTTCATAGTTTTATACTTCGTCAAAGTTTTTTTTTTGTTTTAAGTTTTGTTATATTTTACTTTGGCCACGAAACTTTTAACATTTTATTTTTGTTTTTAGTATACTTATACCACAAGACTTTTAAACTTTTACGTTTTATACCCTTTAACTTTTTAACTCTCTAACTTTTAAAACTTTTTTTTTGTTTTAAGTTTTGTTGTGTTCTTCTTTGACCACGAAACTTTTAACTTTTCTACTTTCGCTTTTAGTATACTTTTATAGTTTATACTTTCATCACGAGACTTTTAGACTTTTACGTTTTATACCCCTAACTTTTTAACTTTTGTTGAGCATATAAATTCAACGCCGTGCACCACGAGACTTTTAGACTTTTACGTTTTATACCCCTTAACTTTTTAACTTTCGTTATAGTTTTATACTTTCACCACGAGACTCTTAGACTTTTACGTTTTATACCACTTAATTTTTTTACTTTCGTTCATTATACAAATTAAACCCCGCAGCAACGCGCGGGGTGGTAACCATCTCGTTTCTACTAACAAAAGTGGTGATTTAGGTACTTAAAATTGAAATAGCTATAAAAACAAATACTTTATTTTTATTTTGAAAGTATGTACCATAAAACTCAGCCACAACCATAATTAAACTAAAAGACTATATAAACCACTCATCTTGCTTTCACTTTAGGAGTTTGTGTTTCGCTAAATGGACCACTTTAAATCTGGGTTCCGGTCGAGTTGGTTACATGTAATAGGTAGTTTTTGGTTCGACCATGTGACCTTTTAGTTTGACCCATCTAATTTAATGTTTTAATTTCGAAAAGTATGTTTGTGTCGGTATTTAAAAGATGAAATATATATGAACATTTAGTTTCATAGTTTAACGAACATTCTATACACACCACCCCAAATTCTATCCACATCACTCAAGACGCGACATATATTCATATATGCGGCATCTTGAATAAGACAAAAGTCTAATCTGGTCAAAGCCAAAGGGATTCGATGTACTTAACTTCAAAATGCGGCATATAGTGCCAAACACGGCATCTTAAGCAACGACAGTAAAAACGTGGCATTTTATCCAAAACGCGACATTTGAGTAGTTAACTTTAAAGTACGCGCGTGTCTGCAACTAAAACGCCCCGTTTTCTCCTAAATGCCATGTTTTGATTTTTTGTTTTGTTTCAAAACGCCCCATTTAGTCATATACGTAGCATATTGAGCGGTGCAAATAGACAAACGCTGGTACGGATAGTAGGTCACATAGACAAACGCTGGAACGGATAGTAGGTCCCTAGTTTAAAAATTTTGGTAGCTGTAGGTGCATCCGAAGTACTCTATGATTGAGGTTTTTTTGGGCATTCAAGGGTAAATGCTTTTGTTTTAGGTAACATATATTTTTAGTGTCTGTTTGAAGAAAGCAATGACATGTAAACACTTTATCTCCAAGAAATTTAACTCTTTAGAATAAATACTTGAATGCATGAATAGAGGTTTTTGTGTGGCTCTATGCAATTTCAAAGGTACACACCTGTGGGTCACTTTTCAGACCGTTTCATATTTTAGAATAAATATTTGAATGCATGAATAAAGGTGTTTGGTTTCTTATTCATATTTATATTATTTTTTTAAGTCTAATGGGTTGTGGAGTTGTTACACTATTAGGCTCTTAGCATAAATATAAACAACATAGCAAACCCTTCGAATGGATGTCTATTGCTCCTATATTTAAATTATAGTTTTAGTTGCAATATATGTTATAAATCACTAAACTAGAATTGTGAAATGTGTAGTAACTTCTGTGATTGCAATTAGAACTACAAGTATGGAACCTCATATTTGTTTTATGTTAGAATTGATCAAACTGAGTTGGTGATACTAAATTTGTTGTCTTTTTTTGTAGGTATATTTCATGATATATTTGTTCGTTGCTCACAATAGCTGCCATGTAAGTTTCTTAACTTTTCTGGCTTTTATTTTTCGTTTGCTCCTATTAGCTACCATGTAAGTTTCTGCTTTTTTTTTATGATGCATAAACCAAAACCTTAACAATTGTCATTTGGATTCTTTTAGAATAGGTTTACGAATAATTGATGTACTTGTAGTTTGGACTAAAAACCGATACGCGCATCGCGCGCTTCTAGCCCAACTAGTAACTAACATAAACTCACAATTCTTTAGGCAGACTTTTAATAGTGTTAGCGTCTGATTATGGCAAAGTGCATTGGAGATTTCAAGTACGTTTGTGTTCGCAACTACTATCTGTTGGGTTTGTGGAGCCTTGATTGGGCTCGGTGACTTGGGCCCGTGTTTTGGTCCGTTGATTTTGTGTAACCCTAATATGATCTCTATTTATATATTCTTCTTGTACTTGTAATTCTCACGTCGAGTGAGGCAGAGCAATAATAAAATTTCCTGGTTGCAGCCCGTGGATGTAGGTCACACTGACCGAACCACGTTAAATCTCGCGTGTCTATTCTCGTTGTTTACTTTTCTACAGCGATTGTTACTTGTGTGTGTGTGTGTGAGTGGTCTCGAATCCTAACAAGTGGTATCTAGAGCCGGGTTCGTTACTCACAGGTTCTGTCTTCACACGTTTTAGGGTTTCGCCGGCAGTCATCGCCGCCACCCGTGGTTCACCGGTCGATCAGGTTCCGACAGAAGGTATAGTCGGAGATCGATAAGAACAATCACAGAAAGAAAAAAAAAGGAAAAGGTTAGTTTTTTTTTTCCACCCATTTTGCTTTACGGCTTTGCTTTACGGTTCAGTCTGCAGTTAGCCTTGACCGTGTTCGATTAGCGTCGTTTGTTTGATTATCATTTGCTCGCCGAGGAGTAGGGAAGGTCGTTGGATTCCTTTTTTTCTATATATTGCTTGGTTGGTCGGCGTAGAACAAACAGAAACGAAGCAGAAGATATCGGTAGGTGCGAAATTGAAGTTGTCAATTTTGACCGAATTAACATCGTTTGACCAATTGTTTGTAATTTATTTTTTTTGGGACCGTGAGTAAATCTTTTTTGGGAAAAGATTTTGTCAAACAATTTTCTTAAATTAGGATGATGTTTAACATCTATCAGTGATTGTTATGGGGGCAGAGCCCAAATTCCCTAGTTAAATTGTTTTGGGTCTAGAAAATTATTTCGGTTGTGTTCGAGAAGCGGGGTCGGTTATTTTTATCCAGAAATTCTTTGATATTGTCATCGAGATTCAAAGTCGAGTTTCTTAGTTTGAGACAATGGCTGAGAGCGGGAAACTTCAGATTGAGAAGTTTGATGGAAAGGACTTTGGTTGGTGGAAAATGCAAATTGAGGATTTGCTAATTCAGAAGGATTTGGACATGGTATTGGGTGAAAGACCAGAGAAGATTACACCAGACGAATGGAAGAACTTAGATAAGAAAGCCAAGGCCGTCATTAGATTGTCGTTGTCAAAGGATGTTGCGTTCAACATTCTGAAAGAAACCACAGCGAAGGGCATCATGGATGCATTGTCTAATATGTACGAGAAGCCTTCGGTAGCTAACAAAGTTTACCTGATTCGAGAGCTGGTTAATACGAGAATGCAAGAAGGAAGTTCAGTTACAGTGCACATCAACAACATGAACTCGATTTTGTCAAGACTTGGGTCGGTTGATATTAAATTCGAGGATGAGGTTCAGGCTCTACTACTGTTATCTTCATTACCTGATAGCTGGTCAGGAACTGTTACAGCGATTACGAGTTCTACCAGTAAGTTCACTTTTGATGGGATTCGGGATACTATTCTGGGCGAAGAAGTCAGACGAAGAAATTCGGGTGAATCATCGAGTGGATTAATGCATGTTGGCAGAGGTAGGAAGAACAACAGAGGTAGTGGGAGCGGGAACAGAAGAAGGAGTCAGTCTAGGGCTCGAGATGATGTGACATGCTGGAACTGTAAACAGGTGGGGCACTTCAGGAATCAGTGTCCGAATGAAAAGAAACAAGTTAACTCTGCAGAAGACTATGTTGATGATGAGACGTTAATATGCAGCATAGAGAGTGGTGTTGATTCCTGGGTCATGGATTCTGGTGCTTCATTTCACGCTACCCACAGCAGTGAAGCATTGCAGAATCTGAAGGAAGGTGATTTTGGCAAGGTAAAATTGGCGAACAATGATGTACTAGATGTTACGGGCATGGGTGATTTAGATTTGAAGACTTCAGCCGGTTCATGGGTTTTGAAAGATGTCAGGGTGATTCCAAGCTTGAAGAAACAGTTGATTTCAGTGGGGCAGTTGGATGAACAGGGACATGATGTTAAATTCGGGAACGGGCAGTGGAAAGTTGTCAAGGGAAATCTAGTCGTGGCTCGGGGAAGAAAGAGAGGTTCGCTTTACATGGTTAGTTTACCGTCTGAGGGAGAGACCATCCCAATTCAGAAGAAGTCCAAAGTCCGGTTCACAGAGTCTAGTGAGCAGAAGAAGGTTTGTTTTGCAGGAGATAAACCTAGAGCCACATGTCAGATTCAGGTTGAACGTACTAGGAAAGGTTCAGAAAAGCAGGTCAAGGGTTTTCGTGACAGTGGGAGTACGGGTTGTGCTTCAGTCAGAGTTACCAGGCGACCATTTGTTAAGAGAACCAGTGTTCCAGTGGTTGAAGCCTCTCCAGTGGATTACCTGCTTAACATGGAGAGTGTTGTTTGTTCTCAGGGTATTTCAGGATCCGGCAGTTCGTTTCAGTGGGAGCCGGTAGGGATCGAGGACGAGTCAGGGGCGGTTCTTGCCATGACTGATATGTTGGAGCTCGGGGGAGCTTCAACGGGCCTTCAGGTTAACTGATGAGAAGGCCGCTGCAGCCAGGAGGATTGACGAGAATTACTAGACGTACAAGTGTTACAGCGGATGGCAGTTGAAGATGATCAAGCCTCCAAGTGGGAGATTGTTGGGTTTGTGGAGCCTTGATTGGGCTCGGTGACTTGGGCCCGTGTTTTGGTCCGTTGATTTTGTGTAACCCTAATATGATCTCTATTTATATATTCTTCTTGTACTTGTAATTCTCACGTCGAGTGAGGCAGAGCAATAATAAAATTTCCTGGTTGCAGCCCGTGGATGTAGGTCACACTGACCGAACCACGTTAAATCTCGCGTGTCTATTCTCGTTGTTTACTTTTCTACAGCGATTGTTACTTGTGTGTGTGTGTGTGAGTGGTCTCGAATCCTAACACTATCAATCTTGGTTTATTTATGGTTTTCTTTTCATAATTATTTTCCAATCAGGTTGTGAGGTTTGCAACTACTATTCACAATGTTACCTTTTAATCTCTTCTTAGTGATCACTGTTTGTCTGTAACTGTTACGCAAATTGCAGTTTTAGGAGCTCCAATATAATAGGTTTACTCATTTCAGTTGGATCTTTATAGATCATAAGAAATGAGGCATTATTACTTCTAACCTACTCAGACCCGTGAAGTTGAAGAAATCCAAAAAATATTAGTGTTCGAAGGTGCTTTTGAGAAGATTTTCAGTGTTATCATGGAAGAGAGAGTTTCGGATGGTGGCATCGTTGTACATGTGTCAAAGCTTACTATTTTATATATATGTCTATTTTATTTGAAAATTAAACTCTCTATAAGTCGAGATCCACTGATGTGTTCTTCACCTCATAGGATTGTCTTGAATTGTTTAACAATCTCATCCGTAGCAATGCATCCAATTAAGTTTTGCTTATTTTCTTTTAGAAAATGTTTATTTGGTTAAAGCTTTGTATATATCATGTTTCTTTTAATGATGCCAAAGGTGTTGCTAAGGGAGACTATAAGCTTTGACTCACTAATATGATTTTGAAACACAGAGGTAGCACATACAATACTTCTCAACAAAAGGTTAGGCTTTAAATGTTTAACAGCTCAGCAGTCATATTGACAACACAGTTTGAGATTTCATTTACCAAATAAGTGTTGCAGCCTCTGTCTAATATTGCTTTTGTGTTTTTTTCTTTCTCATTGTTCATATGGACTTTATCATGTTGCATATTTTAAGATATCATTTATCTATTCTATGTAATTGGTTGTTTCTTCTGTTACTAAATCATATTTTATTTTCTGCAGGTTTTTGGTATTATGTGTTATGCCAATATTATCCACATCGAATCTACCCTAACACCTTAGTGCTAACAAATGGAGATGTGTAAACCATGGAAAGCTCGAGGAACCAAACGACAGGTAAAAACTAAACTTTGTTTCCTTATTATTGTAATGATTTTTATTTTTTGGACTGTTTTGATTTTGTACCTCTTAACTCATTTAACATAAAGCCAAATGTACTTTGTTTATATATTGTTTATATTTAATTGGTTTTTTTTCAATGTTGTTGATGCAGGAACTAATTATCATTACATCGGATCAACATAATAAAGATGAAAACATCCAGGCGTAAAAGTTGAAAAGACGGTATGTGACGAGAGATGACATCGTGAAGCGGAAGAAAGTTACTAAGAAGATTAAGCTCTGTGATGATTTAGATTAAGGTGCATCTATGTTTTTTTAAACACGAGAAATTATATTTGTGGAACAATCTCAATTTAATAGTGTATGCTAATTATCGTTTCAAATTTTCGGTTTATGGTATTAATTCCGCATGTGTGACTAAACGCTACGTCAAATAATGTTGTTATTCAACCTTTTTGGTCTCATTTTATATTATTGTATTTTATTTCACTAAATAGTATACAATTGTCACTTTATATTAACAATTGTGTAACTAAAACACAGAAGCAGTCACATAGAATATAAAAATTGTGACTATAACTGTTTTACCGTTACGTATTCATGTATCATATGTGACTATATGCTAAATGTGAAAACTAATACTCAAAACTAATGTGACTAAAACTATAACAAATGTGACACCTACAACTAATAAATGTGACTATAACATGTTTCCCGTCTCAATTTTTTGGTTTTATGCCACTAAACGGTATAAAATGGTCACTCCTATATTAACAACTATGTTATTATTAACATCATATAGTCACATTTTACATAATTAATCGTGTCTAAAATACATAAATAGTCACATAGAAACTCAAAGTGTGACTAAAAGTGTGTTAGGGTGATGTATTTATGTAATATATGTGACTAAATGGGAAGTGTAATAACAAAAAGTTAAAAATAATATGACTAAAGGTTAGCAAAAAAATGATACTTACAAATACTTAATGTGATTATAAATCGTTTCTAGTTATATTTTTATTTCTCTTATGTGACTAAAAGGTATATAATGGTTACTTTATATTAACAACTAGGTGTTTTGTGTGTCTAAAAACTATGAAATAGTCACACTTCAAACTATTTCCACATCAACTTTCATGATATAGTCACACATAACAAAATTGTGTGTCTCTAAAACCTAAACAATAGTCACACCTAAAATATTTGTTATGTGACCAATTGCTAGCAAAACGTCATAGTGAACACAAAAAACATGTGACCATTTGGGAACAATTTGTCACTAAAGAGTATATAATGGTCACTTTATATTACCAACTAGGTGTTTAGTTGTGACCATATACCAACCAATAGTCACTCTATGACATTTTTGTGTCTCTAAAAATATGAATTAGTCACACTTCAAGCTCTTTATATATGAACGTTTATGAAATAGTCACACATAACAAAATTGTGTGTTTCTAAAACCTAAACAATAGTCACACTAAATTATTAGTAATGTGACCAATTATTAGCAAAACGTCATGGTGAACATGAACATCATGTCACCATTTGGGAACATTTTGTCACTACAAACTAAATAAGTGTTACTAAAAAGGGTTTATGATGACATTATTCGATAAAATCATTGATCCAACAAGAAAAATCGCTAGTCTATAGTCACACTTTTTATCTACGGTCACTGAAATTTAATGTCACGGTATGTGACCTAAAATGGCGAGACTTTTGGTCACGGATGGGACAAAAAAAAATTGTGACTAATCACTTATGGTCACACTTTTCTGATGTCACCGAAGATCAGTTTTGTACTAGTGATACTTCCTGATTTTCTTGTGCAAACCAAAAATTATTTCTAGTAACACCGTCATGAGTGCACAAACTGCGTATCTCACCGCAAGCATATTTCTCATTAATGAAGGTAATGTTAGTGAAGAGTCTTCCTATTTTCAAACTAATGACTTCCAGCTTTAACGTAATGACTACTCTGGTTGACCTTCTGAACATGTGTTATCAATTTATGCCTGCATGGTTTAAACATTTTATGATTAAAAAACCGGGAATTCCTGATTTTTGCGTTTTTGAAATCCTTATGCCCTGGGTAAACTTTTAAGCTTAGGGATCGGAAAGTATTACACAATTGGTTAGCTTTTCAACTAGTTAGCACCATCGATGACGAGACCATCTTGTACCGTTATCATATTGATAATACCAAGTCTTTGATGGAAACTCTATTTTCACCCATCGAGCGTGAACTTCTTGTTATCGATAGCTAATTATACAATCGACTTGTATTATCCCTTCTTACCCATCGAGTACACCAAGAGATCCATACAATTGTCTATTCAATAACGCTCCTGTCATAATAACTATCAACAAACTTCTGGTACACAGATCCTCATTATCATTTTCAGGAAACTTTCATTGATGAACCCCAACTTGAGCATAAACCAAATGGCCTGCTTCAAATTTTGGGATCGTCTTGAAATCTGAAGCATTATTACGCACTGCACGTGCCAAACTCTCGACGATCTTCACTAGAACGACAAACTCTACGCATCCTACTAGTCTGGTGAATGGAAATACATACACCTTTTGTTTGTACAACTTATTGAGGTTTTAATCTCTCGCCCATTTTACATTCTAACCTATGGGAGAAACTTGACGTCCTCTTTTTCCGATAAAAATATCCAGTTTGGTTTGACTAAATTGCTAGTAATGGTAGGTAATTGGTACGCCTTCAAGGTGCTGGTAGTGTGGTGGGTTAGCTGCGGTACACCCTATATATAAACATTAGTGGCACGTTGAATGTGGGACCAGTACTGGACCAAGGATTGACTCTAGAGCCATACACAAAAACTCATCTAGAGAGACTCCATCTAATGAGACCGTGTTCCCGAAAAAAAAATTTAATGCTACTTTCTCTTAGATTATAGATATCTCCAGCATGCTTCTACCAAGTGAGGCATACCCGAAATAATCAAACTCCATGCTTACAATTTGCCGGGTCTGGATGAAAAACTCTCCTAAAGCGAATGGCCTACCCGATTTAGATGTGAGTTCTGACTCAGATGAACATCAACATAAAAAAAACCAGAAATTTTTCCCTTATGAATGACAAACCACCCGATCGGATGATCAACTCCAATTTTTATAAGCATGTGTTAGGAAGTAGGTTGACATCCCTTTAAGGGAAGACAACTTTTGAATCGACTGTCCTTTTGATAAACCTTTTGGCATTCACTGAAGTGATACCTGATAGCGGATGTCGTGGTCCACTTCAAAAACCTAAATAACCTACGTAGCTAGGGTAAATAGGGTATCGAATCCACGAAGAGCATGTGGTCAGTGTTATATGATTTATTTCATTATTTGACTACATTAAACTAAAAAAAAAAACTAAAAAGTGTAAAAGTTGATTTTTGATTTTAAAAGAAATAGTAAACAAGAATAATAATGAATAAAAAAGATGATCACACCCAGGATTCAGATTAGCAATAGACAACGTAAACTTCATTTGATTATTTTGAAACTATTACATAGACATAAATTGGTATTGACTTTAGTGTGAAGTACTCGTACAAGACCAAGGAATCTGGCGGATGCTGGCTAACGGTCCGAAACCGAATAACGGCTCCTGCTAAGATGTTGCCTTAGTACGAGTCAATTGGTAATAATAGAATTGGTCATTACTCAATAATTAAGCTAGCAATTAATAATCAAGCAACGCCAAAACCAGTAAGACGAATCTTTATCAACTAAATCTACCAATGGCTTCTTATTCAATCATAAAATCGAATGCTTGAACTTACACCCAATGTCATAACAATCAAAACGAAGAAAACTGAATCTTATACTAACCCTACACCGGGGTATGATCATAAGTACTTAGCCAATCATAATAACGAAGAACTTCAATACTGTCACTATAAAATTCTCCATCAAAATAAACCGACTAAAATAACAAGTATGTTCTACAATCAAACTAATAGAAAAATGATTAACAAAAAGAAATAACCCTCAATGATTGTATGAATTCTTCATGGAACAATCCTGGTGCATGCGTCCAAAGCAGCCAAACGGCTGCACTTTGCTGCCGTCAAACCCTCGTGCCTCGAATGTCAATCCCCTTCTCAATTGTTGTTTCGTTTTTCTTTATAGATCTCCTAATTTCGGTTGCTTAGTTACAGCCCAAACCCAATTCTTTGTTATGGACTTCAGTTAGATCGGCCCACATGTTTTGCTCATAGCCCACGTCACCTTCCAATTTCAGCTCAATAATTATTAAACTCCCATTAAGATATTCACGTGACATCTCCTGTTTTACAAACCAACACATAAATTTATTTTAACTTTTCATTCACTTTAGACAATTATTGGATATCATGATTTATGGAGCAATGTATGTTTGGTTCATGATCCATTGGAGCTTTCATTCAACTAACTAATAACAATTTAATCTCATTTTTTCATAACCCATTAAGTACAAAAACCGACTAATATCAATATATATCGTACTTAGATCGATGCATTTCTAATATATTTAATATAAAATAGAGTGTATCTAGACACCACTCATCACATTCCCCAACTTAAACATTTTTCGTCCCGAAAAAGAGATGCAATGGAATCATAATTAGTAAGCCGATCTTATCGCAATTCATTTCAAACAGGACATGACTCTACATAAACTGTGATTGCCAATATATTTTGTCCACTTTAAACTCAACTCTTCTAATCCCAACCAAATGCATTGTGCTTACTAATGTACAAAATTACCAGCATGTTTAACTGTCCCCACAACTTGAGGAGACCATGCACCACCATTATGACACTGTAGAGATTAAGTCCATTTAATTTTCCCTTCTACGTGACATCCGGGACTTACCTCCCATTATTTTCTCAATATATATTTTTTTCTTTTTTTTTCTTTTTCTGTTTTCTATTTTTTTCTTCATTTTTTTATGTTTATTTTTTTTTAATTCTTTTTCAAATATAAAGCTACCAATTTTATTAGGTGGTGGTGTCATAAGAGTAGAAGCATGGTGTGTGAGAAAGGAATACTGGGTATAAATACCACTCGCAACCCGTTTTTGCTGGGACTCAGTTTTTTAAACCATGCATACCGGGATGGGAAACTAAACACATAAATTCAATTAAAGTTATTGCACGCACATTGGTGTTCATAAGTTTAGGTCGAGCCTACCAACATATCACAAGTTAGATGCATTTTCAGCCCTAGAAATCCACTTCATGTATAAGCATCAACCTACCAATTTTCTATCATTTTCCATATATGCAAAAACTCTTTTTCAGGGACATTGATCTTTTTCGTACCAATCACACAACCAACTTTTTTTTTTTTTTACAAAATGCATAAATATACAAATGCCTAACTAAACTAACTAACATGCAAACACATAAAAATTAATAATTCTTAACTAAACTTAGAAAAGGAACGGGTTCACCTGATTTTGTAGTCGTGGCGAGATCTTCAAGTGTTGTGATGATCTTCAAAGTCTATCTCATAACCTGCAAAACTTAGCAAAGATTGTGTAGAAGCATGCTTCTCACAGCAATTAGCACACAAAAATTTTAAAATTTTGCATTTTTTTCTTCTTTTAAACCCAACTTAAAAACCACGAATTGCAACCACAAAAATAAGTAACCCCCTTCCCCAACTTAAAACATTGCATTGTCCCTAATGCAACACTTAAGTTCTAATTCAATTAAAAATAATTAATTAAAAAAAACAAACAGAAAAAATCCTAAAACTCACTTTCGTAGGAATCACGGTTGCATTTAGCATATGCAACAAGCCTTTTAAACCTCTCGGTAGCCCGAGTGGACGAGTGAAGTCTCGTGAGGGTTTCTAGCTAACACACCCATAAAGTTATCGGGTTGCCTCCCGAAAGCGCTAAGTTTAAGGTCCTCAGCCAGACCGTACCTGATATGAAGCTCATGGTGGTCTTAGTGAACACTTGCCTACCGAGTTTCCAGTGTACGCTCGGTAGCTAACATGCCACATCCAGATTTGTTTCATGATTTGTGGCATGTTCAGTGAATAAAATGAGATGTTGTTGCGGGGCCATTGCTTGATAAATTGCCCAGTGTCTTGTAACCCCACCTTTCTACTTCGCGGTCTTGAGTCATCTTCCCCAACTTTATTCTTTAGGATTACCTCGGTCTTTGATTCTTCAGGAAGACTTGTCTTTTGTTCTTCTTCCTCTTCATTACCCCTAACAGTCTGCTTCACCTTCAGCACTTCAGCAATTGAGGGAATCATCGGTGTGGTATTAACATCCACAACCTCTTCCTCGACTTGAGAATATAAGTCAGCAGATAATGGTGTTATAGCCTCTTCTTTATGAATCTTCATTGTGAGCACATCACACTTCAAACTCAAGCATTCAATCTTTTCTTGATCTGAGAGGCCAGATAACGATAACAACTTGTCGATCCTAGATAATGTCGAGTTGAATCGAGCAATCTGTTCATCCTCCTCATATTGATATATCGGCTCATCGTACTGAATATCAAACTGCTCGTGTATCTGATGGGGAAAATGACACTGGTTCCGATAGTAATCTTGGGAAGAATTATGTTCTGAGTATCCACGATAGCCCCCCTGGTAACATGGTTGCGAGTACCCTTGAGACTATGATGAAGGTGGGTCATGATGCGTGTGATACGATGGGCTCTCATCATCCTCATCTTCAATAATTTTAATATAACTCGGCAATGTTGGGCAATGAAAAACATCGTGAAAGTAACTCCCGCAGTTATGGCATTCATTAGGTTCATCCATGCTGAAAATAAACTAACCTGCACAAACAAGCTAGAATACCGGAGGTAAAGACGAACAAAAATAAAAATAGATAACTGAAAAAAAAGAAAAAATAAATGAACAAGAGGAAAAATATTTTTGATTTTTTTATATTTATAGCAAACAATCACAACTAAAATCAGACAAAGAAAATAACACTAAGCGCACTAGCTCCCCGGCAACGGCGCCATTTTGATAGCGGATGTCATGGTCCACTTCAAAAACCTAAATAACCTACGTAGCTAGGGTAAATAGGGTATCGAATCCACGAAGAGCATGTGGTCAGTGTTATATGATTTATTTCATTATTTGACTACATTGAACTAAAAAAAAAAACTAAAAAGTGTAAAAGTTGATTTTTGATTTTAAAAGAAATAGTAAACAAGAATAATAATGAATAAAAAAGATGATCACACTCAGGATTCAGATTAGCAATAGACAACGTAAACTTCATTTGATTATTTTGAAACTCTTACATAGACATAAATTGGTATTGACTTTAGTGTGAAGTACTCGTACAAGACCAAGGAATCTGGCGGATGCTGGCTAACGGTCCGAAACCGAATAACGGCTCCTGCTAAGATGTTGCCTTAGTACGAGTCAATTGGTAATAATAGAATCGGTCATTACTCAATAATTAAGCTAGCAATTAATAATCAAGCAACGCCAAAACCAGTAAGACGAATCTTTATCAACTAAATCTACCAATGGCTTCTTATTCAATCATAAAATCGAATGCTTGAACTTACACCCAATGTCATAACAATCAAAACGAAGAAAACTGAATCTTATACTAACCCTACACCGGGGTATGATCATAAGTACATAGCCAATCATAATAACGAAGAACTTCAATACTGTCACTATAAAATTCTCCATCAAAATAAACCGACTAAAATAACAAGTATGTTCTACAATCAAACTAATAGAAAAATGATTAATAAAAAGAAATAACCCTCAATGATTGTATGAATTCTTCATGGAACAATCCTGGTGCATGCGTCCAAAGCAGCCAAACGGCTGCACTTTGCTGCCGTCAAACCCTCGTGCCTCGAATGTCAATCCCCTTCTCAATTGTTGTTTCGTTTTTCTTTATAGATCTCCTAATTTCGGTTGCTTAGTTACAGCCCAAACCCAATTCTTTGTTATGGACTTCAGTTAGATCGGCCCACATGTTTTGCTCATAGCCCACGTCACCTTCCAATTTCAGCTCAATAATTATTAAACTCCCATTAAGCTATTCACGTGACATCTCCTGTTTTACAAACCAACACATAAATTTATTTTAACTTTTCATTCACTTTAGACAATTATTGGATATCATGATTTATGGAGCAATGTATGTTTGGTTCATGATCCATTGGAGCTTTCATTCAACTAACTAATAACAATTTAATCTCATTTTTTCATAACCCATTAAGTACAAAAACCGACTAATATCAATATATATCGTACTTAGATCGATGCATTTCTAATATATTTAATATAAAATAGAGTGTATCTAGACACCACTCATCAATACCCCCCCCCCCCCAGGGGTCCTTTTCTATACGACACCATGATTTGACCTCTTGATTCGTGGTAAACCTGCACAAAACCCTAACAAAGATTCATATGTACAGTTATCCAAAGCCAAATTCACTTTTGAAGATGATGATGCTCTTTGTATCGAATACACACGTTTACTTCATGCTCATGTCATACAATATTTTCACGCATAGTTTCAACCAATGTTCTGGCAAGAACGATTAATATTTCATGAAGTGTGAGTACACAAGGAGATTGGACACACTTATATGCATAAGAAATGAAGATCTCCCTTGACGAGATAGGGAACTGTATAACCATTGGCACATCATTCTTGATATTTATCGATGCAAATTCTTTGCCAGATCCCGTCAAGCATGTTAGATAATTCTTTTTGAACTCTACACTACCTATTACGTCATTTACACCCTCCTGGTTTGTATCTCAACCGGTGCCATTCTAAACTCACATGTCATGCTTTGGAACGTGTGGTTGCGACTACACTACGCTTACTATCTCAGTACTAACTTGAATTCACGAGCTGAGCCATTAGCGCTCTTCATCTTAAATTTCTACCCCATACTTGATGCCATGCATATTTCTATAGGGCACCATTGATTATCGGTATCTCATACTTTGTGCTATTATTTGTTGAACTGTCACCCTTATTTTCGGACCCTTACCAAAGGTAATATGTATGATGATATGTTGTACGATGTTGAAACCCATTATGAATTTGAACCTAATTATTTACATGATTACTTGAATAATTCTTAGCAGAATAGAGTAAATTAAAAAAAAAACAAATTTTTACGTGTTACCCCTCAAAGGAAATAGTAGCACGCGAATTGATTTATGTTTGGATCTCGGTTTTGTTTTCAAAAAATCTGTACGTTGCCAGCTATGTTTCGGTGTGTGATCAATTTTTAAACCATTTAACCATGTTAAGTAGTTTGTTTGCTTTTGACTTTCTCATGAGAAATGTTTACAAATCATATGTGTTTATTCATGCTAAATTTGTGAACCTTATTATATGTTTAGGGTATAGAAACTAATTAATTATTGAAAGCTAGTTAAAACATAAGTTGGATGGAATTGTATAATTACCTATGTTTATGAAACGTGTTAGGAACTAGAAAGTGCCATTTTGTTGATGTGTTAACTGGATTGAGTATGAAACCAGACACCATGCAAGGTTCTAAGTCCCCTACCTCGGTGGGAATGACAAGACTATGTGAAGTTGCCCCGTCAACTTTGAACCGTATGGGTTGTGTTGGTTAGTTTATGAACTTATATGCTAGAGATATGCCATGTTAGGGTCGTATGATAGTATATAAGGTGTTGGGACAATTGTATGCCCTGTAGGGTAACACTTCATGATAGATTACATGCTAGTATGCGTTGCCCGTGTCAACCTTTATAGGAAGCCTTCGTAAATGTTATTATGAATCATGTGAAAATTATTTGGTTAAAAAGTACTAAATCAATCAATGGGTCCTCGTGTTAACTTGGTCAGTCTGGTAAAATTCTATGCTACTTTCTAGTTGGTTGGCAAATTCAGACGTTTACGTTTTCATTAGACAACAAGTCTATTAATCATAAACTGATTGACTTGATGCACACATGATTTTCTCATACTCAAGTTCCATCCTCTTTAATTTACGCGGGTTATTGGTGAATGCGAATGCGTTAAGCGAAAATGAGACACGAAATAAGAATCTCACTCCTAGCATCGGGTACGATATCTAGAAGCTACTCACACATATTGTCCCTTCTTCGGATTGAAATTTTGATTTCAGAGACTTATGTTACCATGTCATTCTGTTTGGCCTTGCCACTCGATACGATTCCCATAATACAATCGTTCGACTTTTCTTATAGAAATGCTTGATCAAAGAAAACCACTTTCTATACTTCCAATTTCAATTCCTTTTGATTTTCTTTATACATTTGACATCTGCTCAACGTGTTGTATACATTCCTGAATATAACGTCCATCACTCCTCTTAGAGTAGAGAAGTCATATTCTTTTGATAGATTACTGTCGATATTAATTCTTGTAATAATTGACGTCGATTTAAATTTCGGGCCGAAATTTCCTTCAAAAAGGGGATGATGTGATGACCCATAAAATTTGTCTTTCTTTTTGACCAGCTCACTAACCACGTCTTACAATTTTCGGGACGAAAATTCTTTAACAGGGGGATACTGTGACAATCCGTTTTTTCAGGTTCTTTCCCGATTTAACCTAAACCTAAACTGCTATAAATGTTGTGTGAACATTTATGAAGATTGACTTGTGTTGACTTTATTATCTAGCGTTTGTGTAACTATCATCTATACCAGCATACACGTGAGCCTAGACGTTTTATATATAATGATTTTACGTAAATCATGTCCTATTATTTTATGTGAACATTTTGTCATTTTATGTGACAATTATACTTATGATTTTATGTGGTAAATATATATATATACATATATACATTATATCCTATTATTCGATGTGCCAATGTGTTATGTGGTTACACATAACGTTTCTATTATTTTATGTGAGTTAAACACGTATCGTTATGATTTCAGGTTCATCATTTTATGTGAACTCAACATATAGGTATGGAATTATATCTATGATTTTAAGCAAACTAAAAGTATATATTTGTGAATTTACGTGGCTAAACAAGGTTTATATTTCTATAAACGTCACATGTTAAATATGATACACGTTCAGTCATTGTCTAAGTTATCTCCATTAACCCCGTTAGCTTTGGTTAACTCCCTTCTAAACTTAGAGGGACTGACTTGTCATTTTTCTAAACTTCTTTTAACTAAACAAACTCACGAGGACTCACAATTTAATTTCCCAAACTTGGTTCTTGTGATGTAAATTATGTGAGGGGCTGGTTCTGCCATTTAACAAATGTGAATTTGAAAGTTTCTTTTTTTAAGAAATCAGTCGAGTGTCCGGCGACTATTTCAATCCCGTAACCATAGCGACTATTTTAATCCCGTAACCATCGTTTTAATTCAAGGGTTATTGATCGCCGGAAGTCGATTGAATATACTTAATCTCTAACATAACCTCAAGCCTCCATTTGATCAGTCTCCACCACTAATCTCGAAATCCCTTTCTCTCTCGCTTCCTGGTTCTATCATGAGTCACCGTCGGAGTGAAATCCGGTCATGTTCAAACCGAGCCAGCCTCCACTATAACTGTTATCATCGTCCTCGCATCTCTGTCAGATTTTTCATCACCATCGGTAGGCGCGTGGACAACAGCACCACTTGGAAGCAACATAGACCAAACGCTGGTGTCGGGTTCGAGTTACAGTTCAAGATCATCGCCATCGTCTCGCGTTTCGGTGTTTGTTTCACGTCAAGGTGATTCTAAGACTCCCCTATATTCGATTAAAACATTCATGGTTCATCTGTTCATCCCTATATGGCTTCTGCAAATTTTTATTTCCATCAACCGTTAATGGGACGAGTGACGGTAGGGTTGGGTGAGGAAGATGGCACCCAACCCGTAAGGGTTAAATATTTGTGAGCTTAGTGAAAACCAAACCTGGTGTTTTCTCTGGTTGTTGGTCGCGTGAATTTTAATGGCAAGGTCACGGGTTCGAGTCCCGACCTTACCATTTTATTTTGTTTTGTTTAATGGAAACCCTCCTGTTCGCTACTGTTGGATATAAAGTTTCCGAATCAAATTTGTTAACAATTGGAGACTTGTTCCGGTGGCTGAGATGATGTGTCCTGAACTGAAAGAGAGTGTAGCGGTGGATCGTGTCAACTCAAGTCATTATACGTAAACAAAACGAACAAGAACAAGGTAAATAAACTTAATATTTGATTCAAACACTCAAGAACAGAGGTTACAAAGACTCAGAGCAAAACACCTTAAGTTTCACACAGTTAAGACTAAACGTTGCAAAATTCTAGCCTAACACAACTATATATAAGTGACCGATCACCCGAACTGGGATTTGTCTGAACTGGCAGTTTGGCTGCCAGTTCGCCCAGAGTTCGGGTGCAGTTCGGCTAAACTAGATTTTACTTATTTCTTCTGAATCTTTCGCCTGATTCAGCATCTTGTCATATTATGCATCAACAAACCCCCCTTTGGCAAATGCTGGTTAGTCTTTATCATTCTTGAGCTCCGGTCTCTGTCCATGTCTTCTCGTGGTTATGCCCGGCATATATGTTTAATGCAAAGCAAATCCGGATCACCCTTTGGAATTGCCGAGCCTATTCCATATAATCAGGATGGAACATAATCTAATTCTGGTACAACTCGTCTATGTCAGCCCTCGATAAGTTGTTCGGCCACATCGGGTCAAACACCTTCACCACTTTGTTATCATCCTCCAATACAATCACAACTTCTCATGTCTTTTCATTGTAGTACCACCACTTTAAGTTTTTGATGAAATCCAACTCCATCTTCATCAATGGAATCTTCTTCATAACATTGGGCTTATTATTGAAAGTTAGTACTATCAGCTTCTTTCCAGTTTTCTGATGTATCTTTGTCGGATGTTGTAACAGCCCAGACCCGTCGCAACCAAGATATTGTTCGCTTTGGTAGCCGGCATGCCCTCAGGCATCCGCCCCTCACGATTTTAAAACGCGTCTTGGTGGGGGAGGTATCCACACCCTTATAAAGGCATGCTTAGTTCCCCTCCCCACCAATGTGGGATGTTACAATCCTCCCCCCTTAGGGGACCAGCGTCCTCGCTGGCACACTGGCCGACGACCGGCTCTGATACCAATCTGTCACACGCCCAAGTAGCCACTAACGGAGTTTATACCGTAAGGGGGTGCGAGCAAACCAGGACCACAACCATTAGTTACAAATACTAAACGAATCAGAGTGAGTCCAAATACATTTCATAAAATAAAGTCTCAAATACGCAGCGGAAAAATATTGTCTTAGCACTAACCACGTGCTTTACAAATTCATTGTTTAAATTCTCAATTAAGTTCGAACAAAAGTAAATGTCTTCGTGTGTCATGCCAACCCGCTCCGGATACTCCTCAGCGATCTGCAAAAGTTTAAACCACGCAAGTGTCAACCTAACGGTTGGTGAGTTCACGGTGGGCTTGTCATGCAGTGGCCCGGTCTCATAATCATAATCGTGTCAACATATACTTATGAAATGTTTATTTGTTAAAAACAATGCTTAGTGATATCCATAATCATAGTATTGTGGTTTAGTAAAAGTATTGTCCGTAACATACGTTATCGGGTATGTACTAGTTTTGTATAGTTAAAGTGCTCAACCGATATCGCGGGTAGCTAATCCGTTGTTCCATGCACTAAGGAAGTTTGTACCAAAGCTGACTGATAGTTTTCGTAGTGGCAGCGCCATCATCTATTTTTTTTTGCGGACCTATGTCATCGCGGCTTTGCCTCCCCCGTGTCCTCTCGGGACCACGGTCGGATATGCTGATATTGTACCTCCGTGCACCTCCAGTGTCACGAGGCGGAGTTTGTCAAACTCCAGTAGATCTACCCAACATCCCCTCGCTTTACAATTAATGGTACAATTAAGTTGAGGACTTTTTCAGTTATAAGGCAATCCTTAGAAATCATGTGATATCATGTGGTTTAGACTTTAACCTACACTAGCCATATTAAAACGGTTTACTTTGGGTTCTCATGAATCCCGAAAACATTTTCAGTTTTATTTTAGAAACAGTTGTTTAAGTATTTAACAAGTGTCTCCCATAAGACACTTCAAGTTCATCAAGTGGGTGCCAAGCACTCCTAAGTTTTCAAGTTCATCAGAGAGGTGCATAGCACTCATAAGGTTGTCAGCATTGTTTTTCATTAAGTTATTCGGTGTGACCCAAACGGGTTCACGGTAAATGGGTTAGTGACACTCACCTTTGGTTGCACTGCTACACTTGCTAAGTAATCCAAATATTGTTTGCTTAACGAAGACCTATGAACACGTTTAGGTCTTAAGTATTAGTTTTGTGTCTAATCTTTAACTTACGTCACTATGGCCCATAACATAGCACGTTGGAACTATGACACGACATATCGACACACGACACCGATGGTTGATCATAAACAAGGGTTCACATAAATCAGAAATCAAGCATGTTTCATTATTGCATAATCATGCAAGTCATGGCATACATTCAAGTAAGTTGCACAAGTTTGGGTTTTGGTCTGGTCTCAGTTTCGCTAACAGTTTCGCTACAGTTTCGCTATGCAGTTTCGCTGCACAGTTTCGCTGTGTGTACGGGCAGCACCTTCGCTAGGGAATACCCGATGACACAGTTTCGCTAGCTAGTTTCGCTCGAAACTGTTCGCACAGTTTTGCTAGCATAGTTTCGCCCGAAACTGGTTTGAACTTTCGTTCAGGGACAAGGTCTATGGTTATTTCGCTCGGTAGTTTCGTTCAAGCAATACACAGGCGACACTATAGTTTCGCTACATAGTGTCGCTGGATGAATATTCAAAGGGTCTGCGAAACTATAGTTTCGCCTAAAGAATTGCCCAGTTTCGCTGGTCGCGAAAAACACATAAATCAGCCTAAAAATCAATCTAACAGCTTCCATACTTCATGTGATTCAATATTTAGCATGCATAATCATTTACCAACATTAAACAGTAAGTTTTTAACACTTTAAACATGGATTTTCATCATCAAATCACCAAAAGCACATTTTAAACCTAAAATGACCTAATTAGCATAAATCTTCATTATGGCATGATTCTACACGTAAAGTTGCAAACCTTATAACAGATCTAGCATTCCTAAGCATCATATCAGAAGATCAATTGATTCTATGAAGGTTTGGTCATGCTTTTTAAGAAAACACATAGAAAATGCATGAAAATGGTTTTGAGACTTACGGTTCGATCTAGGATCCGGATGGATGATGTCTCGAGGCTGAGATCACGTCGGCTCGTGGTGTTTCTCGGCTGACCAGATTTCACAGGAGAAGAGATGGAGAGTGTGTGTGTGTTTTGTGTGGTTTATGCAAATGGGGAGTAATTAGGGTTTTATGGTCTTTATATCAGGAGCTAGTTTCGCTGACAGTTTCGCTGGCCAAGCGAAACTGGCTCTGAACACATGCAAATCAAACAGCTTAGCCGGCTACCGAGCGAATCTATAGTTTCGCCCAGTAGTTTCGCTGGAAACCAAAAGTGGACAATTTATCACAAAATCAAGGATTCACAATTTGTCATGCTACTAATAGTACTAAATCATGCGTTTAAATCACATTGCACATAATGACAATAAATAAATAAACACATAACACATATGGACGGGTTCGGTGATCAACCAAAGGTCGTGGACGTACTCAGCCTAGTTAAGCATTAGCTACTAAGTTAACACTTATAACGTAACTAACGGAGATTGTCTAACGGAAGTTAACCTTGGAATTCTCGGATGTCACATCATCCCCTTGTAAATGGAATTTTCGTCCCGAAAATTAATCTTGCGTCGTAGCGTTCGCTGCCTCAGCTGTCGTGGTTGCTGTAGTTGCTGGGGAAAGAAAGCAAAAGTTTTAGGGTCGCCACATCCTCCTCCTGTTAAAGGAATTTTGGTCCCCAAAATTAAATCATACCTTGAGTTTCTGTGGACGTTTGCCCGAACAAGTGAGGATACTTTTTCTTCATTTGATCCTCTCGTTCCCATGTATATTCAGGTCCACGCTTTGAGTTCCATCGAACCTTGACGATCGGAATCTTGCTACGTTTGAGGGCTTTCTCCTCGCGTCCCATGATTTCTACCGGTTTCTCAATAAATCTCAAATGTTCATCAACTTCCAATTCCTCCAAAGGAATTATTTCAGTGTCTTCAGCCAGACATTTCTTCAAGTTAGAAACGTGAAACACGTTGTGAACTCCATCGAGTTCTGCAGGGAGTCGTAATCGGTAGGCCACCGGGCCTACTTCCCCAATGATTTCAAATGGACCGATATAGCGAGGATTCAGCTTTCCACGCTTTCCGAAGCGTATCACTCCTTTCCAGGGAGATACCTTCAATAGTACCTTGTCGCCTACCTCGAACTTCAAAGGTTTACGGCGTTTGTCAGCATAGCTCTTTTGTCTGTCACGTGCTGCGGCTATCCGTTTTCTTATTTGAATAATTCGTTCCGTTGTATCATGAATGATTTCCGGTCCGGTGAGTCCCTTCTCACCCGTTTCGGCCCAACACACGGGCGATCTACATTTTCTGCCATAAAGAGCTTCAAAAGGTGCTGCACCGATGCTCGTGTGATAACTGTTGTTGTAGGAGAACTCCACCAACGGAAGGTGAGCCTCCCAGTCTTTACCGAAGTCGAGAACGCAAGCTCGGAGCATGTCTTCTAAAGTCTGAATAGTTCGTTCCGTCTGACCATCGGTCTGTGGGTGATAAGCTGTACTCATATCCAGTCTGGTTCCCAGTGCTTCTTGCATAGATTGCCACAGTCAGGAAGTAAATCGAGGATCTCGGCCAGAGATAATGGTCTTAGGCACTCCATGACGTGCCACAATTCGGTCAATGTACAGCTTTGTTAACTTATCCATATTGTCAGTTTCTCTCATTGGAATAAAGTGTGCAGATTTGGTTAGTCGGTCAATGATAACCCAAATCGCATCCGGTCGATTCGATCGATGAGGTAATCCTGTTACAAAATCCATGGAGATATCCTCCCATTTCCATTCCGGGATTTTTGGTTGCTGCAATAGCCCAGAAGGCTTTTGGTACTCGATCTTAACTCTTGAGCACGTTAAACACTTAGCCACAAATCACGCAATGTCGGCTTTCATATTCGGCCACCAATACAATTTCTTCAAATCTTGGTACATTTTGTCCGATCCAGGGTGCACCGAATACCTTGATTTGTGAGCCTCGTCCATCACGAGCTCACGGAGATTTCCAAGTAAAGGAACCCAAATTTTGTCATTGTAATACCTGAGTCCGTCGGACTTAATTTCAGAGTTACCATCCACTCCCCGCAGTGCTTCAGCTGCGAAGTTTTCCTCCTTTAAAGCTTCTCGTTGGGCATCGCGGATCCGATTCGGCAATCCCGTGTGAATGGTAAGTTGCAGCGCTCGTACTCGTCGAGGATTTTCGTACTCTTTTCGGCTTAAGGCATCAGCCACAACATTGGCTTTTCCCGGGTGATACTTAATCGCTAAGTCATAATCATTTAGGAGCTCGACCCACCTTCGTTGTCGCATGTTGAGGTCCTTTTGTTCAAAGATATGTTGCAAGCTTTTGTGGTCGGTAAATATCGTGCACTTTGTTCCGTAGAGGTAATGTCTCCAAATCTTGAGTGCAAATACAACGGCTCCTAATTCCAAATCATGTGTTGTATAATTCTTCTCAGTATCCTTCAGTTGCCTGGACCCGTAGGCAATCACTTTGTCTCGTTGCATCAACACACAACCGAGTCCTTGAATGGATGCATCGCAATAGACCACGAAGTCGTCCACCCCTTCGGGTAACGAGAGAATCGGAGCTGAACATAACATTTCCTTAAGAGTTTGAAACGCGTGTTCTTCTTTTTCACCCCATCTATATTGCACTCCTTTGTGCGTTAAAGCTGTTAAGGGTTGAGCCAATTGCGAGAAACCCTTGATGAATCTTCGGTAATATCCGGCAAGTCCCAAAAATTGTCGGATTTCGGTCGGCGCTCTCGGAGTAGACCAATTCTTGATAGCTTCCACTTTAGCTGGGTCGACATGAATTCCATCCTGATTGACAATGTGTCCAAGAAACTGGACTTCGCGAATCCAAAAATCGCACTTTGAAAACTTGGCGTATAGCTGTTCCTTGCGGAGTAATTCCAAGATAAGCCGTAGGTGTCTCTCGTGTTCTTCCTTTGTCTTGGAGTAGATTAAAATATCATCAATGAAAACTATCACAAACTGATCGAGGTACGGCTTGCACACTCGATTCATTAGATCCATAAATACAGCAGGCGCATTAGTTAGCCCAAACGGCATAACTAAAAACTCGTAATGTCCATACCGAGTTCTAAAAGCAGTCTTGGGGACATCCTCATCACGAACACGAAGTTGGTGATATCCAGACCGTAGATCAATCTTTGAAAAGTAACTCGAACCTTGCAGTTGGTCGAAAAGATCGTCGATTCGAGGAAGTGGATACCGATTCTTGATCGTAACCTTGTTAAGCTCTCGGTAGTCGATACACATTCGGAACGTTCCATCTTTCTTCTTAACAAACAGTACCGGGGCTCCCCATGGAGATGAACTTGGATGGATAAACCCTTTGTCGAGTAACTCTTGAAGTTGTGCGGAGAGTTCGTTGAGTTCGCTTACTGCTAAGCGGTACGGTGCGCGTGCAATCGGAGCGGCTCCTAGAGCTAAGTCGATTCCAAACTCGACTTGTCGAAATGGAGGCAAACCAGGCAAATCTTCAGGAAATACATCTTGAAAGTCGCGGACTATCGGGTAGTCGTCGATTTTACGCTCGGGAAGTGTCGTGTCCGTGACGTTTGCAAGGATCGCGAAGTGACCTTTGCGAAGACATTTCTGAGCTTTACGGAACGAGATAATACCGGTGACTGTTCCACCTCTTTCACCGTGAACTGTTAACACTTTACCTTCTTCGAGTGGAATACGAACCGCTTTTTCTTGACATAAAATTTCAGCTCGGTTTTCAGATAGCCAGTCCATTCCTACTATGACATCAAAACTACCAATCGGGAAAGGCATAAGATCGATTCCTAACGTATGGCCAGCTAGTTCTAACTTACAGTCCTTAACTATCTGAGTTGTATCATGAAGTTTACCATTTGCTAGCTCTACCACATACTTAGCATCTAAGTCAATCGGTTTAGCATTAATTAATCGAGCAAATTTAGTGGAAATAAAGCTTCTTTCAGCACCAGAATCAAATAATACAGTAGCAAAGAAACCATTAAGGATGAATTTACCGTTAATCACGTTGGCGTCGTTGCGAGCTTCTCCTTGACCCATGACAAAAGCTCTTCCTCTGCCATTTCCACCATTCCCGTTGTTACCATTCCCGTTGCCATTACCTCCGCCGTTACCATTCCCACTATTGTTTCCTTGATTACCATTTCCCTGTCTTCTCAACTGCGGGCAGTCCCTTTTCATGTGGCCTTGAGCACCACATACATAGCAGTTCCCATTACCATTTCCTCTGGGAGCTTCATTGTTGTTGTTACAGTTCTGACCATTGTTGTTTCCATTGCCCCGGTTGTTTCCATAGTTGTTGTTGCCATGATTGTTGTTGTTTTGCCTTAGGCGGTTTTGTTGCTCGGGAAGAATCGTCCAACAGTCTTTCGCCTCATGGCTTTTCTTGCCACACCTTTCACAGCTTAAATTCCTTCTACAAATACCAGTGTGATGCTTCCCACACTTGTTACACATGGGCAGGTTACCCTTGTAGTTGCTTTGACCATTTCCGCCTTGGCGGTTGTTTCCACTGTTGTTCCCAGACATTTTGCTTTGGCCTTGGGGATTATAAGACCTCCTAGTGCTGTTTCCAACACGCTGATTGTTCATGGAGTTTTCAGGAGCTTCATCATCAGCTTTTCTTTTGCCACTTAAGGCAGTCTTCTCTGTGGCTTTTGCAGGAAGTGTACCCTTCTCTATTTCCTGGTCGGTAAGCTTGTGAGCCAAACGGATGGCTTGCTGCATGGTTGTGGGGTTGCTGGCAGTCACTAGTCCCTTGATTTGAGGCGCGAGGCCTTCCAGATAACGCTCAATGCGTTTGAACTCAGCATCAACCATTGTGGGGCACAAGACCGCGTACTCATGGTAACGCGCAGTATACTGTTCGACTTCAGACCCAGTCATTTTCAGATTCAAGAATTCGCCCTCTAAGTTCTTCACTTGGTCACGGGGACAGTACTCCTCCATAATCAGCTCCTTAAACGCTTCCCATTCCATGTTATTAGCCGCATCTAATCCAATCATCTGAATTTCGGCATTCCACCAGGTGAGAGAAGCTCCCTCAAAGGTACCAGTAGCATACTTCACTTTGTTCTCAGCAGCGCAGTTGCACATAGAGAAGACATTTTCAGACTTCTCGATCCACCTGAGGAGTCCTACCGCTCCTTCTTCGCCGGAAAACGTCATTGGCTTGCAGTCCATGAAGGACTTAAACGTGCAGTGATGGTGGTTTCCTGATGCAATAATAGTCCGGGTTTTAAGTTTAAACAGGTCAAAATATAATCGCTTTGTGCCTTAACCGGCATAATAATTACCTTGTGCGGCGTATGCAACTTGGACGGCTGCCACTGTGGCTTGCACGTGTTCGTTAATCATAGCTTGCAGTTGTGCAGGTGTCATGTTAATGTTGCTCCTTCCGTGTCCTCTTCCAGACATTTTGCTGGACAGTTAAAGTAGCCAGTGTTCAGTCACAGTTATACTTTATACATATCCCATAATATGTATATTAACAATTTCCCGTTATCCCTCTATTAGTCGAGAAAAATTTTGTGCAAAATGGAGGCGTCGTCGGAGAACGTTGTGAGTCGTAGGTACTATCGTCGAAAGTCGGCTTTCCCATAAAAGTCACCGTCGGCGTAGTCATCGTAGTAGAAATCAGGACGTAGCGTGTAGCATCGTTTCGTTGTCGCTTTCCCCCCGGAATAGTGTGCGTATTAGCGTCCGCATTTCGTATTCGTGTGTGAAAATTTTCCCTAAGGTTTTCCGTTAGACTACTTAGACACGGTCTCTATATATATATTTATATATATATATATATATATATACATACATACGTACTAAGCTTTTACTTACACAGCAGAGCGAGTATCCCAGGTTGGCACATAAATATTTTGTTTTGGGAATTTGTTTGTTCGTTTGTAACTAAGGTTTTCAAGTTGCAGTTTCCAAATCGTTTTTCAAAAATGATTCCAGTTCTCTGCAACTTATGGCTCTGATACCAATCTTTTGCTTTCTTTCCCCAGCAACTACAACAACCACGACAGCTGAGGCAGCGAACGCTACGACGCAAGAATAATTTTCGGGACGAAAATTCCATTTACAAGGGGATGATGTGACATCCGAGAATTCCAAGGTTAACTTCCATTAGACAATCTCCGTTAGTTACGTTATAAGTGTTAACTTAGTAGCTAATGCTTAACTAGGCCGAGTACGTCCACGACCTTTGGTTGATCACCGAACCCGTCCATATGTGTTATGTGTTTATTTATTTATTGTCATTATGTGCAATGTGATTTAAACGCATGATTTAGTACTATTAATAGCATGACAAATTGTGAATCCTTGATTTTGTGATAAATTGTCCACTTTTGGTTTCCAGCGAAACTACTGGGCGAAACTATAGATTCGCTCGGTAGCCGGCTAAGCTGTTTGATTTGCATGTGTTCAGAGCCAGTTTCGCTTGGCCAGCGAAACTGTCAGCGAAACTAGCTCCTGATATAAAGACCATAAAACCCTAATTACTCCCCATTTGCATAAACCACACAAAACACACACACACTCTCCATCTCTTCTCCTGTGAAATCTGGTCAGCCGAGAAACACCACGAGCCGACGTGATCTCAGCCTCGAGACATCATCCATCCGGATCCTAGATCGAACCGTAAGTCTCAAAACCATTTTCATGCATTTTCTATGTGTTTTCTTAAAAAGCATGACCAAACCTTCATAGAATCAATTGATCTTCTGATATGATGCTTAGGAATGCTAGATCTGTTATAAAGTTTGCAACTTTACGTGTAGAATCATGCCATAATGAAGATTTATGCTAATTAGGTCATTTTAGGTTTAAAATGTGCTTTTGGTGATTTGATGATGAAAATCCATGTTTAAAGTGTTAAAAACTTACTGTTTAATGTTGGTAAATGATTATGCATGCTAAATATTGAATCACATGAAGTATGGAAGCTGTTAGATTGATTTTTAGGCTGATTTATGTGTTTTTCGCGACCAGCGAAACTGGGCAATTCTTTAGGCGAAACTATAGTTTCGCAGACCCTTTGAATATTCATCCAGCGACACTATGTAGCGAAACTATAGTGTCGCCTGTGTATTACTTGAACGAAACTACCGAGCGAAATAACCATAGACCTTGTCCCTGAACGAAAGTTCAAACCAGTTTCGGGCGAAACTATGCTAGCGAAACTGTGCGAACAGTTTCGAGCGAAACTAGCTAGCGAAACTGTGTCATCGGGTATTCCCTAGCGAAGGTGCTGCCCGTACACACAACGAAACTGTGCAGCGAAACTGCATAGCGAAACTGTAGCGAAACTGTTAGCGAAACTGAGACCAGACCAAAACCCAAACTTGTGCAACTTACTTGAATGTATGCCATGACTTACATGATTATGCAATAATGAAACATGCTTGATTTCTGATTTATGTGAACCCTTGTTTATGATCAACCATCGGTGTCGTGTGTCGATATGTCGTGTCATAGTTCCAACGTGCTATGTTATGGGCCATAGTGACGTAAGTTAAAGATTAGACACAAAACTAATACTTAAGACCTAAACGTGTTCATAGGTCTTCGTTAAGCAAACAATATTTGGATTACTTAGCAAGTGTAGCATTGCAACCAAAGGTGAGTGTCACTAACCCATTTACCGTGAACCCGTTTGGGTCACACCGAATAACTTAATGAAAAACGATGCTGACAACCTTATGAGTGCTATGCACCTCTCTGATGAACTTGAAAACTTAGGAGTGCTTGGCACCCACTTGATGAACTTGAAGTGTCTTATGGGAGACACTTGTGAAATACTTAAACAACTGTTTCTAAAATAAAACTGAAAATGTTTTCGGGATTCATGAGAACCCAAAGTAAACCGTTTTAATATGGCTAGTGTAGGTTAAAGTCTAAACCACATGATATCACATGATTTCTAAGGATTGCCTTATAACTGAAAAAGTCCTCAACTTAATTGTACCATTAATTGTAAAGCGAGGGGATGTTGGGTAGATCTACTGGAGTTTGACAAACTCCGCCTCGTGACACTGGAGGTGCACGGAGGTACAATATCAGCCTATCTGACCGTGGTCCCGAGAGGACACGGGGGAGGCAAAGCCGCGATGACATAGGTCCGCAAAACAAAATAGATGATGGCGCTGCCACTACGAAAACTATCAGTCAGCTTTGGTACAAACTTCCTTAGTGCATGGAACAACGGATTAGCTACCCGCGATATCGGTTGAGCACTTTAACTATACAAAACTAGTACATACCCGATAACGTATGTTACGGACAATACTTTTACTAAACTACAATACTATGATTATGGATATCACTAAGCATTGTTTTTAACAAATGAACATTTCATAAGTATATGTTGACACAATTATGATTATGAGACCGGGCCACTGCATGACAAGCCCACCGTGAACTCACCAACCGTTAGGTTGACACTTGCGTGGTTTAAACTTTTGCAGATCGCTGAGGAGTATCCGGAGCGGGTTGGCATGACACACGAAGACATTTACTTTTGTTCGAACTTAATTAAGAATTTAAATAATGAATTTGTAAAGCACGTGGTTAGTGCTAATACAATATTTTTCCGCTGCGTATTTGAGACTTTATTTTATGAAATGTATTTGGACTTACTCTGATTCGTTTAGTATTTGTAACTAATGGTTGTGGTCCTGGTTTGCTCGCACCCCCTTACGGTATAAACTCCGTTAGTGGCTACTTGGGGGTGTGACAGATGTTCACACGTTTTCGGTTTTTGAGGCTTCAAATATTGAAATCCAAAGTTACATTCTTTCGCTACCTGATGCTTGAAGTATAAACCCCTCCAATCATCTCCATAGTTACGGAAAGGTTTTCTTGTAAGCTCCCGAATATCTGAAACTTGTAAAGAACTAAAGTCTGTTGCATGCTTGAAGTATTGAATACCATGATGGCGTTTAATCCCATAACACTTGAGACTTGCTGCATACATCCAACTTATAATTTCACCTGACACCTGACCCTTTAACCTCACATGCCTTCTCTGATTGATCGGTTTTGAAGGTGGAACATAATTGGCATGAAATGTCTTCATGTAATCGTTGTAAACCCATTGTTGTTTCCGTTCCTTAACCTCTTTGGCAACTGAGTCTTCAGGTTTTTCAGCTTCTTTTCTTTTCAGCTCTACCTCAGCCTCATCACCATTTTCCTTTGGGAAAACTTCAAAGTCATCATCAGTTGAGTTGTTGTTGTTGAAATTTAAATACAGATCTGGATACACCTCCTCGGTTATGTCTTCAACTTCAACCTCCTCATAAAAAATATCATCTTCAGTTTCTGATTCTGATGACTCATATATTTCAGGTTCAACCTCGACAGCTTTCTTCATCTCCTCGTCATTTAAAGCGAAGACCGCTTGAACTTGTTCTTGGTTGAGTTCACAGACAAACTCACCATCTTCAAGTATTATGATGATCTCGTTTATGCTTTTTGTTGCTTGATTTGATGGGACATAAGTTATTGGCACTGCATCTCTTGAATCTAACTCACCCTGGGCTGTAGAAGTACCAGCACCCGAGCTAGAAGCTTCAGTTGGGCCTGGACCTCCAACAGTGTTACCTTCCGGGTCGTCATTATCAGGTTCATCGTTTAAACATCCCGTCATCTTTGCATCCTAAACCAGAACCTATCTCTATCAGGACCGATTTTCACTACAAGAATCCTGATCTTAAGCAAGAACGAGGTTCATATTCAAAAACCCAAAAAGAGATGAAGATGGAGATGAATCTAGGAAATCATAAACATAAGAAAGATGATGAACAAGTCGAATGATTTCATTAATCGAATGATTACAATCAAGAAATCATGAAGAACACACAATCTCTTTAGAAATCCATTACCCACTCGCTCTCTCTAGAATGGAAATCTCACACTCTACAAGAAAATCATCATCTCCACACTCAGAGACTCTTTCTTGTAATGGGCACCCTCACTATATATAGTGAGAGTAACTAACAACAGAAAAACATAAAAACTGAACAAAATTACAAGAAAGACAAATAACATAAATATTAATTAAATCAAAGTTGATTTAATTAATCCGAAGCTTGACTCGCTCAAACCGATCTTCCGTTGACTTTTACGTTGACCGTTGACCCGAACGGTTGACTTTTTCGGAAAACGGTCTTCGGTCCAAACTGCAAGCCTCGAGCATCACAACCCGCGTCTCTGAATCAATTCACATGGTTTCTTGAGTCGAATGCTTCGGTAAACAGATATGATGGCGTCAGTCACATAGATTTTAAGTTCCAACAATTCCCCCTTGACTGATGCTTTCAAACCTGTTCAACTGCTGATGAATCGCTCTGTCGTACATCTTCAATGAGAAACTGATAAACCCGAGACAATCTGTCGTAGAGATTCCCCCTCTAAATAAACTTCTTCTGTTCTCGTTGCTCCAATTGAGAGCCAAGTGCTGCTGCTCACTCGGTTCACATGGTCGGGTACAATACTGAGAAAATGCTGAACATCGGAGTCAAAACTACAACGAACTGAATCAGATAAACCAATTAAACACTGAACATGCTCCAACTTCTGATAATCGACCCGATATCCAAATCCATAATAATTCCTCTTATTTCTCTAAATCTCTCCAAAAACATCGAGTCGGAAGCGTAAAAATCAGATGCGGAGAGTCAAACCGTCGCGATCGGTTGCCTAGAGAAACCAGATAAACAATCTTGAAATCGGACAATCTCGCGAAAAACCTGAAATCGGATGCTGACAGTTGTGAATGATCCATAAATAAATCTTGTGTTCAGCGTGACTGGGTTGGATGCGAATATAAAGATAAGTGTCAAATCTGTGAAAATCTGAGATCCCGAGCGAAAATAAACATAACCGGAGTCTTCATAATTTTGGGCGAAGAAAAACGAGCTCGGTAATAAATTTCGTGAAGATTTCTGAGTCAAACTGGCGAAAACGGCTTCTCGAGAAATTTAACGGATAAAATTCCATAATTAACTGAGATTCCAGTTAATCCGGTTAGCTGACATCAGTGCTGCATCAGCTAAAAAATAAAACCGAGAGACATAACGAGAAAGCTGCATAATTAACCAGATAATAGAGCTAACCCGTCAGTGGTCGATAGCAAACATTGCGCGAGACGTCAATAAACGAGAACCCCAATAAAATGGAATAAATCCATGACCACTAAAAATTTTCACAATTTCGTTCGGGCGTCATCTCATAAGTCTCGTTGAGAAACTGATTAGAAAATAATACCCGCATTTAACGAAAATGCTAAATATTTAATTAGGTGGTAAAAATCCCTCAAAGAAGCACAATCCATGTGTATTAAACTTGACCAATCAGATTGAATCCTCAAGAAAGCAAAATCCGTGTGCATGTGTATTAACCAATAAGATTGAGGCTGGCTAGAGCATCCATCGGCTCGGATCAAGTGAGATCTACGGTTGGATAAGAGGATCTGTGTGAGGTGGAGAATCCTTCCAATCAGGAGGCACCAAGCCTCAACATCCAACGGTTCTTTTTCCAGCTGGTCCCACCAGCTTTACTCTCCACCAATAACAGGTAGACAACAATAAATAAATGGGACAAAAATAAACATCACACGGTTCTTTCTTCTTTTCAATGGGTCCCACGCGCTAACTTCGTGTCCCCAATCAAATGTCGACAACGAATTCAGGTTGACTGCAAGAGAGAGAATGAAATTCTCTATTAGCCAATGGAACATCGCCACGTCAGATCTTCATCAAGAATTCGTCCTCAACCGAAACCCTAACCGAGAACCCGCCGGAAATACGATGGATTTGCCGGAAAAACGTAAATCCTTCATATCTCTGTCATTTCTCAACCAAATTCAAAGATTTTTAGTTCGTTGAACTCGTATCGACGTGCTCTACAACCCTTAACGATCAAAAACCTATGAAAAAGCCTCGAACGAAGACCCATTAAACAAGTCCGCTAACTTTTTTCAAGTCCGCTAAGCACATCTTCAAACCTTCAAACACTTAGAACAAATCTAGAAATGATGAACAAGAAGAAAACTCTTACTTTGTGAACTTGAATCTGCCCAAAAACGTATGGAGAACCTGTAATGATGCACGAAATGAGAAGCTAAACCGATTTTCACATCAAGAATCCCGATCTTGAGCAAAGATAGGAATCAAATATAAGAGAAAGATAATAATCTAGTCGAATGATTTCATTAATCGAATGATTACAATCAAGAAATCATGACAACACTCTCTCTCTAGAAATCCATGACTCACTCTCTCTCTCTAGAATGAAAATCTCACACTCTACAAGAAAATCATCATCTCCACACTCAGAGACTCTTTCTTGTAATGGGCACCCTCACTATATATAGTAAGGGTGACTAACAACAGAAAAACATAAAAACTGAACAAAATTACAAGAAAGGCAAATAACATAAATATTAATTAAATCAAAGTTGATTTAATTAATCCGAAGCTTGACTCGCTCGAACCGATCTTCCGTTGAATTTTACGTTGACTGTTGACCCGAACGGTTGACTTTTCCAGAAAACGGTCTTCGGTCCAAACTGCAAGCCTCGAGCACCACAACCCGTGTCTCTGAATCAATTCACATGGATTCTTCAGCTGGATGCTTCGGTAAACAGATTTGATGGCGTCAGTCACATAGATTTTAAGTTCCAACAATCTCCCCCTAAGCTTTAAACTTCTCTAGCAAGAATTTAATCTGCTCATTCATCTGTGCAATTAGAGCATCCTGGTTCAGACTTCCGTTTTCAATCTTGTTATCTCTTGAGCTTTGGCCGCTTCTCCACTTTTTAATTGAAGATAATCTTTGTGCAAAGATTCATCTCTTGCCCTCAACTCTACAATCAATTGTCACTTTTCTTCACCCTTTCTCTTCAACACTTTAATTACTTGTGATTTTTCAGATCTTTAGCTTTCAGCACGTCAATCTTGGTTTGACAATCCAAAAGAGCAGTGTTGAGCAAATCCATCTGAGAAAAGGATATTGATCCTTTAGAAACACTGAAATACACATCTTGTGTTGTAGGAGTTGATGTTGTTTGTGTAGCAGTGGAGAATTTTGGTGTAGACGTTGTTCCCATTGGATGTTGAACTTACTGAGCACCAACACTTGTTGAAGGTGTTGTGCTGGCTGTTGTAGACTTGGACAATCCCAAAACACCCGACTGCCTCAACTTTGTGAAAATATCAGCTTGTGTTGTAGAAGTAACTGGAATTGAAGTAGTCTTAGGCAAAGACATATCTGGACCAATTGATGTAAGCTTCTTTGCATGACCGTTACCTCTTCCACCGACAGCAATCGACTTCCTCGTTTTTCCTGGAGTGAATTGAGCTAAAGAAGTCGTCGGTTTCTTACCCTTGTCTTGAACAACATCAGCATCTGGGTTGTAATCTTCATCAGATTCAGGCGAGGCTTTGTCTTCATACACACGACCCATGTAATGATTGTTGATTTTGTTCAGAATTGTTCAGTAAGCAAAATGTTCATCACTACCCTTTCTTACTCGAACATGCTTTGAATTAACCTTGATGTACACAAATGGATTATTTGTGTCTGAAACATCTTCAGAGTTAGCCATATCACTAATATAATCATTACTTTTCTTCTTCATCGATCAGGGTGTTAACTGCAGGTGTCTCAGTCACGTAGAAAGTCGTACGAACTTCAGGTGCTGAGACAACAGGTTTTGTGGCAGTAGGTTGAGATACTACTAGTTCTTGTACAACAGGTGGTATCTGTGTCTGTCGTCTCGATCGTTTAACTTTCTGTTGTTGTGGTTGCTGATTTTGTTCCTCGATCCAACTATAATCAGTTTCTTCAGAATCACTGCCTTGGTCATGACGAGATGCACCTTGAGGTGGTGCAACATAATTGACATTCCTAAGATGACCATTTAGTCTTTTTAGCTTCGGGTAATCTGCTGGTTTCTTCTTCTGATATGTTATCAGCGTACCCACACTCATCTCAGTCATATGCTTCAGATTCAACTTTTGATCTTCATTCTTCTCCAATGTTGGATATAGATCATCTAAGATCATCTGAGTGAATCTCGGGTATAGCAATGCCTTCTTGTGCCTTTGAGTCAGGTTATCTCTCATGTAGTAAAAGATCAACCCGGCACAGTTGTATGGACGGTTAAGGACCAATTTCATCATGACCCAAATTCTGTTTCCTAAACAGTGTAGTAGAACGTGAATCAGGAACTTGTAAGGAACATTGAACTCAGACTTATAAAACCAATCTCGGCTCGAATCTTCAGTATACCACAACCTTTTCAATAATGATACGTTGTCTAGCTTTATCAAACTCCAACGGCACTGTTGTATCATCAACAATAAACTGTAGAACCCGTCTCACATCTTCTATAGTAAATTCAACAGTTCTATTCTGAACTGTAGCAGATAATTTGATCGGAGCATCAGTGATAATTATAGCAGTGGTCCAGAACTCTATGAGAATGTCACGATACGCATCACACTCGTGTGTAATAGCGTAGTGAATCCTTGAACGCCTTAGGAAATTGAATATCCCGGAATCACCGAACTTTGAAAGCTTCGTTCTAGTAACACTCAGGTGAGCACAAAGGTTATGTTTCTCGCCAACTTTTAGATCGTTCGCCATTTCTGAAAACACAAAACATGAAAAGTTCACTAATTCAATGTGATTAACAAAAATGTTCACCAATTTCGTCAATTATAAATCATTCGCGTAAACGATCGACTTTTTGTTAAAAAACCAAATTTACACTAACTGGATCCGAACTGGATTATGACATTCGAACTGGATCCGAAGTGACTTTGGTCAAACGAACCTGATCCGAACTGGATTCTATCAACCGTTAATGTTGACTTTAGTCAACGTTCGAATTGGACTTTGGTCAACGTCCGAACCCAAACGAACTGCATCCGAACTACATCCGAACTCCCAGTTCGGCTGATGAACTCATAGTTCGGCTGACGAACTCACAGTTCGGATTTGTGTATCACCGAGAGGTTCAATCTTTTTAAAATATAAACCACATCGATTCAAACAAAAACATTTGACCCCTAGACACGGTTTTTCAAGGTGAATTTATTAGTACACTTTTTATCGCCTAAAACTAACTCTAAGTGCGTCTACTTTTAGATCTAGAAATTGAAACCAGACCCGACACTGTTTAGACACAAATTGACCATTTTTAACCAACAAACAAGACATCAAGACACACCCCTGCACTCGGAAATCAATTACCTACCTTAATCTGGTCAAAAAACAAGCTAAAAAGCAGTTAATCGAGATTTTTAAATTTTGGGCAGAGGTTCCGCTAGGGTTCGGCATTTTGAGTAACAGTGAATGAGTTTCTGAACGGGCGATTCGCCTATTTATACGCAGCCCAGTTCGGCTGTCCGAACTGGCAGTTCGGCTCAGACGAACTTGTCCGAACTCAGCCTTCAGATCTTTTTGAACTTAAACGAACCCTTCCGAACTGGTGCTTCGGATCATCCGAATTCTCAGCTCGGTCATCCGAACTTGTAGTTTGGCAACTTTCAAAAATTTCAATTCAAACCCTGATTTTTGAAGATTTTCAATTTGAACACAAAGATTTCAAATTTTATCAATTTGACACAAACCTTTGATCAATTCATGATGAGTCTCATGATTCCAAGACTGTTTGGTTGTTTCCGGTATAATATTGATACTTTTTCATTATCGGTTGATCGAAAATAAGATAGAAACAAAATCTTTTTGATTTTTATAACATTTTCAAACACACCGAAAATCTTTTTGAATTTTTACAAGATTATGCTAAAACATACCTAAAATCTTTTTGGATTTTTCCAATAAGCAATAAACCAAACAGAACTTGAAATGCAAATAACTTAACTTTTTTGCAAGAAAGATCCAGACAAAAGATCATATCAGTCATAACGCATTAGATACATTTCAATTTCAGTTTTAATCATCATGCAAGTCAAGCAGGCAAAGAATACAACTCTGCATTTTGTTTTAGTTTAGGCAAATCAATTTCTATAGCTTTCTAATATGTTTTGAGTATGATTATTCAAGCATAGATAATGTGAAAGCCCACACAATCAGGAATACTAGCAATATGACTTATTTTATTTTTGTATTTTTGTATAGAATTTAATATTCAATAGAGATTTATCGTTCGTGGTGTTTCATGCAAAATAAAGCAGAACCCTAAACAAACAACAATCAGGTCGACCTTGTGAACACGCAGAGAAAGTCCGATTGTTTAGGAAAATAAAAAGAGAAAACAAAGCATAAATTGTATAATCTAACAACGTTCAGGCCGACCTTGTGAGCACACATAGAAAGTCCGATGGGTTATACGAAACACCATGAGAAATAAAGCAGAACGTCAAACGAACAACAACCATGTCGATCTTTCGATACGCAATGAAAGTTCGATCGTTTGACAAAATAAAGAAAATCAAACAAGTTTAAATCTTCGCAAAATGAAAGCAAGCATACACCAGAACATCTCTTATTCTGTTTTTGTTGTTTTCATTTTTATTGCCAAGATTACACAGCATCCTTCATGATGTAACATCACGATTATCAAGCAGGTATTTAGGTTTATATCACACTAGCGTATATCAGATCTACCTTAACACATTCAACAAACCTAACAAGTACCTACAACCTTTATTCCTACTTTATTCTTGGTTGATAATGTATATGCTGATGTAATATCATTTCTCACTAGGTCAGATCAATTTCTCATTTTTAATTTCCTTATTGTTTTTTTAAATTTTTGGCATTTTTCAAATTTTTAATGCTTTTCTAATTTTTCTTCCCTAAAATACAAAAACTCTATTTTTGGATTTTTCAAATGAAGAAAAGGAAAAATAACAAGAAAGCTGTAAGTATAAACAAAATTGATCAACCGAAATTACTTAGCAGGTAATTGTTGTATGCCATTGATTTGCAAAAGGATTTTGAAGCGGGTTTTATCAAAAGCAATAGTAAAAAGACCTGCTCGTTGAAAATCAGTGTGTATCTTTTGCAAATCAATCAAATTTTTCTCATAGCAATCACGGATAAAATGATATCTAATTTTAATGTGCTTTGTCTTAGAGTGGTGCACGGGATTTTTAGTTAAGTAGATGGAAGCAAAATTATCTATGTGTATAGGAGTAGTAAGAAATTGCAAACCGTAGTCTCTCATTTGTTGTTGGATCCCCAAAACCTGATAGCAGCAACTTGCAGCCGCAACATACTCAGCTTCAGCAGTGGATGTGGCTACCGATGTTTGCTTTTTACACTGCCATGACACAAGCCTATCGCCTAGAAACTGACAGCCAACCATTATGGACTTGAAATTAATCTTGCAGTCGTCGTAATCAGAATCCGAGTAGGTAAATAAGTCAAACTTATCATCATGAGGATACCAGATCCCGAGATCTGTGTTACCCTTCATTTAAACTAGAATTCTTCTCACCGCATTCAAATGTGAAATCCTTCGAGGTGCTTGGTACCTGGCACACAAACAAACAACAAACATTATATCAGGTCTGCTAGCTGTCAAATAGATTAATGATCCTATCATGGCACGATAAAGAGTGGCATCAATTTCTTCACCATCTTCATCAGGACACAAACCATGAGACAGCTGAATTGGAGTACTTGGAACACGAACGTCGGTTATCTTGAATCAATTAAGCACGTCATGCACGTATTTTGTCTGGTGAATAAAAATACCCTTCTCAGAATGATTTACTTGCAGACC
Organism: Deinandra increscens subsp. villosa; assembly: GCA_039602395.1. NCBI lineage: Eukaryota > Viridiplantae > Streptophyta > Magnoliopsida > Asterales > Asteraceae > Deinandra > Deinandra increscens. The sequence continues at coordinate 39,190,548 of JBCNJP010000006.1, forward strand.
CAAAAAGAACGACATCTCGCCCATGGAACTCATCTCAAACCTTGTTTGCATTAACTTCTCGAAATTCTTCAAGAGTTATTCGTTCCAGCTGCCAAAAATAATGTCATCGACATAGGTTTGTACCAATAACAAGTCTCCTCCCGTTTTCTTGCAGAAAAGAGTGCAGTCCACCAACCCATGCTTAAACCCGTTATCAAGTAAAAGTGGACAAGGTCTCATACCAAGCTCGAGGAGCTTGATGGAGACCGTACAACGCTTTGTCCAACTTATAAACCCCTCCGGATAATCAGGATCGTAGAATCCCGGAGGTTGTTTGACAGAGACTTCCTATTTGACTTTTCCATACAAGAATGCACTCTTGACGTCCATTTGATAAACTTTAAACCCACGATGTGCAGAATACGCCAAAAAGATACGAATAGCTTCAATTCGGGCAACCGGTGCATACACTTTGTTAAAGTCTACCCCCTCTTCCTGAGAATAACCTTGAACAACCAAACGAGCCTTGTTTCTGACTATAACTCCTCGGTCGTTGCATTTGCCCTTATATACCTAACGGGTACCACATGGCTCTTTACTTCCTTTTGGTAAATCAACAAGATGCCATACGCCGAGCTTCTGGAATTGTTGTAACTCTTCCTGCATCGCTTCCACTCATGAGCTATCTTTTAAAGCTTGATATACGTCTATTGGCTCGATATGGGACAAGAAGCACAAATGGAAAACTTCATCTTGAATTCCAGATTCTTTGATTGCAAGCAGAGCACTACTCTCAATCTATCGTCTCGTATGTACTCCATCATCTAAATCACCAATGATATTGTCTTGTGGATGATAGGTGTTTATCCGGAGTGTCTGATGAGCAGGAACAATGACAGTTTCTACCAAATCAGGAACATGATCTTCCTCCACCACAACATTGTTACTTGTACTGGTCTCAGGTTGTGAATCAGTTGGAACAGCTTCCACTACAACCTCTCCAGCACCACTTGTAGAAGGTACATCTTGTGGGATAGGAATCTCAATATGTTTAGAAACAACTGAAAATGCTTGAGCGTGTGGATCGTCTACTTAGTCGTAATGAAATCAATGTATAACGAGTAACACACGAAGAGTAAATACAAATAAGCTTTGTATTAACCACAGAGACCACATAGTACACAGAAATATAACACGCGAAAGTCCCTGAAATCTATAACAAGACAGCTATATATACTAGTGAGAATCCGACTGGCCGAACCTCATGTTTGGACACTAGTTCGGACCTGTTCGAACTCTAGGTTTGCTGGGAGTTCGGACCTCAGCTACATTGTATGATTTGTCTTGTATTCGATGCTTCACATGACGAACAAGACTATGTATCAACAAACCCCCCCTCGGCATGTGCAGCATCATCTCCTCTATTAAAACTTGTATCTTGTATCTTTAATCAAACTCTTCCTCGATCTTCACGATGAGTTCAATCTTGAATACTTGATATTGCATTGTGTGTAATCTCTTTATCAACGATCTTCAGAAGACTTGAAGTTGTAATGTTCTCTTCCCACTTAGAAACCTGTCAACATAAATAATCTTGGCACAAAACGTCTCTTCGAGACTCCAAGATATTTTGATTATAAAAATTCATTTTGTATTTCATGTTGATCAATCGAAAACAAATCAGAAACAATATCTTTTTCGCTTTTAGAAACTTTATATCAAAACACACCTAAAATCTTTTTGGTATTTTCGGATGAGAAAAGTAAATGCATAACAGAATCAGAAACTATTTTTGTCTTTTGCGAGAAGGATCACAACTTGGAATCATATTGGTCATAACATGCTGAACTACACTTCAATTTCAATTATTAAAGCACATAAGCCATGCTGATTGCAGATATAATTTGTCCAACTTTAAACTCTGGCACAAGCATACTCATAACATCTGGATATGTTAAAATATTGATTAGTTTTGCATTGACCAGTGAACCCCACACTATCAGACATACTCATATATGTTTTTGCTTATCACAATTTTGTGATTTCATTTGTGATTTTAATCACATAATGATTGTAATCATGATATAGTCAACTGTGTTTCATGCAAAAAGAAATTAGAACGTTAAATCGTCTACCTTAAGGTCGATCTTTCGATACGTAGATAAGGCCTCGGATTTTAACAAAATAAGAAAGTAAAACAAGTTGAAATTGTATAACCCAACAACAATCAGGTCGGTACTCCCGTACACGAAGAGAAAGTCCGATGAGTTATACGAAACACCAAAGAAAATAAAACAGAACATCAAACGAATAACAATCAGGTCGGTCTTGTGGACACGCAGAGAAAGTCCGATCGTTTGACAAAATTAAAAAAATCAAACAAGTTTAAATCTTTGCAAAATAAACACATGTATACACAGTGACTTCTCATTTTATTTTCACATATCTTTTCTTGATATATCTTGAGATACGCATCAAGATGTTGTCCACTAGGTCAAGCATCAGATTTAGTGTATATCACATTCGTATACTTTCTGATTTGCCGAGCCTACCTTACACATCAATCAAATGGTCTTATGGCTTTTTCATTTACGTTATCCATGAGTCAGACAATGTCAGACAATGTACCATCATTTCCCAATCATTTCGGATACAATTTCTCATTTTTCAATGTTTTTGGCTTTTTGCATTTGTCAATGTTTTTGTCTTTTCCAAATTTCTCCCTATAAAAATGACAACTCTATTTATAGATTTTCATTTTTACGATTTTAAAATTCAGCCTTTTGAAAACAAAATTTGATTTTAAAATTCAATTTAATTAGAACAGATATTTCACATTCAGTAATTTTTAATCACCGAAAGATCTTCCTGAAACACCTGATTGAAACTAAATAAACCATTAGTTGCTCTGGGATCGACCCGATTCAACAACGTCGGGTCGCCCGGTGTCTTCCAAATAGTCTTTGTTGGCCGTGGAAACAACCTTCGGTTTCCAAATTTGTGAAAGTTTAATTTTTTATCAGAAACTAAATCAGATTCAACCGACGTACTTGATCTAGACCAAGACGATTTACGAGTTGATTAAATCTTTGGAGACCATGGCTCATAAAAAAAATTGACCTTTGTTATTCACATATTTTGCAGTTTTGTGGATATATGCAGTCGTCGGACAATCAGCAGCTAGATGTCCTGGTTGACGACATACATAACAAAGTCGTTCTCTAAAAGTATTTTAAAATTGTTTCGAATTTTGAAAACCAGATGAATGTTCGGAATCGAGGTTATCAAAGAAACCATCAGAAGAATCATACCTAGGAGATGGACTCCTTGAAGATGACGATCTTCCAGAATAAAAAGAAAATTCCTTCTGAGGTGATGATTTCTTTGCAACTTGTGCTTTAGGAACCATTGCATATTTCACTGGTTTCTATGCTTGAACCGGCTCTTCCTTCACTTCATAGCCCAAACCATTGTGTTTGTAACCTGAAACCTTTGAAGAGCTCGAAGAAGAACCCGAAGCTACTCTTGACTTAGCTTCGCTAGTATATTTGGCTTTGATATCCTTTAGCTTGTTCTTCTCAATCAAACCTTTTTCTTCTTCAGTAGCAGATGAAGAACTCGAAACAACCTTATCAAAAACGTTCTCATGTTCCAACAAAACATACTTTGAAACAAATTTTGGAGCTTCACCCAAAACCTTCTCTTTCTTCTTATACTTAGACTTATTCTTCTTGGGTGGAGTGGCAAATTTTGAATAATCATGCACTTCAGCTTTAGAATCAAGCGGAGCAGAAGTAACTTCAATTAAATCCACTGGTTGAGGAACCAAGTGAATATCCTCCTTCTTAGAACTCTCCGAACTTAGATCCTACTTTTATAAAAAGTTGAGCAATGTCGGTGATAAATTGCAGTTCTTTACTTGCCGTTTCAACTCCAAAACTTCCAATTTCAAATCATTAATCTTTTGTTGAGCTTCAAACACCTCTTTTTGTGACTTGATGAATTTTGCATTAAGATCATAATATTCATAAGTTTGTAACTTTCGGATCTCACATTCAACAAATAATTCTTCAAGAACATTTTCTCTCTTTTGCTTATAAATCTCAACATCCTTAGTCAATACCTCATTCTTGTTGCGATAAAGAGTATTCTCATCTTGAAGCATAGAAATCGTGTTTTATAGCTTCTCAATAGTAACATCAGTTTTAGCAATAAGAGCAGTAGCTTCCTCATACTTATGCTGAACAGGATAGCTTTTCTCAAATAAATTCTCACAATCTTGAGCTGCATCTAAAGCTTCATCTTTGGCTTTTTCACATTCTTCAGCCAATTTAACCTTTTCTTTCACAACATCTTCGTGAACATGAACTAATTCATAATATTTCTTTTGAAAATCTTCCAACTCTTTATTAAGCACAACAATTTCTTCAGTCGATGTTTTAGAACTCTGCTCAAACCATTCAATCTCCTTATGTAATTTTACACATGTAAAACATGTAGATTCTTCAACCTTTGAACTATCAGCAACTTTTGGTAAACCTTCTTGTACTAAGGATTCACTTAAATAAGAATCAGAATCTATTAACAGAATGTCATTATCATCATGACGAGCAGTCAATGCAATGCTAATTGGAGCAATTTTCCTCTTAGCTTCAGAATCTGCATTCAAAGTAAATGCATCTGGATGACAATATACTTCATTTAATTCATCATTAAAAGAAACAGCTTTTTCTTCACTCTTAGAAATTTCACTTGGTGAATGAAAAACCATATGAGCATGTTGAACAGACTTCAGCTTATTCTCAATTGAACTTTGACATTCTCGTGCAATGTGACCATAAACGGAACACTTATAACATTTCACCTTTGATTTGTTCAAACCAATCTTACCCTCCTGATTCAATCTCTTCTTACCAGTTCTATTGAAAGATTTCTTCGTTCTTCGAACCAACATAGCATACTGCCAATTCAGACCCATTTCCTCCAAATGATCATAATTAATTAGATCGTAATTTTCATTTGCCAATTCAGCGTTACTCACAGCACCGGTGATAACACCAAAATATAAAGAAACTAATGCAGACATCAATGCATTATAATCATCGATAGTTTGAACAGACAATGCACTTTGAGTCGAAGAACTAGGCATCAAAACAGTACAACCAGCAGAAGAATAACTTGGAGTTCCAGATTTACCTGCCAGAAAAGCTGTAGGAGGTGTAGAACTAAGAATATTAGATTTTCCAGCATTCAAGGTTGAATAATTGTTACCATAATACACCACAGGATTTTGAACTTGCTCAAAAAGTGACTTGTTCACCATTAACTCCATATCCCTAGCTTGGATTCTTTGAATTAGATCATTGAATGACAATTTTGAATAATCTTTATCATGTGAGATCATCATCACATAATTCTCCCATTTCTCTGGTAGAGCTTCCATGATCTTGTCTTTCTTATCAGCTTCATCTTTTGTAAGATTCACCAACTTCATTTCACTCATTAACTGAGCAAACCTGGCAATCAGATTTGGAATTCATTCATTTTGATAATGTTTGAAACTATCAAATTCCTTCTTCAGCACCTTTTATCGACTTTTCTTGTATTGGTCATTACCTTCACATCTCTTTTCTAAAGCATCCCACAAACTCTTTGCTGTGTAGTTACTGGAAATTGATGTAATAATTCTATTGGCAATGCCATCGTTAAAGTACCATAGGTTTTCTTCTCAGCTTGATATGCTTTCTTTTGTTCATCGGAAAGCTTCCTTTGAAGAATTGGTTCCCCATCTTCACCCTTAGGATAAACATATTGATCAGAATATGATAACCACATATCAATATCATTTGTCGAGACATACACTTCAAACCGTGTAACCCAACTATGATAATCTTCTAATTTGAGCAATTTAGGATCTTTCTGACTTGTTCCGATTTCATTATCATAGTTCATCATCGTTTGCATCGTAGTCTGAACCGAATTTTGAATAGCCGCGAACGCTTGAAAATCGTACATTTTGAAAAAGCTGGTTACCGTTCACTCTGAACTTCCACCGAACTTCCTCCGAGCTCCCTCCGAACCTAAGCTTCGCCGAACTCTCGCTGAACCTGACCTTCGGACGAACAAACAAATCCAACACCGAACTATCAAGGAATGAGGACCGAACTCTCTCCGAACTTGCTCCGATCTCTCACCGAACCAAGAAAGGACCGATCTTCGTCCGAACTTCGAGTTCGGAGCCGTTATGCCGAACTTGTCCGAACCTCAGACGAGACAAACTTCACTCGACACTATTTTCTCTATTTTCAGTGTTATTGACTGGAATTTTAGACAGGAAGTCAAACAAACTAGATAGAAACGGATAAGGAATGAATTTTGGATATGAAGCACACTTGAAAAGATCAAATAAACTAAAAAATGTATGACATTTTCGTAAAAACGTGAATTTTGAGTTAAAACTCTGAAAAATAATGATTTCCGATCAGTAGAGCAAACCAAATGCTCTGATACCACTTGAAAATGCTTGAGCGTGTGGATCGTCTACTTAGTCGTAATGAAATCAATGTATAACGAGTAACACACGAAGAGTAAATACAAATAAGCTTTGTATTAACCACAGAGACCATAGAGTACACAAAGATATAACACGCGGAAGTCCCTGAAATCTATAACAAGACAACTATATATACTAGTGAGAATCCGACTGGCCAAACCTCAGGTTCGGGCACTAGTTCGGACCTGTCCGAACTCTAGGTTTGCTGGGAGTTCGGACCTCAGCTACTTTGTATGATTTGTCTTGTATTCGATACTTCACATGACGAACAGGACTATATATCAACAACAGCTATTCGTGTTCGTCATCAGAGGACAATTCATCAACAGAAATTATGGTATCAATAGTTGTTTCGGTCACATAATCTTCAGGATCAGGTACATCTGGAGTAGACGGAATATTCATCACTATTTAAGCCTCATTTGCCTCCATGCTCCTCATTTCTCCACCCAAAACGGTTGAAAACCCCTTGATTACACTTGATTCTTATCTCCCCTCATCAAACCTTGGAATTTGAACTTAGATTATGAAGATCAAAGCTTGGTTCATCTCTTTCATCCCTTTTCTTCATTCTTGATTGTTCTTGTACCAACCAAAGTCAAGATGAGTCTTGGAGTTAGTGGGAGCAGGATGTCTACCTTTCATGCTTGTGGGTCTTTGTCCCATGACCTATTTGGTCTTGCTAATAGGCTCTAGCAAGACTATAACCCGTATGGTCGAATAAACATAACTGTTTTCTTGGTTTTGGTTGCGATGTCTAATAACTTTATTACACGCCAACTAAAATACCAACCTTGTTTAAAAAACCGTTTTAAAAGTAAATATACAATCAATTGATAAAATTCGGTTTTACAACTTAACTGTGACAATCCGACTTTTCAGGTCATTTCCTGACTTTAACTGAATGTAAACTGTATTAAATGTTGTGTGAACATTTACGTGTTGACTTTGTTGACTTTAGCAAGTTAGGGTTTTGTGTGATCATCACTATACGAGCATGCACTAAGTTCAAACGTTTGATATTCCATGATTTCACTTTATGATTCTATGTGATATATTTATATATATTCACATGTTATTTTATCATTCCATGTGAGTTTTAATTATTAAATAATATATTTGTATTTATGATTTTATGTAAACCTAAAGTATATATATATCTATAAACTTTTAGTCATAACTTACGAGAATTTAAGAATACAGATTACAACTTAATTATATAATCGTGGAATTTTATCTTATGATTTTATGTGAGTAAATGAGATTTATATTAAATTTATAAACGTTACATGATTTATATATTTTGACGTTCCTCGTATATTAGTCGTTAAAAACATTTCCTGTTAACTCCGTTAGAGCCGATAGGTTTTTATAAAACTTCGAGGGGTTAGTTTGGCATTTCCCAAACATGATATTCTCTTATTAAACCTAGAGGGGCTATCCTGTAATTACCGAAAACCTGTGTCATTATAGTAAGTATGTGAGGGACTAAAGGTGTCAATACTTGATAGTCGATTTTAATGCTCATTTACGTAAAATGAAGAAGGGTTGATGATCGGTTTCGACCGATCGTCATCATCACCATCGGTTACAAATTCTTGGTCATCATAGCTTACTCTAATGATAAATGTATACCATTTACAACACCCTTCTCCTCTCGCAACTCTTCTCTCTCGTTTTCTTTTTCTTTTAAGGTTTTCCGGTGAACTCAAAATCCGGCCAGAATTTCCATTGTCTAGCCATCGTTTGATACGTCCCTATGATCGTGAGTTCGCGACGAGTATCCAGGAGCAAACCAATTTGAGTTTTGTTAGCGTGCTCGATGTTCGCGTTTGAAGTTCGGGTTCATTTTCGGCTCCAAAATCATCTCGTAACTCATCCCCGACACAAGGTAAACACTCCTTACTGATATTCGCATATTTTCATGGGCTTATTCGAGTTTCACGATTTTCCGGTGACCGGAATGAAACTCCGGCCACCGGAGTTCTTGGTGAAGAAGATGACGCGAACTGGGTCCAGGATATATAGTATACGCGTCGGGTTATAAAACGATTGGGTCGGGTGTCCTGATGGTTGTGGGCGTGATTTCAGACCCGGAGGTCGCGGGTTCAACACCCACCCTCCGCATATCTTTTTCTTCTTTCTACAAATCCAACTCGGAAACACTAAACCTAGATAAAACTATTCTGATCGGATTATTAACAGCAACAAGGCCCCTGGTCGAGTGGTTTGCACGCTGAGTTGTAACATAGAGGTCACGGGTTCGAACCCGGTGACCACCATGTTTTCTGTTTTTCATCATTTTTGTGTTCCTTCGAGTATTTGATCACTAGAACCCGTACCTAAGCCATCCCTTATCGTATTTTAAACCCGTAAATTTATAACTTAGATTATTAGACACGGATAAACTATATCTCGAACTTTAAACACATTTAAGTTGTCATTTTTTTTAGATTGTAAAATATATTCCTAATATGTATATAAATATATATATATTTATTGATCTAAAAATTATGAGTTCTACCAAAAGTGATAATATATATATATATATATATATATATATATATATATATATATATATATATATATTGGCGTAGACTAATATAAATAAACATGTATCGTTGGCTTATTGAGTCAATTGGATACTTTACGTAAACTTTTGATATACGCTTCTTGTTTTCGCAAACTCGTTATTAACGTCATTTGCACGTTTGGTTTAAAATATATTATATAAATATATATATATATATATATATATATATATATATATGTTTATGTTTGAAATCTTTGAACTTAGAAATTATATAATATTAATATATATTGTATTTTCTCGCGTTATTTCCATGATCGCTCGGATTTGGCACACGTGCCATCCTCGACTTATTCGGGACTTCTCGAATCTTTCATTTTCATCATTTACGTTAGACTTAGCAGTTTATAGAACACACACTTATACATTTATGCTCGTTAGGTGATTGATTGCTTTCACAAGACTCGTTCTTGCTACTTGATTAACTATTTACCTGGAATTTTGCTGTGCAACCTAAGGTGAGTTTCACGGCCCCTTTTTACCTATTTTAATCCTGTTGGGGGAGATTAACATGCAAACACTTGAACTGTTAGATAATTATATCACCTGAATGATAGTGGCACACTTATGATAAAGTCCTCACTTTTAGAGTTACTGTCAATGTGACATCAGCGGGAACTTATTTGGTAGATCTACTGGGCCTGACAAGCCCCACCCGGGTCATTCGCGCTGACTCGATTGGATATCGAACGGGTGTTATATACTTCTTAGTCTTAACGAGGCACAATTGAACTTGTCGAGCTTCAGTAACTAGATAGCTAGTTTATCTAGTCAAACGTGCACTGATTTCTTGAAAATAGCCTAGCTAGCTATTGATATATTATCTGGATTTTAAACTGAACTTGAACTGTTGTTGAACAGTCAACCTTAAACTTGAACTTGAACTGTCGATGAACAGTTGTTTACACTGAACTGGGGCTGTTGATGAACAGTCGATTTACATTAAGCTGGAACTGTTTTTGAACTGATAAACCTGTGAACTCACCAACCTTTGTGTTGACACTTTTTAGCATGTTATTCTCAGGTTGCAGATGTTCGAGTATCACGAGTACGCATGCATGAGTCTTTGAAACACATTTAGTGTCCTTGGACAAGTCACGTCACCTTGGGTGACAATGTTTTTACTTAGATTTTTATTTGTATTTACGCTTCCGCATTTGTAAAACTCTGAATTTGTATTTTAATGAAATATGAAACGTTTTTATTAATTATTGGTCGTTTGGTGTAACTAATGGACGGCGATCCTGGTTTGTCAAGCTCCCTGCGGTGCGTTACCGCGCGTGGGAATTTTGGGGGTGTGACAGATTGGTATCAGAGCCATAGGTTACAGCGAACTAAGATTCGTCTTAGACTGTAACTGTTTTGCATTAGTTGCACTTAAGCATTTTCTCATGCATCGTGATACTCACTCCTGCACGCACCTGGTTTACGATAAGTCGTTTACATCATTGAATCCCCTTATACTAACGGTGAGGAGCCGGTTAGTCCTGAGTCATTTCCCTTAACCACTCTGAGTCGTGTACCTCTTAGTTAACAACCTTTGACGATGAGACGTCGAATCTGATCAGAGGAACACATCTTTACTCTTGACGAGTCGTTGCTGCTCGGGATTGTTATAAACTGAAGGACTGGGCGTAATACCAGACAATGGATGAGTGTTTACTTAGGAAGGTGGTGTGATCCCTCTTCCTACTCCCAAACATTTCCCACAACGTTGGAGGTTCTTGTTATACCTTCCTCGCATATACTGCTCAACTCTCATGTTCAGGAATTGTATCCTTGATGTGCTAGTAGCGCGATCATTTGGCTTCACTAGAGTCAGCAAAGTATGGATTCAAGTGGTTGCCTATGGGGGCACTTGTATCTGCTTCTGTTACCCTGATCGTTTTCACATTTGCTCTGATCTTTTAAGATCTTTCCCCTTCTCAATCTTATAGCGTTGTGCGTTGAAATAATACAACTTGGGAACAACTCTTATAACCTCAACGGTACTTGATGTGGGTCAACTAAATGTTTCTCTTTATGTACCAGATTGTGATCAAGTTAGTATGTGTGATAAACCCCATTCAGATCCTATTGAGCTAAATTTCTGGCTGACTCACTTCGGGTGGGTCATTCCAATCTGAGTGAGCATTCTATTCTCGAAAACTTATCTCATTAACAAATTCTGGTCATGATAACCATGAGTTAGTGACCAAATTCTTGATACCCACATTGTGGATATCTCTTATGTATCCCACCATATCTGGTAGCTAAAGTAAGAGGGAATAGGGTGATCATATAAAGTAAATCACAGTTACGGGTGCACACGTAAATGTAATTTGCAGTATATGAAAATCCTGAAGAATCCTACTAGGCAAGCCAATAGTCGTATTGGGACCAAATTCCTGTAATTTTTTTTCTTCCTCATGGTATTGAATGTTGAACATGTTGAACACAACCAAATGATCGAACTCATCTATCTTTGAAAACGCTATCGCACCTTACTTTGCCCCTTTACTATTGGATTCTAATCCATACGTGAACCCTTTTGAAGCATATTATGAAAAGTTGGTCCTGGTAGGACACCATCACACTTGTGTATTTCAATGACCTGTCTTCCTTAACTACGAACACTCTCGACGCAACCCTTGCCTGGTTTGAACTCATCCTGAATCATAATTCTATTTTTACGATCTTACCGACCATATCAATCCCTGGAACTTTACGGACATACATTCATCGGACGGATACCTAGACAATGTTAGATGTACGAATTGGATAAATCATATACCGTGAGCACCAGGGCGTATTTATTGGCTGAAAGCTCTTGTGAAGTTACCCTTTGAAGATTCGTACCCCCTGATTTTCTTGTGCGAACCAATACTTGTTGCCAGCAACATCGACACGGTTGTACAAACTGCCTACCACACCGCAAGCATATTTATCTCTAATGGGGCTAATGTTAGTGAGAAGCCTTCCTGACTTTCAAACTAATGACTCCCAGTTTTAACGTAAGGACTATTTCCATTGATCTCCTGAGTCTGTACTATTGATTTTTGTCTGCATAATGCAACCCTTTCATGATTTAGCCACCGGCAATTTCCGATTTTCGTGCTTTTGTAATCTTTTATGTCGTGGATAAGCCTCTAAGCTTTAAACCGGAAGGTGTTACAATTTTGGTTAACCTTTCAACTAGTTAGTGCTTCAAACGCAGTAACAATACGAAGTTTTTTTTTTCTTGAAGCCCTATTTACACCCATCGAGCATGGCCTTCTTGTTATCTATAGCTACTCGTACCGTTGACCCTGTATTTTCCCTTTTTACGTATTGAGTACACTAAGTTATCCATACATCTGTATATTTATTATTGTTCCTGTCATAACAACTATTGGCAAATTTCTGGTAACAAATCATCATCGTCCTTTTCAGAAAACTTTCTTTGATGAACCCTCAGCTTGAACTTAAACCTTATGACCTGTTTAAAAAAAATTTGGCCGTCTTGAAATGTGAAGCGTTATGATATTCGCACTACGCGTGCCAACCTCTCAACGATCTTCGCTAGAATAGCAAACCTTACGCATCTTACTAGTATTGTGAATGGAAACTCTTACACCTTTGGTTTGCAGAACGTATTGAGGTTTTAATCTCTCGCCCCCTTTACATTTAAGCATATGGGAGAAACTTGACATCCCCTATTTTCGATATCCAATGTGTTTTGACTAATAGCTATTAATGGTGGGTAGCTGGTACAATTTCAAGGTGCTGGTAGTATGGTGGGTTAGCTGCGGTACACCCTATATATAAACATTAGTGGCAAGTTGAATGTAGGACCAGTACCGGACCAAGGATTGACTTTAGAGTCATACACAAGAGCCTCGTAATAAGAAACTCCATCTAACGGGACTAGGTCCTCGACAAAACTGCTTAATGCTACTTTCTCAGAGATTACAGATATCCCTTACGCATTCATACCAAAAGAGACATACCCCAAAACAATCAATCTTTATGCTTTCGATTGTCCGAGTCTAGAAGAAAACTTTTCTAAAGCGAATTTCCTGCCATGATTTAGACGCGAGTTCTAGCTCAGATGAACATCAACGTTTTGAAAACCAGAGATTTTCCCTTATGAATGATAAACCACTGATCGAATGATCAATTCCAATTTTTTTTAAAGCATGTGAAAATAAGTAGATCAACTTTCGTGTAAAGGACACTGCTTTTGGGTCGGTTTCCTTGTTATTATGAACTCTCTAGCATTCACTGAGGTGATAGGCCTGATCCTTTTCTATGGAACACCCGATTTGATCTTTTGACCCACGGTAAACCTGCAATGAACTCTAGAAAAAAACACTATGTACAGGAAACCCAAGCCAAAGCCACTTTTGAACATCCTGATGCTTTGTGTTTCGCGGACACCATTTTTCCAACGCTTTTGTACCCTGTCTTACTTTTGAATACCATTTGAATCGATGTTTTGACAAGAAAGGAATCATGACGCATGTAGCGCAAGGACATCAAGGAGACTGGGCATGCCAGTGAGCTTAAACAATGAAGATTTCCCCAACGAGACGTTTACTCTATTGGATTGTATAACCGTTGACACGTTCATTTCGATATCTATTTATGAGAATTCCTTGCCGAATCCTGTCAAGCACGTTGTATATTTCTCTCTGAAATTTATACCATCCATTACGTTATTTACATCCTCCCTACTAGTATCTTCACCAGCGATAGTTTGAACCCACATGTCGTTCTTCGAATGTGTGACTGCGACTATCAAAATCTTGATATCTTATCGATTACCAGAGTTCACGAACTAAACCGTTGGCGATTTTCATCTTAATTTGTTATTCTCATGCTTGATGCCATGCGTATTCCTGCAGAGCACTCTTCGATATTCGGTACCTCATAGTTACTCTTTTATTTTGTTAGATCTTCACTTTAAATTTTTGGATGATTTAGCAAGGTGTGCATGGTGATATGTTGTATGATACTGAACTCCAACTTGAATTCGAACCTAATCGTCTATGTGATTTCTTGAATAATCCTGAACAGAATCGAGTAATTTTTTTTTACAAACTGTTACGTGTTACCTTTTAGATGGAAATGGGCTTTTGATTAGATTTCTCTTTGGACCTCGGTCCTTTTGTCACAAAATCAGTGTGTTACCAGTTATATCTTAGTATGTGAGAAACTGTTGAACCATTTTAACCATGATAAATAGTTTGTTTGCTTCTGATCCTCTCACGAGAAATGTTTATATAACATACGTCTTTATGCATGCTAAAATTCGAGAATCTAATCCTATGTGTAGGGTGTATAAATTGATTAACCATTCAAGTGCTGGTTTAAACATGAGTTGAGTAGAATTGCAATGATTAGTTATGTGTATGAAACATGTTAGGAACCAGAAACTGACATGTTCTGAATGTATTAACTTGATTGTGTATGAAAACCATACACCATACAAGGTCCTAAGTCTCCTACCTCAGTGGGAATGACAAGACTGTGTGAAGTTGCCTCGTCAACTTTGCACCGTATGGGTTGTGTTGGTTAGTTTATGAACTTATATGCTAGAGATATGTCATGCTAGGGTTGTATGCTGGTATATAAGGTGTTGGGATAATTGTATGCGTTGTATGGTAAAACCTTCATGATAGGTTGCATGCTAGTACACTTTGACAGTATCAAACTTTAAAAGAAATCTTCGAAGAAACTCGTATGATATCTGAATCGTTATTGCATGAAATGTGAATTTGAATGTTACTATGAATCGTGTGAACATAATTGGCCATAACCTCATAAAGTATTAAATGAACCAACGGGTCCTCATGGTAACTTGATCAGTCTTGTGTAATTCTATGCTAGTTGCTAACTCCTAGGTAAAATCTAGATGTTTACATTTTCATTACACGATGAGTCTATTAAACACACTCCGATTGACCTGATGCACACACAATCTTCTCATACTCGAATTTCTTTCTCTTTGATTTACCTGGGTTATTGGTGAATACGAATTCCTTAACTGAATACGAGACACGACGTGGGAACCTCACTCTCAGCATTGGGTACAATAGCTGGAAGCAACTCGGACGTATCATGATTCTTCTTCGTATGGAAATTCTGATTTTAGATACTTATATTATAGTGTCACTCTGTTCGGCCTGGTCGCACGACATGATTCCTGTATTATATTTGTACAACTCTTCTCGTAAGAGAACGCCCGATAAGAAATCATTTTCTATACTCTGTATTCGAATTCCTTTCGAAAACCTCTAAACATTTGACATCTCCTCAACATCGGGTACACATTCTTGATCAAAACATCAATCACTCCATTTGGAGTAGGAAACCTGAATTCGTTCGATATGTTGCTGTTGATTCGGCTCTTCAAGCAATTGTCACTGATTTAAATTTCGGGACGAAATTCTTTCAACAAGGGGATGATGTGACGACTGAGATTTTTTTTTCTTTTCTTTTTCTTTGTGTCTAGCTCATTAACTTTTACCGTGTTACACAATTTTCGAGGACAAAAATTCTTCAACAAGGGGATACTGTGACAATCCGACTTTTCAGGTCATTTCCTGACTTTAACTGAATGTAAACTGTATTAAATGTTGTGTGAACATTTACGTGTTGACTTTGTTGACTTTAGCAAGTTAGGGTTTTGTGTGATCATCACTATACGAGCATGCACTAAGTTCAAACGTTTGATATTCCATGATTTCACTTTATGATTCTATGTGATATATTTATATATATTCACATGTTATTTTATCATTCCATGTGAGTTTTAATTATTAAATAATATATTTGTATTTATGATTTTATGTAAACCTAAAGTATATATATATCTATAAACTTTTAGTCATAACTTACGAGAATTTAAGAATACAGATTACAACTTAATTATATAATCGTGGAATTTTATCTTATGATTTTATGTGAGTAAATGAGATTTATATTAAATTTATAAACGTTACATGATTTATATATTTTGACGTTCCTCGTATATTAGTCGTTAAAAACATTTCCTGTTAACTCCGTTAGAGCCGATAGGTTTTTATAAAACTTCGAGGGGTTAGTTTGGCATTTCCCAAACATGATATTCTCTTATTAAACCTAGAGGGGCTATCCTGTAATTACCGAAAACCTGTGTCATTATAGTAAGTATGTGAGGGACTAAAGGTGTCAATACTTGATAGTCGATTTTAATGCTCATTTACGTAAAATGAAGAAGGGTTGATGATCGGTTTCGACCGATCGTCATCATCACCATCGGTTACAAATTCTTGGTCATCATAGCTTACTCTAATGATAAATGTATACCATTTACAACACCCTTCTCCTCTCGCAACTCTTCTCTCTCGTTTTCTTTTTCTTTTAAGGTTTTCCGGTGAACTCAAAATCCGGCCAGAATTTCCATTGTCTAGCCATCGTTTGATACGTCCCTATGATCGTGAGTTCGCGACGAGTATCCAGGAGCAAACCAATTTGAGTTTTGTTAGCGTGCTCGGTGTTCGCGTTTGAAGTTCGGGTTCGTTTTCGGCTCCAAAATCATCTCGTAACTCATCCCCGACACAAGGTAAACACTCCTTACTGATATTCGCATATTTTCATGGGCTTATTCGAGTTTCACGATTTTCCGGTGACCGGAATGAAACTCCGGCCACCGGAGTTCTTGGTGAAGAAGATGACGCGAACTGGGTCCAGGATATATAGTATACGCGTCGGGTTATAAAACGATTGGGTCGGGTGTCCTGATGGTTGTGGGCGTGATTTCAGACCCGGAGGTCGCGGGTTCAACACCCACCCTCCGCATATCTTTTTCTTCTTTCTACAAATCCAACTCAGAAACACTAAACCTAGATAAAACTATTCTGATCGGATTATTAACAGCAACAAGGCCCCTGGTCGAGTGGTTTGCACGCTGAGTTGTAACATAAAGGTCACGGGTTCGAACCCGGTGACCACCATGTTTTCTGTTTTTCATCATTTTTGTGTTCCTTCGAGTATTTGATCACTAGAACCCGTACCTAAGCCATCCCTTATCGTATTTTAAACCCGTAAATTTATAACTTAGATTATTAGACACGGATAAACTATATCTCGAACTTTAAACACATTTAAGTTGTCATTTTTTTTAGATTGTAAAATATATTCCTAATATGTATATAAATATATATATATTTATTGATCTAAAAATTATGAGTTCTACCAAAAATGATAATATATATATATATATATATATATATATATATATATATATATATATTGGCGTAGACTAATATAAATAAACATGTATCGTTGGCTTATTGAGTCAATTGGATACTTTACGTAAACTTTTGATATACGCTTCTTGTTTTCGCAAACTCGTTATTAACGTCATTTGAACGTTTGGTTTAAAATATATTATATAAATATATATATATATATATATATATATATATATTTATGTTTATGTTTGTAATCTTTGAACTTAGAAATTATATAATATTAATATATATTGTATTTTCTCGCGTTATTTCCATGATCGCTCGGATTTGGCACACGTGCCATCCTCGACTTATTCGGGACTTCTCGAATCTTTCATTTTCATCATTTACGTTAGACTTAGCAGTTTATAGAACACACACTTATACATTTATGCTCGTTAGGTGATTGATTGCTTTCACAAGACTCGTTCTTGCTACTTGATTAACTATTTACCTGGAATTTTGCTGTGCAACCTAAGGTGAGTTTCACGGCCCCTTTTTACCTATTTTAATCCTGTTGGGGGAGATTAACATGCAAACACTTGAACTGTTAGATAATTATATCACCTGAATGATAGTGGCACACTTATGATAAAGTCCTCACTTTTAGAGTTACTGTCAATGTGACATCAGCGGGAACTTATTTGGTAGATCTACTGGGCCTGACAAGCCCCACCCGGGTCATTCGCGCTGACTCGATTGGATATCGAACGGGTGTTATATACTTCTTAGTCTTAACGAGGCACAATTGAACTTGTCGAGCTTCAGTAACTAGATAGCTAGTTTATCTAGTCAAACGTGCACTGATTTCTTGAAAATAGCCTAGCTAGCTATTGATATATTATCTGGATTTTAAACTGAACTTGAACTGTTGTTGAACAGTCAACCTTAAACTTGAACTTGAACTGTCGATGAACAGTTGTTTACACTGAACTGGGGCTGTTGATGAACAGTCGATTTACATTAAGCTGGAACTGTTTTTGAACTGATAAACCTGTGAACTCACCAACCTTTGTGTTGACACTTTTTAGCATGTTATTCTCAGGTTGCAGATGTTCGAGTATCACGAGTACGCATGCATGAGTCTTTGAAACACATTTAGTGTCCTTGGACAAGTCACGTCACCTTGGGTGACAATGTTTTTACTTAGATATTTATTTGTATTTACGCTTCCGCATTTGTAAAACTCTGAATATTTATTTTAATATGAAATATGAAACGTTTTTATTAATTATTGGTCGTTTGGTGTAACTAATGGACGGCGATCCTGGTTTGTCAAGCTCCCTGTGGTGCGTTACCGCGCGTGGGAATTTTGGGGGTGTGACTTATGAAACCAAACTTAGTATATTTAGTTTTGAAAGTGGTTTAATAAACTGTTAGGTTTTTTAAGTGGCATCCGGGTTACCGATTACATACGAATTTTTTTAGTTAACCTGTTCGTATAAATGGTTTTATAAATTAGAGTTTAAAACAAATTTATTGTATCAATTAAATGCAGCGAAAATAAATAATAAGATATAACGTGAATACCAGTTTATCAAACCATGCAACATGATTGAATAAATCACACAACGCGCTAATACAGCAAATAATAAATAAATATCAAATGTTAAAACACGATACGGATCGTTTCCAGATCATCGAAAGATAGAGACGGAGAAATCTAGTCATTATTGTGTCGAATGGTTACAAACCGAAGAAGTATACATCAATGAAGCTCTGGGAGAGGTTGGACAGACCTTTCCCCTCAACACAAAGACAAATGACCAGAAATATGAATTACAAAGCTAATCTTCACCTATTTATAGATGAAGCTGCCCAGCATACCATTTGGTACGCTGCAGCGTACCAACTGGTACGCCCCATGGTACGCTAGCAACCTAGCCTAATTCACAATCCAGACAATTAAATAATTCGTACAGTAACAACCACACCCGGAACATGCTCTAACAAATTCCCCCTTGGACGTTACTGTCGAATGTAGGTCTTCATTTTCCAGCAATCGTCATCAGTCAGTCTGCTACATCTTGAAATCTTGAACTTCAGCAAACTCCCCTTGGACTGAATTTCAGGCATGCTGGAAACAGTTTGAATCTTGTACAATCTCCACAACCAACAAAGTTCCCCTTAGCTTCAAGCACAACCATACAACTAGAACCGATATATATGATAATGGTTCACTTCATCAGTCGTTACCCGAAAACATGTAAAGACATCCACGGACATCACTGCATGTTGACAACAATTCATAATCTTCACAAACTTGTAATACATTCTGATCTTTATGAAAACCAACACGATCAGCATCTTCAATCATAGAAATTCCCCCTCAGCATGAAATACATCCCAATATATAACTCCGGTAAACGCATATCTCGTTGTAGACTGGAACCTCACCAAGTCTTCACAACTCAAGAAAGTATCGGGCATATGACAGAGAGTTCCAAACCTTAACTGAAAACTTTGACATATCGGTTCGCACGACCATAAGAAAACACTACCAATTCACGAAGATCACAAATCATCGTCATCCCTGAACTGATTGCTTTGAATATTCACATTTTCCATTTTCATCAGATAAAACTTTGAAATTTTTAAGGGTCCCAATTTTCCCCCTAAACATGTGACATATTCAATTCCCGATTTCAACCCTGCAAGCAATATGTTCTTCAGGTAGCTCGCAATGGAATCACATTATATCCTCAGTTTGTGTAGAATGATATTCTCCGACAACCTTTCCAAAGTAATCACACCCCAGTTTCTGAATCTCTGTCCATCATCAGAAACATGTTTTTGAATATATGCCCATCATATAAAACCGTGACTACCCACAAACATATCTCAGAAGTTCGACAACTAAATCTTGATAAGCACTGGAATCTGGTAACTCTTTACTTTAAATTCACAGCTACCGAATCAAGGGTAAACTCGATAACTGATTAAATCTTTGAAATTCCCATGACCTCTCCCCTTTCTTGAACATATCCAAGGGGCGGCAGCCCCTAGCGGGGTCTAAGGGGCAGAAATTCACTAAAAACACATCAGAAATTTGCGGCGGACCATAAGCTTCAACGTACCATTTGCTTCGGCGTACCATTAAACAGCGGACCATTGGTACGACGTAACCGTCAACACACCAAAGATAACCACTCCGGATCACCTTGGTACGGCCGATGAAGATTCAAATACGTACCAACTGAGAACCCTGGTACGTTCGATGAGTGCACCAGTACAGCGGATAAAAATTGCCTAGCGTACCACCAGTGTACCAGTAGCGTACTAGCACTCAAAAACTCAAAATATACTAATATCACTCCAGATTCAAGATTTTGTCGAATTTCTTCATACAAACACTACTGTTAGGTGCAAAAATGACTCAAGAACACTCATTTGAACAAAATTTGATCAAAACATCACTGAATCTCGCCTAATTAAACTTTTTACGTCTCAAAAACGAACATGTGATCTGGAAATTAAGCCAATGGCTCTGATACCACTATTAAACACGATACGGATCATTTCCAGATCAAAGAAAGATAGAGAAGGAGAAATCTACTCATTAATTATGTCGAATGGTTACATACCGAAGAAGTATACATCAATGAAGCTCTAGGAGAGGTTGGACAGACCTCTCCTCTCAACACAAAGACAATTGACCATAAATCTGGATTACAAAGCTATGCTTCACCTATTTATAGATGAAGCTGCCCATCGTACCATTCTACCCAGCGTACCATTTGGTACGCTGCAGCGTACCAACTGGTACGCCTCATGGTATGCTAGCAACCTAGCCTAATTCACAATCTAGACAATTAAACAATTCGCACAGTAACGACCACACCCGGAACATGCTCTAACATCAAAACTATCCAGCGAGTTCAGATATACCTTTGTGGTGTTTGACAAATGCTCAAGACAATGGATTTCAACGAACTTAGAGCTAGTCAAAACTGAACAACAAAACAATGAATCTGTCTCAGCAACCTATCGCGGGTCGTGAAGAACCTTCTAAAATGGCTCGTGTCACGCAAGGCGGTGACTTTCTCCAAAATCAGTTCTGGTCTAGAACTACAGCTCTAGCTGTTGCAGTGATAACTCCGGGCTGATCCTAATCATACACGATGGTCAAATAGCAGCAGAAGCAACAGAGAGCAAGGATTGGGCATGAGATTAGCCAAAAAATAGTCACGAGATTGGCTCACAAAATCAACATGTGGTGGAGCGAAAGCTACAACCGAGTGTGATCGAGCATCGAAAAAGCGGTCATCGTTTTTCTTGTTTGCTGGTCAAATTGGGAGAATAATCCCAATTTGGTATTTTCAAAAATTATACACAGATGTAAAGCTTATGTATTTTTTATTAAAATCATAATATATTAATTAAAGGATTAGAGTTAATCCCTTTTATCTATTTTTAAGTCACAACCCATTCTTGTCGGGTCCCCTTTTGAACTCCTTGGTCCAATCTTTATTCGTAAGTCCGAAAGAAAACTTTAATGAATGATTCTATTAAAAATTAGCCAGGTCACATAGTTAGATGACACCGATTCGTCTAAAACTTGTTCACCAATTATTATCAATCGTATTAATAAAAATATTCGTTAAATACTAATCAATAATTATTTATAACAATTATAAATAACATAATTAATCGTTTTTCCGTTCATTTACCTGTTAACATTTAAGCGGGCTTTAATGTTCGTCGCACTCGGTGTAACTCTTACGGGGTGTAAACAGGTTGTAACCGGGTTTGGTTATTGATTTATCGGGTCTGGCCATACAATATCCAAGAGACTCCCACTTGAACTGATCACGAGAAGACTAACAATACAAACAAAGGTGCTCTAGCTACACATGTGTCTGGACCGATTACATTACAAGAATCTCGACATTGAGCAAGAACGAAGATGAGACCCGGAGACGGGATGATGAGAATCTAAGAACATCTATAACAAGAAATAATAAATCAAATGATTCATTGATTATTACTGAGCGATTACAACGAACCGAATGATTACAAACTCGTCATAGGAAATCCACAGTCACATTGGGTTGAGCTCAAACCCAATGTGAGACTCTCTCTCTAGAAAATGATAGCTCACATCACTCTAAGAATCATCTCTTATTCTTGCTTATTCTCTCTTATTCTCTCTTATTCTCTCTTTATTTTAAAATGAAGCTATCATCCCTATATATAGAGAGCCCATGTGCTCAGTAGCACACTAACTAGTAAAACACAAAAACAATGAGCAAAATTACAAATTAAACAACTAAAGTAAATTATTAATTATATCAAAGTTGATTTAATTAATATGAAGCTTGACTCGCTCGAACCGATCTTCCTTTGACTTTTACGTTGACCGTTGACTCGAACAGTTGACTTTTCAAGAAAACGTCTTCGGTCCAAATTGCAAGCCTCGATCATCATAACCCGTGTCTCTGAATCATTTCACAATGGATTCTTCAACTGAATTATTCGAGAATAGATTTGATGGCGTCAGTCACACTTATTATTAGTTCCAACAATTCCCCCTTGACTGACGCTGTCAAATCTGTCATACTGGTAAAGAACCGCTCTGTCTTACATCTTCAAAGAATAACTGATAAACCAGAATCTTTCTGTTGTAAAGATTCCCCCTTTGAATAAGCTACTCCTGTTCTTGTTTCTCTAGTTGAGATCCAAGTGCTGCAGTTCACTCGGTTCACACGGTCAGGTACAATACTAAGAATGCTGAACATCGGAGTCAAAATCGCAACAAACCGAATCAGATAAACCAATCAATCACTGAAAATGCTCCAACTTCAGATAATCGACTCGATAATCAAGTTCTATTATTATACCCCCTTTTCTCTAGATCCCTCTGAAAACATCCGATGCGAAAGCGGAAAATCAGATGCAGATAGTGGAACTGTTCCGCTCAGTTCCGGAGAGAAAACGGTACTAAATCCTGAAGTCGGAAAATTTTTCGAGAAACCGGAAGCCGGATGCTGACAGTTGTGAATGATCCATAAACACTGAACTTGTTCCGCGTGACTGGGTTGGATGCAAAAATAAAGTGTCAAATCGGTGAAAAGCTGAGATCCTGAGCGTAAACGCGAACTTTTTTCGTAACCGGAGTCTTCATTATTTTGGGTGAAGAAAAACGAGCTCGGAAAAGTATCCCGTGAAGATTTCTGAGTCAAACGGTGCAATTTGGAATAAATCTGAGAAAACCGTCAATTTTATTCAAGTAACGGGCCTTCCGTTAGAGATTTAACGGAATATTCCAATATTTAACTGAGATTCCAGTTAATTCGGTTAGATGACATCAGTGCTGCATCAGCTAAATAACTTGGAGTGAGACATAACGAAACAGTCACAAACTTAACCGAGAAGCGAAACTAGCCCGTCAGTGGTCGTTAGCTAACGTGGTTTTGACGTCACCAAAAACTCGAACTCAATCGAACATAGCGGAATATCCGGGAAAAATCATCAAATTTTATCAAGTAATGAAACCCATTAATATTTTTTATTTTATTTTTTATTTTTTATTAACGAGGTCTCGTTAGATTTAACGGAATATGCCATTATTTAACGGAAGCTACTTCTTGATTCGTTAGTCTTGTTAAGTCTCCATGAGAAAGAACAATCCATGTGCTTATTAAATCAGCCAATTATGTTTGAGATTCCCTTGAAATCACGACTGAGATGAGAAGAGATCAAGGGCTGGGATCTCGATCCATGTGAAATCCCTACCAGCCAATCACGTTCGAGCAGCAAAAATAAATCAAGGAAACGAGATCTGATGGATCGAACGGCTGGGAAAGAGGAATCCGCTTGAGGATGGTGCAGCAAATCAGGAGAAGGCAGCACATTGGTCTCCAACGGATCTCTACATTGTCTGGGACCCACGATGCTTTCTCTGTGCCAATAGGTTTCGACAACAGCTATAGCCTTCAACGTTTCTTTACTCCATGTGGGGTCCACACGTTTTAATTTCATCCAATGATATGACGACAACCATTTATGACAGACCGAGAAAAGGACAAAAGGGATGAGAATGTCGGCTGACTCATTCTCTCATATCCAAGCAATAGCCGCCACGTCATCATCATCTACATATATTCCCCAAACCCTAATATAATCGGAAAAAATCACCAGAAAAACACAACACCCACCGGAAAAGCGTATTTCGGCCGTAACTCCGATAATGCTGATCCGTTTTTCACGAATTTTAGCTCGTTGAACTCGTCTGTCGATCCTCTACACATCTATACGATCGAAATCCACTGAAACTTATTTGAATGAAGACCCAGATGTCGAGATCGCCAAACTTATTCGAGGTCGCCAAGGGCTTATACGAGGTCGACAAGCTTTATTCGAGATCGCCAAGCCCATGGTCGAGATCGCCAAGTTATGAACTCGCCAAGAACAACTCAGATCGCCATGAACAATGTCGAAATCACCATGAACAAGCTCGAAGTCGCCAAGTACATCTTCAAGCATTTTCCAGATCGCCAAGAACATCTTCATGGGCTGCGAAATCGCCAAGAACACCGTGAAACACACACTATTGTGTGTTTCTCTAGATCTTCCCAAACCGTTGCGTTTAGACAAAACCGATGCTCCCAATGGATCCGGGATACGTTTTCCATCAAGATTCATACTTTATTTTATCCAAAAACACTGATTATTACACCAAAAACTCAGAATCAAACTCAAAATCTTCAAGAACACCCAAAACTACATGAAAACCCTAACAGTTTCGTTTTTTCAGCTCAGATCTCACATTTCTTC
The DNA here is from genome assembly GCA_039602395.1 of Deinandra increscens subsp. villosa. Lineage (NCBI taxonomy): Eukaryota > Viridiplantae > Streptophyta > Magnoliopsida > Asterales > Asteraceae > Deinandra > Deinandra increscens. The sequence continues at coordinate 39,215,683 of JBCNJP010000006.1, forward strand.
ACTTATGTGAACGATTGGAGCATGAAATCACATCTAAATGAACCCAACAACAAGAATCTATCATCAGATTCATCCATAAATCATCCAACAGCTCCAAAAATGCAGAAAAATAGAATTATTCATCTCCAAAGTGGGTTTTCCAATCTGCACTTCATTCAAGCTCAAAATCAAGATTCAAGTGATCAGATTCGTCATGAAACGAGATCTGATCGGTACCCGCTCTGATACCATTTGTCAGGACCAATTTGGAGGCTTTTCTCATCCAATACACAGATCCAAGTGCGGAAATCATGAATCCATGGTCAAATCATGTTGTTTGCTTGTTGAAACCCAAGAACACGTGAGTTTTCACACACAAGTGCTCTCTCTCTCTTCAAAACAGCCGTCCTAGAGCTTATTCTAGGCTATTTCCATGTTGCTTTTTATACAGAGAGAGCACAGGTCGTGATTACACTGAAATCAAGAGAATGTTATTGAAGTTAGTGAATTTTATGACATCAGACTGACGAGATCGCCAAGAACAATGTTGAGATCGCCAAGGCTAATGCTAATATCACCAAGACCACTTGGTGAGCTCGCCAAGCCTTGGTGAGGTCGCCAAGACTTGGTGAGCTCGCCAAGGGTTGGCAAGATCGCCAAGGGCAAACCTCCAGATCGCCAAGTGCAAAGGCCAGATCGCCAAGTGCAAAGGACAGATCGCCAACATTCTTGGTGAGGTCGCCAAGAATGTTGGTGAGGTCGCCAAGAAAGTTCAGAAATCACTAAGTACACTCCGGAAATGTCAATTATCATTATTGAATCACTAAGGGTTGTTATTACAAAGACACATTCAATTATTAACATTTGCCAAGTAGATTATCATGAAACGACCCAGAACTTGGATTCAGACTTTCACACTGCAATTGAAATGTACAAGGGCAATTTCTTCAATATCAATAATCAAAACATGTTAAGACATTACATATGAAACACAAAACATCAAACACTTGAGTGATTATCATAAGCATTAAGAGAATTTTCCAAGTACGAAATACAAGTTAAAGTGAAAGATTTACAATTTGAGCACAAATACTAAGGATGCTAGGTTTGAGTTGCCACCAACCCTATAAAGATCTTACGGTTTCAAAGTACATATTACAATTAATGGAACTTACTACATATCTAATGATTCAAAATAAAGTCTAAGGAGGAAGCTAGAGTCTTCTATGGTTTTGTCTTCATGCGCACGAGCGAATCTACTTCATTGGTCTTCTATTGCAAGTTATCCAAGCTAGGTACCTGATACATACTCAAGAAGAATTTGTGTCTAACTAGAAACCTAAGTGACTAGACAAGGTTAGTAAAAAGAAATCATCATTCGAAAATGAGTTTTGTTTAGGTTTGCCATAAAGGTTTAGTTTTATTGAAAAAGAGTATTTAAGTTTAGTAAAAAGCATGAAACTTGTGGTGTTTGCCAAAAAGTATAGTTATATTGTACATAATACAAAATATAGGTTTTATCGTACGTACACATTAGAATTTAAATAGATGGCCCGTTGACCGTGGGATGTTATGGTTTCAAAATGAATATAGTAAAAAAAAGTAAATGGTGCGTTATTTATTTTAAATAAATGGCCCGTCAACCGTGAGTTTTTTAGAGTGTATGTGTTATTTTTATATCAAATATGCGTTATTTTATGTAAAAAAAGTAAAGGGTGCGTTATTAATTTTGAATACATGCGTTTTTGATAGGTGTAAGATAGTTAGGTTGTTTTTTTGTGAGTTTTTTTAGAGTGTATGCGTTATTTTATGTATAAAAAGTAAGGGTGCGTTATTTATTAGAATACATGCATTTTTTTTATTAAAGCGTAAGACAGTTGGTTAGGTTTTTGTTTTTGTGATTTTTTTTAAACTGCACCAGTCCATGTTTTTAATTTCAGACATATCCTCAATATTGATCAGGAACCTTTGATTTAGAGTTGTGGATTTTGTGATGTAGCCTATTACTGTATTCCAAACAACAAGGAAGTTTATCTTGAACATTCTTACTCCTTGAGTTTGGTCTTTCAATACATTAATGACATTAGCAACTGATACTCCTGGTTTGTCGAATTGGTATTTGAAGTCATCAGTTGACTTGCTTGATCCCTTTCTTGGTTTGTTCTTCTTCGTTAGCTTTATTTTCCCCATAGGGATTCCAAAAACCTCATGCACTTTTTGTGCAGTTACCTTGATTTTGTGTCTGCCCATATTTAGTTCATGATTAACCGTGTCATAGTTTTTGAGCAGCCAGTAGCCCAATACAGATGCATGATTTTTTATTGTCAGGTTTAAAGCACTTGAGAAGCTAATTTCATCTATTGATTTTCTTTTATTCTCATTGAAATTCTTCATTGCATTAGTAAAATTTTCAATAGAGCACCTCATTGTTATGTTCTTGTTTGTGTATGCTACAAATCTGTTATGCCTTTGTGTTTTAGGCTTCTTTTTTTCTTCTTTATCATCCTTTGCTGTTGCTTTTCTTTGTTTATTTTTCAAAGGTTTTTGAAAGTCATCATCATCATTGTGACCTTCCGGTATAACTTTCTTCCTCAACTCAGCCAACTGTCGCACTGAAATCACGCAAGTGGTTTAAAATCCACCCAAATAGTGTATAGAGTTAATCACGCAAGCATATGTTTTGAAATTACGCTATTTATATTCATGATGCTAGTTTTCCAGAGTAATCACGCAAGTGGTTCAAAATAAACGCAAATAGTGTAAAACATTTCACGCAAGCTAAAAAAATCAATCATATAGATTCTCAACATACATTGTTTTATACGATTAACGCAACATATACAAATAAAACAACGCATATAATGTAAAGTAAATAACGCAGTAATTAGGTATTAACAATTTTAACGATTAACGCAATCTCTCTTCTTTTTCTCCTCTGTCATAATCGGCTTGTCGTGTCTGTTTTTTGCTCTTATCTCGTCCTTTTTACCTGCGTTTTTAGACATGCATAACTATCAAACTTTTCAAATATCGCATCTTACGCAAAATGTTTTTCAGTATCATATGTTTTATAGATTCATTCTATAAAAGTTTAATTGTGTTGATACATTATGTGGCAACGAACTGGATCAGACAAAGCATTGAAGACTTAAAGATTACAACCTAGTTTGCTGTTGGCCGAACTTTGGTCGAACCCCGACCGGACCTTGGCCGAACCTGAGGTTCGGAAAAGTCTAGGAGTTCGGCCGGCCGATGTCTATATATAGGTTGTAGCTTAGTCTTTGTAACTAGTTTTTCAGTAGAGTTTTGAGCGAGTGTTAAGCAATTGTGTGTTTTGTGTTCTGATTCTCTCTGTAATCTGTTACGATATTAATGAGAGATTGAGCATTGTTATTTACACTGTTTGTTCTCGTTTCTATTATACAATTGACATCGAACTAAGCCGATCCTTACGCTCTAGCGTTTTTAAGTGGTATCAGAGCTTTCTGGTATCGTTTGGTTCGATTTTGGTCGATTGTGTGATTAAAACTCGTTTTTCATCTTCGTTTCTGAAAAACTGCGCTGAAAACATCATGATTTACGTTCAAGTTCCTTGTTTTTGTCATTTTTTGTTCGATTGGTAGTCCTGAGCTCGAGTGGTTGAGATTTTCTGTGAGATTCAAAGTTTTCCGACTTTTTCTCGTTCAGCCGAACCTCAAGTTCGGTGTAACCGCTCCGATCCCAAAGTTCGTAGTGAAGTTCGGTCATCTTTCTCGTTCGTTGAGAGTTCGGAGCTCACTCAAAGGGAGTTCGGTGGGATTTCTACTTCAGTGAGAGTTCGAAGGTATATCAGTGAGAGTTCGGAGGTTTGACTTTGTTTCAAGGAAGACTGAGAGTTCGGAGGATGTTCGGATTGTGTTTTTGAGTTCGGAGCACGTTTGGAGTTTTATACAAGTTCGGAGCACGTTCGGAGTTTTATACAAGTTCGGAGCACGTTCGGACCTATCAGAAATTTGAAATTTTTCAAGATATCAGATTATCAAGCGTTTGCTGCGATTCAGTCTCAGATGCAAACTTTATTGAACTACGACAATGAAATTGGGACTACCCAGAAAGTTCCCAAACTTCTTAAGTTTGAAGATTATGCAAATTGGAAGAAAGGGTTCGAAGCTTACATTGGAACGACCGATCCGGGCTTATGGATTGCTTTGGATGCACCATACGTGTATCCTGTTGGAGTAAACAATGTGCCTATAATGCAAAGAAACTTGGATATTGATCAAACGACTGATTACACAAGAGAACAAAAAGCATATGGTCTTCTAACTCAAGCACTTCCTAATGAGTTGCTACATCAGTTTAAGAGTTGTAAACATTCTCATGAATTGTGGACGACATTGAGAACGGTGTGAAGGCAACGCCCAAGACAAGAAGAGTAAAAAGAAAGTTCTGAACAAGGAGTTTGATAATTTCAAACATTTTGATGGTAAAGGCGTTCCGGAATTGATTTCAAGGTATTGCCATTTGTTATCTGAGATGAATAATGTGCAGATCAAGAAGGATGATGAGGAACTTAAGGAAAAATTACTTGAAGGTTTGCCATCAAAGTGGGAATCATGTGTGTTAATGATTATGAATGATAAAGATTATCTAGTTTGACATTTGTGAAATTGTTGGGTAAGCTGCAAGCAAGAGACTTAGAGATGAAAAATGTGAATACAACACCTGCAGAAGTCCCGAATCCTGATGCGTACTATGGTTCAAACACGGCAACAATTTTGGGTAAATCGGGTCAAGTGACAAGCTCTGCACCAGCATCGGCCTTCGTAGCTGGAAATTTACCTGGAAATGTGTCTAACTCAGGAAATGCAATGGGTTCAAACAGTTATGAATACAATTATAGTTCTGGAGGGTGTAACGTCTTGATTCCAGCAAGTAACCTAATGAATACTAGTAAGATGGCCATGTCGGTTACAACGACGGAAGACTATATGGCTCTTGTATCTGCATTGGTATCATCATATTATGGGGTTATAACTGGTAAGCTAAGTAATGCAGAACTGACTAAGGAGGATTATAATCAGGTTAATCCGGATGACTTGGAGCTGATGGATATTAACTGGCAGTTTGCCATGCTTGCAAGAAAGGTGAAGAGAATTATGAAGAAAACTGGTAGAAAAGACCTGAATTCTGGAGGAAGAATTGGTTTTGACAAGTCAAAGGTGAGGTGTTATAGTTGTTCAAATTTCAGACACTTCGCTCAGGAATGCTCTCAACCTAAGATGCAAGAATACCAAAAGTTTGCTCCTAAGTCTACTATTTCTGGAACCAACAATGCATCAAACTCAGGGAGTTCTTCAAACTCTAAACCTAATTCTGAACCAACAAAAGCCCTAGTGTCTCAAGAAGACAAAACTTCTAACTGTGGTAATCAATTTGCTGATTCATCTGCATTGATTGTGACACATGTGCAGGATGAAGACACCATGACGGAATCCACTCAAGATGGAAATGAAATTCATGGCGAAGCAATTGATAGAGTTAATGTTGGAGTCAATGATGAAGCAAGTGTATCGGATTCAAAGGATGATCATCAATCTTTTCCTAAAGAAAAATTTACATCCATGGCAAGCTTGTCTGACCAAGTTGAATCAGATGTTGTTCTCTTGTTGGAGAAGCAAGTTCAAGTTCTAACTGAGGAGAAGGAAGCACTGATCCGTGAATGTGAAGCCGCAAAAGCTGAAGTACTTGACACAACCAATGATTTTGAGAACTTATATCAAAAGAGTCTTCCATTAAAGCAACAATATGAGAGGGCTCAGCAAAAGGCTGTGGAGATTGCTGACAAGATGATTGCACTACAAAAAGAAATGCAGAAATTGACTGATGAAAACAAAAGTCTGAAGCAAGAGGTTGTTACATTAAAAAGAAACAACATCACAGAATCGGTTGCTCTTATGGCCGATACTTCTAAGGTAGTTTCTTATCCTCCGATGTGCAAATCTTGTGATGAATTTGCTACCGCTAAGAGTACGCTCTTAGATGAAAAGATTAAACTAAATGATCTTTTAACGGTAGCAAGAGCTGATAAAAATATATATAAGGAAAGATGGAAGGAACCACTAAGGAGTTGTTGTCGGTTCATGAGCAGTTACGTGTACAAAAATTTGATTTTTCAAACCAATCTGAACTGCTTGTATCCGCACAAAAGGACTTGGCTAATAGTCAAAAACTTGTTGCTGAAATGAGATTTTTGAACTAAAACAAAAGATTGACACTGTTCAAGTTTCATCATCATTTACCAACTTTCTTTACAAGTCTGAAAAGGAAAATAATTCTGGTAAATTGAGCAAAGTTCCCCCTCCTGTCATTATAACCAATGGTCCTTCATCTGAGGAAAAAGTGGAAGTTTATTCTCATGACAAGAAGAGTAATCATCAATCAATTAATTCGAAGTCTGATAAAACTTCAACCGGATAATCTATCTTGGATTCGATGGTTGATGAGTTGTTTTATGATGTCTCAGACCTTGATAAAATTGATGATCTTGTATCTGAAACGGAAGCTGAATGTTCCAAACCACTTGTTCAAATGTTTTCTAATCCAGATTATCAAAATTTGATTTTAAAACATGATTTTTCGACCATCAAATCTGAGCTGACGAATCTGAGTGAGTTTGAACAAAAAATAGATTGCTAGAAGCAAGTCTGTCGAAGGTAAAAAGGTCAAACATGGTGGAGTTGGGTTTGTGCCTCCGGCCAAAACAAAATCTTTTGAACAAGGTTCTACCTCTAAGGTTTCAAAACTCGAAAAGGCCAAGGCCGGAAATTCCACTCCGAAAACCAAATTTGACACATCTGAAAATTGGGTGACCAATCGCTTAAAAGGTTCTGATAAGATATATAGCGATAAAGATTTTCCTTTGGATATGGTCAATCCCAATTTAATAGATAAAATATTTTCGGGAAAGTATGATCCTGAATATGATCCCAAGGTGAGGAGTGTGCCCATTAAGAAGGGGATTGATAGTATCAAAGTAATGGACACACTTGACTCTGATTCTGAATCTGGGTTGGTTAACAGGATGCAAAAGTCTGTTAAAAAATCTGTGAACAAGAAACCAATTAGATAGTATCAAAGTAACGGGTTATGATTCTTGATGTAATGGTGATTCTGGAAATCATCGTGTGTCTAACCGAAAGGGTTTGAAACCCAAGACACAAAAACAACAAAAACCTGTTGTTGAGTCCATGTGGATGGTGACACGATTGAAAAAGCTGTGATTGATAAACAAAAATGTTTTAAATGCAAAAATCGTGGTCATACATATCGGACTTGTCCGTTGAAGAAGCCAAAATCTGATAAGTCTGATGCAGAAAAATCTGATGAAATTTCTGAAGGATATCAGACTGAAACAGCTGTTTCCAAAAAGAAAGTCAGATTTGTGGATTATAAGGGAAGAGTTCATTTTTTTGACGAGTCATCTGAATTTCAAAAACATAAAACTGGAAAGAAATCAGAAAATGAATCTGAAAAAGTAAAATCAATTCTTAAAAACTCTACTTCTGGATCGAAAGGCTCTTGAAATGATTCTTGGAAACCTAAGGGTTCTTCCATGGCTGGTGATGATTTTGTGGAAGATGACGGTCGACCCAAAGCTTCTAGCATGGGTACGTCCCGAAACTAATCTTCTGTTTTAATTTATGCAGGGATCTTCGTGACAACTCATGAACAACATTTGAGTTGTTGATAGCGGAGCATCTCGACACATGACCGGTGATATCTCTTTGTTGCATGATGTGAAGTACTTCGGTGGAAGTAAAGTTACATTTGCTGGAAACAAGGGAGGTCAAGTTATCGGCATTGGTAAATTGTCGAATGGTGCAGTCACATTCGAGAAAGTTGAATATGTCAAAGAATTGGAGTACAATCTTCTCAGTGTCTCCCAGATCTGTGAAAGCAATACACAACTGTTTTCACGGGGAGTGAATGTGTGATATTGAAGACTGGTTACCAGATTCCAGATGAATTTGTTGTGATGCGAGCACCTCGTTTCTCAAATTTGTATATGCTCAACATGAATTCAGCCAAAGCAACTGTTGCGGGTCAATGTTTCTTATCGAAAGCTTGAGAAATAGAATCCGTTCTTTGGCATCGTCGCATGGGTCACATCTATTATCGCAAGATGAACGAGTTGGTGCATAGGAATCTTGTTGAAAGGGTTCCGAAACAACAGTTTGTATTCAATGATGTGTGTGTGAGTTGCAAGAAGGGAAAGCAGAAGAGAAAATCACATCCACTGAAGAAGTATCATTCCATTGAAGTCCCGTTGGAATTACTTCACATGGATCAATTTGGTCCTGTGAATCGTAAAAGTATTTCTGGGAATTGGTATTGTCTTGTGGTAACCGATGAATATTCAAGATACTCATGGGTTGATTTTCTAGTCTCTATAGATGAAGCTTTGAGAATCCTTATAAACTTGATTACTACTCTTGAGTCATTATACAAGTTGAAGGTACGAAGGATTCGCAGTGACAATGGCACGGATTTTAAGAATTCCGCCGTGAGGATTTTTTGTATGGGGAAAGGAATCGTACATGAATTCAGTACGCCATACACTCTCAGCAAAACGTCATGGCAGAAAGAAAGAATCGTACAATCATTGAAATAGCACGAACAATGTTGGCCGATGCTCAATTGCCGGTTCATTTCTGGACGGAAGCGGTTAGCATGGCATGTTATGTGCTTAACTGAGTGCTTACGGTTAAACGACTGGGGAAGATATGTTATGAACTTCTCAAGAATCATAAGCCGAATCTCAGTTATTTGGAGCCGTTTGGGTGTCTATGTACCGTGTTAAAGTCTACGGGCAAGTTTGACTAAAAAGTCTTTGAAGGCTTGTTTGTTGGTTACTCACATCTAAAGAAACGGGTATTCAACAAGCAGACTAGTACTGTGGAAGAATACTTACATGTTGATTTTCAATCATACACTCTACCTCCCAAAGGTGTTGGACCGGACTGGATGTTCGGCTACAAATCTATCTTTGAAAATCTTGAATCGACACCAGAAATATCTGATGATCAGCTTACTCGAGTTTATATTGATCTTCAAGACAATACTCCGGTTCTGAATATTGAGCCTCTGCCGACTCCGGAAGTGCCTGTTGCTGATAATTACTTGACAGAAACATCAAATTATTCGACAATTATGGCTAACGATATGTCTTCTGATGATGATAACGAATTTTATGAAGCCGTGTCACATCAGGTTAAGATTCCCGTTCAACAATCTGATCCACAAGTTGAAGCGACTACAAGTGATGCTACGGTTAATTTGAGTGATAATGTGGTGATTAAGGAAGATTACATTCCTGGTATGGCTGAAACGGTTGTAGTTCCAATTCATCAGGCACTCCGGATAAACACCATTCATCCGCAAGATAACATTATTGGTGATTTAAGTGAAGGAGTGCGCACGAGACATCAAATCGAGAGCAGTGCATTATTAACAATTTTGGAATCTGGAATTCAGGACAAAGCTTTCCATTCATGTTTTCTATCCCAGATCGAGCCTAAAGATGTTAAGGAAGCTTTACTTGATGGCTCGTGGGTGGAAGTAATGCAAGAGGAGTTGCTACAATTTCAAAAGTTGGGAGTGTGGCATCTAGTAGATTTACCAGCTGGAAGCAAAGAACCATGCGGAACACGGTGGGTTTATAAATGCAAAAGAGATAATCGCGGAGTGACAGTCCGTAACAAAGCCCATTTGGTTGTGCAAGGGTTTTCTCGGGAAGAAGGAATCGACTTTAACGAGGTGTATGCACTGGTTGCCAGAATCGAAGCTATACGAATCTTTTTGGCATATGGTGCACATCGTGGATTCAAGGTCTTCCAGATGGATGTTAAGAGTGCGTTTTCATACGACAAAGTCAAGGAAGAAGTGTTCGTCAAGCAACCTCCGAGATTCTTCGATCCTGATTATCCGGAGAAGGTATATAAGCTGGACAAGGCACTTTATGGTCTCCATCAGGCTCCTCGACCTTGGTATGAGACGTTGTCCACTTATCTACTCGACAATGGATTTAAGCGTGGGTTGGTTGATTCTACATTATTTTGTCGAAAAACGGGGGAGGATTTGCTACTGGTACAAATTTATGTGGATGATATCATTTTTGGCAGCTCAAACGAACAATTATCAAAGGATTTCGAGAAATTGATGCAAACTAGGTTCGAGATGAGTTCAATGGGAGAGATTTCGTTCTTCTTGGGCTTACAAGTTCAACAATGGTGACAAGGGAATTTTCATACATCAGATGAAGTATGTGAAAGATGTTCTGAGTCGATTCAAAGTTGAAGATGTTCGCATTCCTGGAACTCCAATTCAGCTGTCGCATGGATTTTGTCCTGACGAAGAGGGTGAAACAGTCGATGTCACTCGGTATAGGGCAATGATAGGTTCATTGATGTATCTTACAGCTAGTCGGCCTGATATTATGGTTGTTGTATGTTTGTGTGCCAGGTACCAAGCAGCACCTCGGGTTTCTCACATGGAAGCAGTCAAGAGGATTATAGCTTATCTGAAGGGTAACTAAGGTCTCGGGATCTAGTATCCTCATGATGATAAGTTTGACATGTTGGCCTATTCGGATTCAGACTACGGCGGTGCAAAATCAACTTTAAGTCAACCATGTCCGGATGTCAGTTTCTAGGCGACCGGTTAGTATCATGGCAGTGTAAGAAGCAGACGTCCGTTGCTACATCCACGGATGAAGCAGAATATATAGCGGCTGCAAGTTGCTGCTCTCAGGTTTAATGGATACAACAGCAGATACCGGATTACGGTTTGGAGTTTCTTACTACTCCCATATATATAGATAACTCGGCTGCCATATGCATAACTAAAAACCCCGTTCACCACTCTAAAACAAAACATATTGACATCCGATATCACTTCATACGTGATTGTTTTGAAAAACACTTGATTGATCTGCAAAAGATCCATACTGATTTTCAAAAAGCGGATCTTTTTACGAAAGCATTTGACAAATCCCGCTTTCGTTATCTTTTGCAGATCAACGGCATACAAAAGTTACTTGTTGAGTAACTTTCGGTTGATCATTTTTACTTTTGTTTACTTTTGTTGTCTGTTTTTCTTTTCTTGTTATCAAAAATCCAAAAATAAGGTTTTGTATTTTAGGGGGAGAAAATCACAAAATATAAAAAAAAAACAAAATGCAAAAAGCATAAAAAAATCGAAAAATCAAAAATTGAGAAATTGATCCGACCAAGTGAGAAGTGATATTACATTGGCGTGTGTTATCAACCACGGATAAAGGTGTTGGAAGGCTGTAGGTACTTGTTTGGTTAGTTAAATGCGTAAGGGATGTTCTGGTGTATGCATGCTTTCATTTTGCAAAGATTTAAACTTGTTTGATTTTCTTTATTTTGTCAAACGATCGGCCTTTCTCTGCGTATAGAAAGATCGACCTGATTGGTGTTCGTTTGACGTTATGCTTTATTTTCTTTGGTGTTTCGTATAACTCATCGGACTTTCTCTGCGTGTGCGGGAGCACCGACCTCATTGTTGTTGGGTTATACAATTTCTGCTTTACATCTTGTTGTTTGTTTAGGGTTCTATTTTATTTTTGCATGAAACACCATGGACGATAAATCTCGGTGGAAATCAGATTCTGTGAAAAATACAAAAACAGAATAAGCCAGATTACAGGTATTTCTGATTGTGTGGGTTATCATATTATCAATTCATGCTAAATCATACCTCAACATATTAGAAAGCTATAAAAATTGATCTACCCAAACTGAAATAAACTGAAAAAGTTGTATTTTCTGCCAACTTGACTTGCATGCTGATTAAAAATGAAATTAAAGTGTGTCTGATGCACATTAGCTGATATGATATCGCATCTGGATCTTTCTCACAAAAATATTTAAGTTATATTAGTCCTTAATTCGGTTATTTCAAATCTGTTTGGTTTATTGTTTGAACATCGGAAAATCACATAAAGATTTTAGGTATGTTTTAGTATAATTTTGTAAAAATCCAAAAAGATTTTTGGTGTGTTTGAAAATTTTATAAAAATCAAAAAGATTTCGCTTCTGTTTTATTTTCGATCAACCGTTAGTGAAAAATTCAAAATTATGCCGGAAACAACCAAACGGATTTGTTTTCAGAAAAAAACTCATCATTGAATTGAACGAAGTTTGAAACAAATTGACAAATCTTAAAACTTTTGAGGTTCAATTTGAAGATTCATCAAAATCAGGGGTTTAATTTGAAAATTTTTTAAAGTGTCCAAACCTGAAGTTCGAACGTCCGAACCAGGAGTTCGGAGGGTCCGAAGTTCAAATTCGGACAAGGTTTAGAGAGGCCGAAGGTGGAGTTCGGACAGCGTTCGGTGGGATTTTTTTTCCGAAAGAGAAGTTCGAAGGGAGTTCGGAGGTCCGAACTTCCTGGGCTATAAATAGTCCAAACCTGAGGTTCGGAGTTCATATTCTCCGGTTTACTCCGAACTTGCACCGAACTGTTGCCCAATTTTTGAATTTTCGTTTTACATCTTGTTTGGACATTTAAAAACTGGTTCTTAGTAGGTTTAATGATTCCGAGTACGATGGTGTTATTAGATTTAGTTTTCATTCACTGTTTGTGGTTTTTTTGTTCGAAAAACCGTTTGGACTGTGTCAGGTTCCTAGATCTAAAAATAAACTACCTAAAACTTGTTTTTAGAAGATAAAAATGGTTCCTATGTGTTTGTAATAAAAAACCGACCAAGGGTGTCAATTCTTGTGGTTTGATTTGGTCAAGATCACTGATTTTGAAATTCAAACTCTTCGGAGTTCGTCAGGCTCCGAACTTGGAGTTCGGACACTCCGAACTTGGAGTTCGGACGAGGGTCGGAGGAGTTCGGCGGGTTAATATTTTTGATCAAAAAGTTGTTCGTTTAATCAAATGACAACGAACTGACAAAATCGGTGATTATATCTGTTAATAACATGGAATTTAATGAATGTTTTATTTTATGTGTTTTCAGATATGGCAAATGAACTAAAGATCGGTGACAAACACAACATTTATGCACATATTGGTGTTGCACGAGACAAGCTTGATAAATTTGGCGGATCCGGGATTTTTGAGTTTCTGAAGCAATCAAGGATTCACTGTGTTATCACTCAATCTTGTGATGTATATCGTGATATTATTCTGGAGTTCTGGAGTACTGTGCGGACGATTACTGATGCTCCAATCAGAATTGTTGCAACCGTTTAGGGTCGACCAGTTGAAGTCACTAAAGTGGATATTCGCAGGGTTTTGAAGTTGGAAACTGTTACAACAACAGCACCTTTGGAATTTTCTCCTGAAGATAACGTGGCATTTCTGAAGCGAATTTGGTATACCGATGATCTAAGTAAAGAATGGGTCTAAAAATCTTCGCTGAGCGTTCCATACAAATACTTGGCGCATGTGTTGTTGGTATGTCTAGGGCACAGAATATCCGGGCACGATGAAGTTCAACAAACAAATGTTCTCTCTGATGAATGCTTTGGTGATAAACCGACCGTATAATGTTGCTGGGTTAATCTTTCATTACATCAGAGATAACCTAACTTAAAGGCAAAAGAAAGCAGCTATCTATCCAAGATTTCTTCAGATGATCCTTAATGACCGGTATCATGATTTGGTGAAGCTTGAAACACAGAAGATGGAACTGAAACACATGACAGAAGCGAGTGTGGGTGCTCTGGCGTCTTATCAAAAGAAGGCTCCAGAATTTTAGCCGAAATTGAAGCGCCTGATTGGTCATTTAGTGAATGCTGATTACGTGGCACCAGCACAGGGTGCACCTCGTCATGCAGAAGGTAGTGATTCAGAGGAACTTGATTACACTTGGATCATGGAGCAAAATCAAATTCCACAACAAGGAAGGGTGAAAAGACCTAAAATACAAAGTCCAGTAGTACAGGAACCAGTAAATCCAGTGCCTGAACCTGTTGTCTCTCAGCCGCCAGTTTCTGAACCAGTGGTCTTAGCACAGGAAGTTCCTGTATCTGTCAGTGTGACTGAGACACCTGCTGTGAATACCCTGGAAGATGAATCTGATGATGATGAGGAGTTTATGAATGTTGGGGCTAACTCCTAAGACTTGTCTGACACAAACAATCCGTTTGTGCGTGTCTTGATCAACTCTAAATATGTGAAGCTCAGAAAAGGTAGCGATGAACATTTTGCGTACTAAATCAGCAAAAACAAGAGCAACGATCGCTACAAGGATCGTGTGTACGACAATGTAGTCTCATCTGAGTCCGATGAAGATTATGCTCCTGACACCGATGTAGTTCATTGCAGAGGAAAGCAGAAAGCATCTGGTTCTTCACAAAAGAGGAAGAAGTCGATTGCTGGTGGAAGAGGTAAAAGGCAGAAAGCGTCACAATTTATTTTAAAGCCTCGTTCCGGTGTATCTTCATCGACCAGTCCAGCAAATTCTTTTCCAGATGTGTCTACAACTGTTCAGGCTTCAGTATCTGATGTTCAGTTACTTCTTGCAAGATCTCATGAATGCCAATAGATCAACAACTGTTAGCACAACACCTTCAGCAAGTGCTGGTGCGTAGTTTGTGAATCAGCCGATGGGTTCAACTCCCACAACTCCGGTGTTCTTGACAGCAACAGCCGCTGCAACTTCTTCACATTCGACACCAGACGTTAATTTCAACTTTGAACAAGGTTCTGTGTCATTTTCACAAGCCAGTATCTTCAGAATGCGTTAAGCGATCAACAGTCTCAGATTGATGTGTTGAAGACTAAGACTGGGGAGCAAGAGAAGATGATTATTGAGCTTCGGACAAGTAATGATGAATTAAGAGCTCAAAATCAATCTCAAAGTCAACAGATCATTGCCTTGCAGAGTCGTGACTTGGCTAAAGATCAAGAGATCCTGCGGTTGAGCAGATCTAGTCAGACTCAGAGCAAATTGCTTCTCGAAATGGATGAACAGATAAAGTTCTTGATGAAGAAATTTAAAACTCAGGGGGAGATTGGGGATAGTTCAGGTTGTAATGAAGATCCAATGTGATATCTGAATGATGATCCCGATCAAGATGATCCTCATGGGAATGTTGGTGGAGGATCAGGCCCGACCGGAACTACTGGTTTGGGTGTTGGGACATCAACTTCCCAGGGGGAGAAAGATTCTCGAGAAGCAATGCCGATTACATCAATCCCATCTACTCAAGCGGCAACGAGTCTAGGTGAATTCGAACAGATGTTGCAGACGCTCGAAGAGGGTGAATTTGTTGGTGATCTGACGGTAGAACAGTTGCAAGTTGTGTTTGATCTGAATGATGATGAAATGAGAAAAGTTTCTGAATCAGCACCGAGGAAATATGAATCACCTGACAAAGAATCGGATGAAGATGTTGAAGATATATTTGAGGAGGAAGTTGAG
Source organism: Deinandra increscens subsp. villosa (assembly GCA_039602395.1). Lineage (NCBI taxonomy): Eukaryota > Viridiplantae > Streptophyta > Magnoliopsida > Asterales > Asteraceae > Deinandra > Deinandra increscens. Next base: position 39,231,107 of record JBCNJP010000006.1, read on the forward strand.
ATAGAAGATATTATAGAAGAAGAATATCCAGACTTATACTCAAATATCAACAACAATCAGTCTGGAGTTGAGTTTGAAGTGTTTCCTAAGGAAAAAGGTGCTGAGGCTGAAGAAATATTAAAGAAGAAAGAAGCTGAGAAGCCTGAAGATCCGGTTGCTAAAGAAGTTAAGGAACAAGAACAACGTTGGGCATTTGATGAATTTATGAAGACGTTTCATGCCAACTATGCTCCTCCTGTGAAGCCAATTAAGCAAAGATCGTTTATTAAATTCAAGGGTCAAGCTTCAGGCGATATTATCAGTTGGATGTATTCTAACAGTTTGAAGTGCTATGGGATTAAGCGTCAACATGGAATTTAGTATTTCAAAGGTGCCAGAGATTTTAGCAGTCTGCCAGTTTGGGATATTCGTGACCTGACCCGAAAGCCTTTGTGCAATTATGGCACTGATTGGAAGGTTTTACATTTCAAGAGCAGAATTGAGAGGGAATACCGAGATAGATTTCAATTCTTGGATCCTCAGAAACCTATAAGGCGTCGATCCCGAACAAGAATTCATGAAAGAACTGGTAAGAAGCTGATAATCCTGGTCTTCAAGAAGAAACCTAATGTGATGAAGAAGATAAAACTGATGAAAACGAAGCTTGATTTCATCAAGGATTTGAGGTGGTGGTACTATAACTAGAATAATGGTGAGGCTGTGATTGTACTGAAAGAACAAAACCGAGTTGTAAAGATTTATGACCCGATGTGGCTGATCAATCTGTCCAAGGCTCATATAGGTGACTTTATCACAATCCAATCCTCTATCATCCTGATTATATGGAGCAAGCATTGCAGTTCCAGAGGGTGATAAGGATTTGTTTTGCATTTAACATCTATGCCGGACATAATCATGAGATGGTCTGGAAGGAAGATTGTTGATACATGGTCCTGATCGCCATGTGAAGTATCGAATACAAGACGAAGACATGCAAGATTAGGTCTGGCCGAACCTTGGCTGAACCTAGAGTTCGGACATGGCCGAACAGGTTCGAACCTGAGGTTCGGACTAGTGGGTTTCATTGTGTATAAATAGCTGTCTTGTATTAGAGTTTAAGAAGCTTCTGAGTCATATCTTCTCTGTGTACTTTGTGGTCATCTCTGTGGTTAATACAAGTCATTTGTATTTACTCTTTGTGTTTCAACTCGTATTACATTGATTTCATAACGATTAAGTAGACGATCCACACGCTCAAGCAATTTCAAGTGGTATCAGAGCATTTGGTTTGCTCTACTGATCGGAAATCACTATTTCTCAAAGTTTTAACTCAAAATTCACGTTTTTGCGAAAATGTCATTCATTTTTTAGTTCGCTTGATCTTCTCGAGTGTGTTTCACGTCAAAAATTCATTCCTAATTCGTTTCTATCGAGTTTGCTTGAATTCCTGTCAAAAATTCCAGTCAAAAACACTGAAAATTGAGAAAATGGTGTTGAGTGAGCTTGGTCTCGTCTGAGGTTCGGACAACTTCGGAGTAACCGCTCCGAACTCGAGGTTCAGACGGCGTTCGGGCATTTCCTTGGTTCGGTGAGAGTTCGGGGCTTGTTCGGTAACAGTTCGGACAGAGTTCGGCACTAGATTGGTCCAAGTTGGTTTGACTCTTCCGAAGGTGAGGTTCGGAGGGAGTTCGGTCAAGTCTAAGTTCGGGCAAAGTTCGGAGGTGGTTCGGACGAGGTTCGGACAAACAGTATTCAAGATTTTGAGTGTTTCACGAAAGCTGACGTAACTTGAGAACCGTAAAGAGTTACGGGAGCTAATACATGTCAAAACGTTCGTCTCTAAGAGATCTATACATTTACTCGCCTAACGGCTAGTACCCCCCGGTTTGACCCCCAAAATCTGCTTGGAAGACCTTCGTTTTTTAGTCTGAAGTTTTTGGAGTGTTAGTTTTCAGCTTTGGTAAAGAGTGGATTCAAGCATATTGAATTGATTTTTCATAAATTGTTTGAAAATGAGTGCATCAAAAGCTAGTCTTATGTTACCTATATTGATGAAATGGGAAGATTATCATAAATGGAAAGTTGATTTTGAAATTTACATCAACAAACATTTCAAAGAGTTTGGGGAGATAATTGATAAGCAATTCAAATGGCCTACTGATACAAGAGGAGATGTAATACTTCCTCGACATCTATCTTTAGAACAAAGGGATTATACAAATAATGAAAATAAAGCCAGAGACATTATTGAAAATGCTCTTTCAAAAGATTTATTTCTTGAACTCACAGTGGTTTATACTGCTAAGGATAAATGGACTGATTTGCTAGATAAATGTGAGATACATGCAAATATTAAGACTATGATGGATGTCCAAATTCTTCTGACTCAAAATCATACGATTCAGCATCTAGTGGTTTAGGATCTGAAAGTAATGATTTGTCAGAAAAAAAGGATTGTGATATACTTTTCAAGACGAAACAAATTGAGGGTTGTGTCAATGATTTTGTTTCTGATTCTGAAACAAGTTCTGGTGTTATATATGATAAAGGGGATGAAAGTGACATAGAAGAAATTCAGAATGGAAATTTGTTCGTATGTTCAAAGTGTGCAGAACTTGTTAAGATTAATAAGAATTTGATGAAAGAAAAGTAAGTTTTGGCTAAAGAATGTGACAAAGCTAAAGCAGAAGCAAAAGATGTTGCTGTCGATTTTGAAGCATTATTCAAGAAGAGTTATCCGGTTCTTCAAAAGTATGAAAAGGCTAATGCTCTTATTGTTGAAACTGCTGCTACTGTTGAAAAGCTTCAAAACAATATTTCTATGCTTCAAGATGAAAATGTTCTTTATCGTGATAAGAATGAAGTTTTGACTAAAGATGTTGAGATTTACAAGAAGAAAAGAGAAAGTGTTCTTGAAGAATTGTTTGCTGAATGTCACATTCGTAAAGTGCAAACATATGAATATGATGTGCTCAATGTCAAGTTTATCAAGTCACAAAAAGAAGTGTTTGAAGCTCAACAAAAGATTAATGATTTGAAATTGGAAATTTTGGAGTTGAAAAGGCAAGTTAAGAACTGCAATTTGTCACCGGCATTGCTAAACTTCTTATACAAGCAGGATCAAAGTACAGAGAGTTCTAAGAAGGAGGATGTTCACTTGGTTCCTCAACCAGTGGATTTAATTGAAGTTACTTCTGCTCCGCTTGATCCTAAAGCTGAAGTGCATGATTATTCAAAATTTGCCACTCCACCCAAGAAGAACAAGTCTAAGTCTAAGAAGAAAGAAAAGTCTTTGGGTGAAGCTCCAAAATTTTTGTCAAAGTCTCTTTTGTTGGAAAATGAAAATGTGTTTGATAAGGTTGCTTCGATTTTTTCATCTGCAACCGAAGAAGACAAAGTTTTGATTGAGAAAAACAATCTGAAAGATATTAAAGCCAAATTTACTAGCAAAGCTAATGCAAGAGAAGTTTATGGTTCTTCTTCAAGTTTTTCAAAGAATCAAGGATTCAAACATAAAGGTTTAGGTTATGAAGTCAAGGATGTTTTAGTGCAACAGACAACAAAGAAACCGAAGAAAGTTGTTGTTCAGCATGTTCCTCGACTTCATTGACAATCAAAGAAACAATCTATTCAGACCCAGCACAAGCAAGCTCATTAGAAGAAGCTAAATGTTTTTACATCAAGAAATGGTCATTATCATTCTGGAGGTTCTTCAAGTGGTTCTTACTATATACCCCCAAGAGCATCTCCCAGGTATGATTCTTCTGATAACTTCTTTGATTTGTTTAGTTCTGATCATTTTTCAGGTTACTATGATTCTCCTGCCGTGAATAATAGTTGGCAACCAAAGAATTTTGACAAATTTTTTCACCAAAGTTTCGTGAAAGAATTTGCTATGCATATCGTCGACCTGGACATATGGCTGCAAATTGCCCGACGAATGCATATGTTCACCAAAATGCAAAATATGTGGATCAAAATGGTAAAATTTTTGATGAACCATGGTTACCGCATTCTAAAACAACTAGTAAGTCGTCTTCGTTAAAGACGCCGGTTGAAACATTTTCAGGTTCTGATAAAAAATTAAAATCTTCAATGCAATGGAAACCGAAAGTTGTTTCCAAGGCCAACAGCGACTATGTGGAAGACACCGGGCGACCCGATGTTGTTAAATCGGGTCGATCCCAAAGCATCTAATGTTTTATTTGGTGTAAACAGGTATTTCAGGAAGACCTTTCGGTGATTGGGTAATTGCTGATTGTGAAATATCTGTGCTAACTTAAACTGAATTTCAAAATCAAATTTTGTTTTCAAAATGCTAAACTGAACGTATTCGTGTTGGTTGATCAATATTTCATTTGTTTTTCACTTCGTCTCATTCTGAGAGGGAGTTTGTTTTTGCAAAAATATAAAAATAGTGTTTTGTTTTTCAAATCGTAAAAATGAACATCTATAAATAGAGTTATCATTTTTAGGGGGAGAAATTTGGAAAAGACAAAAACATTAAAAAATACAAAAAGCCAAAAACATTGAAAAATGAGAAATTGTATCCGACAAGATTTGGAAATGATGGTCATTGGCTAATAGTGTCTGACTCATGGATAAAGTAGATGAAAAAGCCATAAGATCATTTGATCAATGTGCAAGATAGGCTCGGCAAATCAGAAAGTATACGAATGTGATATACACTAAATCTGATGCTTAATCTAGTGGACAACATCTTGATGCATATATCACGATATATCAAGGAAAAGATATGTGAAAAATAAAATGAGAAGTCACTGTGTATACATATGTTCATTTTGCAAAGATTTAAACTTGTTTTGATTTTCATTATTTTGTCAAACGATCGGACTTTCTCTGCGTGTCCACAAGACCGACCTGATCGTTGTTCGTTTGACATTCTGCTTTATTTTCTTTGGTGTTTCGTATAACTCATCGGACTTTCTCTGCGTGTACGAGAGTACCGACCTGATTGTTGTTGAGTTATACAACTTCAACTTGTTTTATTTTCTTATTTTGTTAAATTCGAGGACTTATCTGCGTATCGAAAGATCGACCTTAAGGTAGACGATTTAACATTCTTATTTCTTTTTGCATGGAACACAGTTGACTATATCATGGTTACAATCATTATGTGATTAAAATCACAAATGAAATCACAAAATGTGATAAGCAAAAGCATATCTGAGTATGTCTGATAGTGTGGGGTACACTGGTCAAAGCAAATCTAATCAATATCTTAATATATCCAGATGTTATGAGTATGATTGTGCCAGAGTTTAAAGTTGGACAAATTATATCTGCAATCGACATGGCTTATGTGCTACAATAATTGAAATTGAAGTGTAGTTCAGCATGTTATGACCAATATGATCCCAAGTCATGATCTTTCTCGCAAAAGACAAAAATAGTGTTTGATTTTGTATTGCATTTACTTTTCCTATCAGAAAATACCAAAAAAAATTTAAGTGTGTTTTGATATAAGGTTTCTAAAAGCCAAAAGGATTTGTTTCTGATTTGTTTTCTATTGATCAACACGACATACACGATCATCTTTCAAAATCAAAAATATCTTGGAGTCTCGAAGATACGTTTGGCGCCAAGATTATTTATATTGGCAGGTTTCTAAGTGGAAGGAGAATATCACAGCCTCAAGTCTTCTGAAGATTGTTGATAAGGAGATTACATACGATGCAATATCAAGTATTCAAGATAGAATTCATCGTCCAGATCAAGGAAGAGTTTGATTAAAGATACAAGATTCAAGGTTTAATAGAGGAGATGATACTGCACATGCCGAGGGGGAGTTTGTTGATACATGGTCCTGATCGTAATGTGAAGTATCGAATACAAGACGAAGACATGCAAGATTAGGTCTGGCCGAACCTTGGTCGAACCTAGAGTTCGGACCATCGGGTTTTATTGTGTATAAATAGCTGTCTTGTATTAGAGTTTAAGAAGCTTCTGAGTCATATATTCTCTGTGTACTCTGTGGTCATCTCTGTAGTTAATACAAGTCATTTGTATTTACTCTTTGTGTTTCAACTCGTATTACATTGATTTTATAACGATTAAATAGACGATCCACACGCTCAAGCAATTTTAAAGATGTGGTTGCTGAAGTACAAGGCTGATAAAGAACGGTCCAGCTATTGCCAAGGAGGAGTTTATTGATACATTATGTGGCAACGAGCTGGTTCAGACAAAGCATTGAAGACTTGAAGATTAAAACCTAGTTTGTTGTTGGCAGAACTCTGGCCGAACCCCAGCCGAACCTTGGCCGAACCTGAGATTCGGACAAGTCTAGGAGTTCGGCCGACCGATGTCTATATATAGGTTATAGCTTTCTCTTTGTAACTAGTTTTTCAGTAGAGTTTTGAGCGAGTGTTAAGCAATTGTGTGTTTTGTGTTCTGATTCTCTCTGTAGTCTGTTACGATATTAATGAGAGATTGAGCATTGTTATTTACACCGTTTGTTCTCATTTCTATTATACAATTGATTTCGAACTAAGCCGATCCTTACGCTCCAGCGTTTTCAAATTGTATTTTCAACCTTTTTTCGATGAAATTGTTGCTTTCTCCATTGTAGTAGGGTTTCAGAGAGTATAGAATCGTATGGTTTTTGAATTTTACTTCAGCGCCTGCTTGATTTCATTTTTTTGGTGATGGTTTTTGAAATCTTTTGCATGATACGGGTTCTAATAGGTTCGCCCTTTTGGTAAAATGACGTCGCTACCCTTTTTGTTTAATTCTCTGAGAAAAAAGCCATTCAATTAATTATAATCTGTCAGATAAAAAAAAACGCGCAGATGAGCGGATGAGAACCCTTCGCACGGAATTAGTCCTTTGTATAATAACTTTCCCCTATATATTTATGTATGGTAAGGATCCTGTGAAAACAACTTTTATTGCGAAGACACGAAAACAAATATTAACACTTCTATACCTTTTTCATAGGTTAATATTTTTTTTATAAAAATTTACACCAAAATCCTTTGAATTATGTTATCTTTACTTCTTCAAATAAAAAAATCAAGTTTTTTTGTTATTGCACGTGTGTAATAATTTTTTATTATAATTATTGCACATGTGCATAATATTAAAACCTCTATAACTTTTTCATACGTTAAACCTTTTTATAAAAAATTGCACCATAAATCTTATAATTTCGTTATCTTTAATTTTGGAAAAAATTAAAACAAAAAATTCAATGTTTTTTTATATTTTTTTATTATTGCACATGTGCAATAGAAAAAAATTATTGCACATGTGCAATAATATTAAAACTTATATAACTTTTTCATACATTAAGATTTTTGATAACAAATTGCATCATAAATCTTATAATTCTGTTATCTTTAATTCTGTAAAAAACTAAAAAGAGTAACGTTCTTTTAATATTGCACTTGTGCAATATAATTGATATTTATTATTGCACATGTGCAATATAATTGATATTTATTATTGCACATGTGCAATAATAAAAAAATCACGAAATATTAATTGTTTAAGTTTTTTTCTAGAATTAAAAGTGATATAATTTTAAGACTTTTGGCGCAATTTTTTTTTAAAAACGTATTAACGTATAAAGAAGTTATACAAGTTAATATTTGTTTTCGTATTTTCGCAATAATATCTTGTTTTTATTTGATCATTCCCTAATGTATATATATATATATATATATATATATATATATATATATATATATATATATATATATATAGGTGAAAGTTTAAATACAAAGGGTTTTTTCCGTGCGAAGCGTGCGTAGGAAGGAGAGGCCGACGCGTTTTTTTTCTTTTTGGACGCGGAGGGGCATTTTTGTTAATTTAAAGTTTTTAACTAAAATAGAGAGTAGATTACATCACATCAATTGTTTTTAAATATGTATGTTTTGCGTGATTTGTTGTAAGGTGTTTTATATCGAGTTTCTTCATGCGTCAAAATAGAAACCACATGCGTGATTATAGAAAGTCATTTTTTAAATTTTTTTAACTTATTTTCATGTTTTTTTTTTCTTTTTGTATATTTATTAATTGCGTAATTTTACCTTTTTGTATTTTTTTGTTTTTATTGTTTTGCGTGAATATTATATTTTTGTGTTTTTAATAATATGTCGTTGCGTGGTTGTTGTAACCTTAATTTATGAGTTACTTCATGCGTGAAATTACAAGTAAAATGCTTGATAATAGAATCTCAAACTTTTTGAACTTATGTTCTTGTATTTTTAGCGGGAGTCATACACAATTTATAGTGTGCATAATAATGTTGCATTTTATTGTTACACTTGCGTATTTTTAAGGTTGATTTTGTTTTTTTGCAGAATCATTGATAAAGTTTAAGTAGTTTTGTTTTAGTTTTTTACTACAGTTTTCTGTGTTTGCGTGATTATTAAAATATGTGTGTAATTTTACCGTTTGCGTGATTAGTTTTTATAGTTTGCGTAATTCTAAGTTCGAATTATTTTTTATATATTACTGGTTAGTTTTTTTAATAATCATTTTTTGATGTGTTTTTTATTTTTAATAATGTGCATAAATTAAAGTAAACATAAACCAACCAACATAAATGAAGAATAAAATGAAGAAATACAAAAAATTATTATAATTATTATTTGATAACAGGGATACATTCTACTGATAGGCTTGTAAAAGAAGACTTTTTTTTTAACTCAAGAGAGGCACTCATAGGCTCGAGTATTTCGTTTATTGTTTCCATCTGCTCCATATCCTTTTTGTCATGGTCTATCATGAACAAACGTACAATGTCTAGAAGTGAATTCTTTGGCAGACTGCTTATCTTCTGTGCAATTTCGTTTCTGGCTTGCGTATATTCTTGGAGGCTTTCGAAATTTGTTCGAGGACGTCTATCAGCAGTTTCTCCTTGTTGTACTCCAGCATTATTTGTTGAGTTAGTTTCTCCTTGAGAGCGTTGTTGTTTTCTTCTGTTGTGTTAGAAGAAGATGAAGACATTTTTTCGGTTATCTGTGGTTTTGTGATTTGATGTTTAATCTAATGAACTGTGTTTGCGTGATTTGAAAATGCAATTGAGTGCCTAGTTTTATAGATGGTGGATGATGAGATTCGCGTGGCATTAAATGTGTCACCTGCATTTTTATATATTACCATACTAATGGGGACGATTGGGGAGTTGAAATGGAAGCGATTTAACTTTTTTTATTTTTGAGTTTATTATGTAAATTTTTTTTATCCGACGTTTCATTTTCCCTTCATTTTTATGTTCTGTATATATATTGTTTTTCTTCATGCATATTCCGTAATCGATGCACAAAGTCCCAAATCTCCCATATATCCCAGACCTAAATTCAATCGTCTCATCCTATTAACATAAAAAATGGCGTCTTCTTCATCTAACCCTAACTCTACGTCTAAAACCGCAGTCACGCAAATTGTTGAACAAATGCATGCGAAAGAATCGAAGGATGATCGCATAATGCGTAATTCTTTCGCCATGATCAGGATTCTTACTGTCAACAACATCAAGGCCACATCAGGATGCTCAAGGAGCTTGTGGATGAGTCGGAGTCCACGATGAAAGACTTGCTGAGTATATTACTCAGCAGCTGGAGATGAAGGAGAAGATTCATACCCTCCTTAGTGGTGTTGTCGACAGCACCATTAAGAAGGGTAAGGACAGGGTGGAGGGTGCTGAAATATTTAAGAAGATTTAGGCACCTATTTTTTTGGGTTTTTTTTTTTGATGTTTTTATGATGTTTTTTTATCTTTAGTAGTATATTTCCACTTGTAAATTTTTATAAATATTAATATATGGCACTCTTTTCTTTCTTTTCAATCTATTATATGCTTTTGTATTATATTGTTTGCGTTATTTTATTTTGAACAACATGCGATATTTTATTAAGTGTGAAACATGTGGTTTTTGTGAGTTTTCTGGAGTGTATTCGTGATTTTTAGAACAACGTGCGTGATTTTTAAATATATATATGTTAGTTACTTGAATCATGTAGGCTACTAATGCGTAAATTTTTAAGTATGTTAGGCTATTTAATGCGTGATATTTTAATAGGTGCGATTATGTTCTGTCTGTTTGCATTATTTTTTATTTACAACATGCGTTTTTTTAATTGTAAGAGAGGTAGGTTGTGTTTTGTGAGTTTTTTAGAGTGTATGTGTTATTTTTATATCAAATATGCGTTATTTTATGTAAAAAAAAGTAAAGGGTGCGTTATTTATTTTGAATACATGCGTTTTTGTTAGGTGTAAGACGGTTAGGTTGTTTTTTTGTGAGTTTTTTAGAGTGTATGCGTTATTTTATGTATAAAAAGTAAGGGTGCGTTATTTATTGGAATACATGCATTTTTTTTATTAAAGCGTAAGACAGTTGGTTAGGTTATTGTTTTTTAAATTTTTTTAAGGTGTATGCGTGATTTTTATTTTAAATATGCGTTATTTGTTTAAAGGTTAAAGGTTTGCGTTGTTTTTTGTTTTGATGTGTAAATATTTTGTACGTATGCGTGTTTCATCTAAAGTTGAAAAGACTTTAATACCCTTTTAAATGATTCCGCGTCCTTATTTTAAAATAATTAATCTTGTTTTATTTTAGCGCCGTCAGATCAAAAAAGCCCCCATATGCGCGGCCGAGATCCCTTCGCACACTTCGCACGGACAACATCCTTTCTACCATAACTTTGCCCTATATATATATATATATAAAATAAAACCTTGATCCTAAGTATGGTGGAGTCAATATTTATTGGAATAACGACGCTAGGAACTTATAATCAAGTTGTGGTTTTATTACTTTGGCTCAAGATTGTTTATTGGCAGAAGGTTAGCCACATTTCGCCCCTCTTTGGCTATCTCACCATCCAGATGCTAATCGTCTGCAAGGAGTACGAATGCCGAGGGAAGGTGCTGCCAGTGGACAAATAAAGTGGTGTAATGCTATTTAGTTACGGGGTCCCTGAACCCGGCAAACTTACCGTACTTGACATGCCGTCATGAGCCAGCAGGGGAACAACCCTGCGTGCCGGATTATTTTATTATAAAAATGATCTTTTAAGGGGCTAAGACCAGTTCCATACACCGCTCTCGTGTAATGTACGTCTGACTAGAGCCAAGTTCACGAAGACGTACCTCTCGGTCCCGTGAAGTGACAAAATATTACCAACCCTCATTCCCAACCAAATACTTTCAGCCCACACATGCATGGTCATCCGAGTTTACTTACATAGACATAAGGACCTCGAACGTATCATGTAGCATAGGGCGCGAGTCACCTTTCGGATCATGCATTGTCCCCCGACCGGGTGTCACAGGTCCCGCCTTTGGGATTTCGACTCCCCAAATGGTCTGTGATACGTGAAGCACGCTTGGTTTAGAAAATCAGTAATACACTTTCAAAAAAAGGACTTTTATAAAGTCAATAGACACACCTTGGACCATTGCAATAAAAACAACTTGAAGACTCGTTAAAAGTTTGTTAATTCCAATCAAGTGTAAGAATTTGGCCAATCATGGCTTAAAGATTTGTCAGTCAGTAAAAGAAGATTTCATAGACAAGGTACTTTCACTTACTAAACTGGTTAAATTTCTTACAGACTCTTACATACTTGAAGATACAAAGGAACCAAGTGGCCCGGTAACTAATCTACAAGTGAGGGGGAGGGGAAAGAATTGAGCAAGTTGAGAAGTGAGAGAGAGCAAGCTTTTATAGGCAAATCCTGGAGAACGGCACGGTGCGTGCTCCATTAGGAACGGGTCATGCTTTGTCAGACGAGCAGAATTTTGTCTCTTCTGATGTTAGTGGCACGGGGCGTGTTAGCCGGAGCACGGGGCATGCTGTGTCAGAGAGGTCAGTGGCATGGGGTGTGCTAAGTCAGATGCACGGGGTGCTGATCAAAAGCCAATCCGAGTCGGGCACGGGGCGTGCTTGATGAGGCACGAGCCATGCTAGAGCGGTGCTTTTCAAACTCTTGCATTTTCTTTGCCTTTTCTGCTAGATAATGCTCGTTTTTGTACTTTGGCTCTAGAAAACCTGAAAAACAAAAACGAAAACAAAATTGCTTTGTTTTGTTGTTAGTAGCTAGGTTTTATCCCGATTTGCGAGGATATTTAAGTTAATAAATATATATGATTTAGTGTATATCATATTCGAAGTCTCAGTTCGGTTAAACTGTTTCAGTTCAGAACTAGTTCGGATCACCTCAGTTCGGCTCAGTTTGGTTGATTGAATTTCAGTTCGGACCAGTTTGGATAAACAGTAATCAAGAATTTTCGAGATGTCAGATTTTCAAGCATTTGCTGCGATGCAAACTTCGATGCAGGCCACGACGCAAAGTCTGCTTAACTATGATAATGAAATCGGAACAAGTCAGAAAGTTCCCAAATTACTTCGATTGGAAGATGTTGGAATCGAGAGACCGAGTCAATAAGATTTGGATAGATGTGATTAATACTCAACGACCACTTATTATATACCGTCCTTACAACACGGTGAAGACCATGACAACTCAAGACAACATGACTCAACAAAGAAGAGGCTCTAGGTAATATTATTTATTGTTTAAATATTATCACTAGTTAGTATTTTACAATTATGCCCTTAGTGAGACTTGTACTATATATAGTGAGTCTTTCCATTGTGAAAGATATGTATGAGGGATAGAGAGAGAGTTAGTCATGGTTCTTTGAAGCTTGTAAGGGTTCATGAACTCACCTAGTAGTTCATGATACCCGGAATGCGTGGGGTGGGTAAAATGTAATCATTCGGTTATCTTTATTTATCTATCATTCCACCTTGTTTATCTATCTACGTTGTTCTTCATCTATCCATGTTTTACTAGCTTTGCTCGTCATCATCATCACATCTCAAACACCATCGTTGTTCTTATACGGGTGTTCCTTTGTTTCTACAAAAACGAGTTACACAAAGACTCAATCCGCTTCTGCAACCAAGGTATTTGGTCACCACTTCGGTTTCTCAATTGGCATCAGAGCCACGGTCGAGAAAATGCAACCTCATGATTGGTTTCTCAACTTTGTGTTCATATGCTTGTTTTTATAAACAAATGGAGTTGTTAAACTTTTTTGAAAGATTCTTGAACTCCCCTCCATATCTTTCAATGTTTTTGAAAAAAGTTTTTGAATTTTTCTTCCATAGAATAGTCAAAACCTATTTGTTCATATATTCCTTTTGAGTTGTTAAAAGGACTTTTCTTTAGTATTTGTGTTTTTGTCCAGTAAACACAAGTTGGCTAATGACATCTCCAAGTTGTGTCTAAGCCTAACTCAAAACATGAATCTTCTGCATATCCTACGTATATATATTTTGTTTAATTCAAAATTCATGGTATTTCTTTTAATTGTGAATCTAAAAAATTCTTGATCAGAGAGTTCATGTAAAAGAATGTGATTATCCCTTGTCGCATCTTCTTTTTCTCTCTGATGGAGTGCAAGTTTAAAACTACTTTTACTTTAGCACTTAACTTTATTGAGTCCCACAATTTTTTTTTTCTTTTTTTTCTTTATTCACTTTCCCTGCACTTTCTCTCTCCACACGTATTTGTACTTTTCTTCAAGAATCCATGGCACTACTTTCTCTCTCTAAAATCATGAGAGCAAATACAAAAAATATTTAGAGTGTTTACAAGTTATTCTCGAAGATGTTCGTGTGAAAGAACTCAGAAATGAAGTAAACGAGATTGCAGCTCATACTTCACAGCAGTTTTCTGTCCGTTCTCGATCGGAAGATAGTGTTGCAGGTTAAAGGAAATGAAACTCGGTTATGGATACTCGATGATTCTAGGGTTGATGGTCCAAGAAGTCGGTCACAGCTAGGGTACGTAACCGACCCAGTTGATATGAAGATCGATGTTGGTAACAAGATGATCGACGTCATCCAAGCTTCACCGAAGAAAAGGTTTCGTATTTTAGGGTTCATGTGATGTTGAAGGTGCTCGGATCTGATCTGATTTACCCATGGATTTGGTTTATGAAAGTTGATCACATTTGGGATCCTGATTCATGAAGAAGACTTCGACGAAGGTTGCTTGGATCCAGATTTTCTAATTAACTTGATGGGTTTTTGGGTCAGAAGGAGACAAAAGTATATGTTAAGCTTTATCCTTGTCGTGACCTTGTGAAGAAGAAAAGGTAAATCCTACTTCCTTTTCTGTAGAATCAGTCTACATGTCTCCATCATATTTTCACATGTACATGTCGCTGTCTCTTTCCTCGAAGAAACCTTATTTTGGTTGAATATTTCAACTGGAAAAACGCCACCGTTCCGCTTCATCAATCAACCGGAAACCAACTTGAACCGGAAAAACATCTTCAACCGGGAAGAACTCTTCTGATCCGCTCTATTGTTTTTCAACCGAAACTGTGAAAGGTCAACCGGAACTCGAAGTTCAATCGGAAACCATGTTCTGTTCCCACTTCAAACGGATACCCTAGTTCAACCGGATTCTCGAGGTTCAACCAGAAGTTACCTTCAACCAAAAAAAAACAATTTCGACCGGAAAAACAGTTCTAACCGGAGAACAACGTTCAACCGGAAGTTTGGAGATCAACCGGAAAAAGATAGTTCCGCTCCAACTTTCAACCGGAAAATCGAGGGTTCCGGTTCAAGTGAGTTCAAACGGAAATCCAAACTTCAACCGGAAAAATAGAAGGTTCTGGCTCACCTCTGTTCAAGCGGAAAAACTCAAACCGGAAATCACTGTTTTACCGGTTATAGAGAGTTCAAAAGGGAGAAGTTGTTGTTTGAAGTTCAGTTACCAGAATCCGTCTTCTGTTCATGATACAGCCGCCGGAATTTGCTCGAACTATAGGTTTCGTTCATGGTCAGATCACCGGTACTGTTTCAGTCCACCGGAATATGCATTTAGTTCGCCGGAATTTGCTTAGAGCTATTGGAATTCAGTTAAAATCAGAACATTGACTCAGGTCTGTCCATCTTATTTTCGTTTCGCTTCAGACATACAATGTTGGATTTGTTGGCGGGTTTTGATCCTAGTAGCTTCTGTTCGAGACTTCGATTACGGGTTCGGGTCCGGTTATTTATCTCTGTTGTCAACCCACAACCACAACAACAATTTGAAGCCATAATTCTGTAGTAATCTCATCAGGTACATCAAAACTATACTCCTATATCAGATTACTTCACTATATAGCAGACGTGTTACGAGGTAACATTTGATCATAAGAGTTGTGCACAAGTTTTATATGAGAAGATTATTTGCTACTATTGGATTTCAAGAATTTATTGATGCAAAGGTTGTTTCCGTGTTTAGTTTACAACAGAACATGCTTATTTATTTTGCTTGGTTGCAAAAGTCTAGTGGGAGAAGATGTGATGAATATGATGAGACTTTTTGCAATGATTTGAGCAAAAGAAAGCAACGTGATTTTTAATCTTCAAAGAGTCCTCAAGCCATAATAGTTGCAACATTGCCATTATGGTAAAAATCGAGGCAAGATTAATAGCACAAAAGAAGTGGCTTATCTATGTGCAAAGCATTGGTTTGGTATTCGGCCAAGTATTTCAAGACGGTTGAATTGTGGTATTAATTCTCGAGTTTTTCATAGATCCTTTATCTTGTTTACTTTCAACAATATTGGCACCTTGAGTTATGACTGAGTCCTCAAGTAGCTAGCCATTGTGTTGAGTTTTGTAAACTCCCAATGCATTCACAGCCTTTGCGGAATTTCGGGCTAGAAGGTGTTTATTATAGGGGGAGCTTCACAAAGGAGAATTGAAGAATGAAAGACTTGAAACTACATGAGTATTCCATCTACCAAATAGGGGGAGATTGTTGGGAATCGAGAGACCGAGCCAACAAGATTTGGATAGATGTGATTAATACTCAACGACCACTTATTATATACCGTCCTTACAACACGGTGAAGACCATGACAACTCAAGACAACACGACTCAACAAAGAAGAGGCTCTAGTGAATATTATTTATTGTTTAAATATTATCACTAGTTAGTACTTTACTATTATGCCCTTAGTGAGTCTTGTACTATATAGAGTGAGTCTTTCCATTGTGAAAGATATGTATGAGTGATAGAGAGAGAGAGTTAGTCATGGTTCTTTGAAGCTTGTAGGGGTTCATGAACTCAACTAGTAGTTCATGATACCCGAGATGCGTGGGGTGAGTAAAATGTAATCATTCGGTTATCTTTATTAATCTATCATTCCACCTTGTTTATCTATCTACGTTGTTCTTCATCTATTCATGTTTTACTTGCTTTGCTCATCATCACATATCAAACACCATCGTTGTTCTTATACGGGTGTCATTTGTTTCTACAAAAACGAGTTACACAAAGACTCGATCCGCTTCCGCAACCAAGGTATTTAGTCACCACCTCGGTTAGGCAGATAACACATACACCACTCATGAAGCAATCAATGTTCAAGATCAGTGGAATGAACAGGATTGGGAAGATCTCAAGCATGTAAAAGTGACAATGAAAAACATGAGTGTGCTTTCTCAAGATGTGAATGCAGGTATCAAGTCTGTTGACAAGTAGGTCAAGGAGAAGACTCTTTTGGGTATAAGTCAATTTTTGGAAATAGCTTCGAGATGGAAAATAAATTTGACAGCATCAACTTAGGGGGAGATTGTAAGGAATATCTCTTTGAAGATTTCCGGCTGAAAGCCAATTTTGAGCAGTTCGGGCTGAAGTTGAAGTTTGAGCGGAAGTCTGAAGTTCAAGCGGAACTGGCAGTTCAAGCGGAACTGCCAGTTCAACCGGAAGAAGTCATTTTTTCTTATAGCGAATATTATCATAGTTGGGTAAAACGGTTTGAGGCATATATCGAAACGAATGGTGTGGATATTTGGTTGTCATATACATGTCAATATGTGTATCCACTAATGGAAATGGAAGACCAGTGTTACAAAAAGGTTTGTCTTCTGAACAAAAGAAAGCATATCAAGCTGAACAAAAAACATTTGGAACTTTGACGATGGCATTACCCAAGGAGTTACTATATCAGTTTTCTGCTTACGATACAACAAAAGATTTAGGGGATGCTGTAAGTACACGAAACGATCTTACTACTGCATGATTCAATCAAACAATGAACATGGATGTAAATAAAGCTTTGCTTTATTGATTTCACTTAGAGATTACAAGGAATTCTTAAGAGAGAGAGACACAGTTAAGAGTGAAATCAAAGACATAAGTAATGAACTCTCTCTAACACGAACTGTTTATACTAACAACATACTGGCAAGCGTACCAACTGACGGACCAAATGGTACGGGCGTACCAATGGTACGGCGGACAAATGGTATGTTGACTTCTTGACTCACAAACTCGCTTTAATCTAATACAATACAAGAGACACAATGCAGCATAGGAATATGCTCTAATAAACTCCCCCTTAATGTGTAGTGTATCTATTCTAACTAAACTTCAGTCCTCAATCTTCAGCATCACTACATCTGATCTTTAACTTTAAATCTTGTCAGAAATAGAACTTGCAAGGCTTGAGTCTTGTCACACAGCATCTGCAGTTTCAGAAGACAGAAACGCCGCTTTCTTTTCTTTTTTAAAAATTACGCAAAACTTCTCTTTGAGAATCCAAGATATAGTTTTGAAATCATAATTTTGTATTGTGTATCAATCGGTCGAAAACAAATAAGAAATAAAATCTTTTTGGCTTTTTGAAACTTTACATCAAAACATACCAAAAATCTTTTTGATTGTTCTAATATTATGCTAAAACACACCTAAAATCTTTTTGGATTATTCAAATATGAAACATAAATGCAATATTCTAAATTAGACACTACATTTTTCTTTTGCGAGAAATAATCAACATAACTTCAGCACATAAGTTATGTCGATTATTGGTATAATTTGTCCATCTTAAACTCAGTCACAATCATACTCATAACATCTGGATATGATAAGGTATTGATTAGATTTGGTTTGACCAGTGTACGCCACACTATCAGACATACTCAGCTATGTATTTTCTTATCACACTTTCTGACCTCACTTGTGATTTAACACATAGCGATTGAATTTATGATATCGTCAACTTTGTTCCATGCAAAAAGAAATAAGAACGTTAAATCGTCTACCTTAAGGTCGATCTTTCGATACACAGATAAGGCCTCAGATTTAACAAAATAAGAAAAGTAAAATAAGTTGAAATTGTATAACCCAACAACAATCGGGTCAGTACCCCCGTACACACAGAGAAAGTCCGATGAGTTATACGAAACACCAAAGAAAATAAAGCAGAACGTCAAACGAACAACAATCAGGTCGATCTTTCGATACGCAGAGAAAGTCCGATCGTTTCACAAAATAAAGAAAATCAAACAAGTTTAAATCTTTGCAAAATGAACACATGTATACACAGTGACTTCTCATTTTATTTTTCACACATCTTTTTCTTGATATCTTGAAATACGCATCAAGATGTTGTCCACTTGGTCAAGCATTTGTATTTAATGTATATCACATCTGAATAATTTTTGATTTAATGTCGAGCCTATTAAGCACATCGAACAATGATCTTATGGCTTTTTCATTTAGTTTATTCATGAGTCAGACACGTAAGCCAATGTACCATCATTTCCCAAATACGTCGGATACAATTTCTCGTTTTAACAAAAACACAAAGACATTATTTTGACTTTTCAATTTTCTCCCCCTAAACTACATACGAAATGTAAAAGAAAGAATATTGACCGTTTGATACTGATACCTTTCAGTTTTTAGCTTCAAAAAATTACAATTTTGTAAGATGAAGCAGTGAATTTAAATTACGCAGGAGACTCCACTATCAGTAACTGCTTGAAACTTGAACTTCACAATCACCGACGGGTCTTCTTGAAGTACCTGCACACTGGATTTTAATGATTAGTATTCAAATGACCCGAAGCACACAACTTCTGGTCAACCAGTGTCTACAACAAAATCATTTGCAGCCTTGCTGACCACCTTAGGTCGCCACTACATTCTTGCTTTTTCAATTTTATCTGAGTTATCATCCTGTGATGAACCACCAACACTTGAATAACATTTGAAAAATTGTTTCTTTTAAGATTTAGTTTTGGAAGGTGTTGACTCAGTTAAAATTATACCTGATTCATCAATAAATGTAGCAGATTTGTTAGAAAATGTTCTTTTGACAGTTTCAGGACAATCGTGTGTCATGTATCCCTTTCGGCGACATTAATAGCACAAACGACATGATCGTTTAGATTGTGGTTTACCCTGAAATGCATGATTCAAATCAACAGACTCAAAAAAATCAGAAACATCATTAAATACTTGAAATCTATTCGCATGCACCCATTTGAAAGTAGGAATTCAAGGTGTAGAATTCGATCCAGACGATGAAAATTCTTTCGGAGAACTTTCAGATGAATTCTTCTTCTGTTTTACACCGAATCCTTTCTCTGTGGTAGAAATGAATACCTGGGCCAAATGATAGATTTGTTCAAGATTTGTGTCTTTCTTTTCTTTTGGAACTTTCATGGACGCACTCTTCTCTTTCTTCTCAAATTTCTTACCCTCAATACCCAATCCTGAACCTTTGTAACCTGGTAGCTTTGATAGATCAACTTCAGAACTCGAAGAACCTGTTTTAGCAGCTTAATTGAATGAAGCTTTAATATCCTGTAGAACCACGATACGATCTTACTACTGCATGATTCGGTAATCGGATAGTAACGAGAAGGTAAATAAAGCTTTGCTTTATTGATTCACAAAGAGTTACAATGTAGAGAGAGAAACACACTCAGTTTACACACAGTTAAGATGTTGTAAAATGACAGAACTTGTTAACTTTCTCTAACACGGACTATTTATAGTCACTTAGTCACAGGCCAGCGGACCACCAGCGGACCATCTGATACGCTGTATCAACTGGTCCGGCGGACCATGTGATCCGGCCAGATGACTATCTGGCTCACACAGATGCTCTTGTCTAGATACAATACACGAGACACACGCTAGCATAGGAATATGCTTCTACAAACTCCCCCTTAACGTGTAGTGTATCTATATTCTAACTAAACTTCAGTCTTCAATCTTCAACAATGTTGCATCCGATCTTTAACTTGAAATCTTGTTAGAAAGAGAGCTTGCATGGCTGGATCAGTCTCGAACAAACTTTGAACTTCAAGATCCACTTGTGAAAGATATAACATACTCCCCTTTTCACCATGCTTGAGTCTTGTCACACAGAAACCTGCAATTTCAGAAAACAAAAACGCGGCTTTCTTTTTCTTTTGAAAAATAAATTAATCTTGGCACAAAACTTCTCTTCGAGAATCCAAGATGTAGTTTTGAAATTTTTGATTTCGTATCTTGATCGATCGGTCGAAAACAAATAAGAAATAAAATCTTTTTGGCTTTTTGAAACTTTATATCAAAACACACCGAAAATCTTTTTGAATTTTTCAGATGTGAAACATAAATGCAATACAGAAATGAAATACTGAACCACACACTATTTTTGTCTTTTGCGAGAAAGATCACAACTTGGGATCATATTGGTCATAACATGCTGAACTATACTTCAATTTCAATTACTTCAGCACACAAGTCATGTCGATTACTGGTATAATTTGTCCATCTTAAACTCAGGCACAATCATACTCATAACATCTGGATATGTTATTGTATTGATTAAGTTTGCTTTGACCAGTGTACCCCACACTATCAGACATACTCAGATATGTTTTTGCTTTTTATATCACACTTTGTGATTTCATTTGTGATTTAATCACAGACTGATTGTATTCATGAATTAGTCAACTGTGTTCCATGCAAAAAGAAATAAGAACGTTAAATCGTCTACCTTAAGGTCGATCTTTCGATACGCAGATAAGGCCTCGGATTTAACAAAATAAGAAAATAAAACAAGTTGAAATTGTATAACCCAACAACAATCAGGTCGGTACTCCCGTACACGCAGAGAAAGTCCGATGAGTTATACGAAACACCAAAGAAACTAAAGCAGAACGTCAAACGAACAACAATCAGGTCGGTCTTTCGACACGCAAAGAAACTCCGATCGTTTGACAAAATAAAGAAAATCAAACAAGTATAAATCTTTGCAAAATGAACACATGTATACACAGTGACTTCTCATTTTCTTTTTCACATATCTTTTCTTGATATATCATGAGATATGCATCAAGATGTTGTCCACTTGGTCAAGCATTAATATTTAATGTGTTTATCACATCTGAATACTTTCTGATTAAATGCCGAGCCTACCAATTACATCAAACAATAATCTTATGGCTTTTTCATCTATTTTATCCATGAGTCAGACACGTAAGCCAATGTACCATCATTTCCCAATCATGTCGGATACAATTTCTCATTTTTCAATGTTTTTGTATTTATCCATTTTTTAATGTTTTTGTATTTTTCATTTTCTCCCCCTTAAAAAGAAAACTCTATTTTTGAATTTTCATTTTAACAAAAACAAAAACACAAAGACACTATTTTTTGATTTTTCAATTTTCTCCCCCTAAACTACAAACAAAATGCATTAAAGAAAGAAAATTGACCAATCGATACTGATACCTGTCAGGTTTAGCTTTCAGAAAATTTCAGTTTGGAAATATGATATCACATGTAATTTAAGTTAAAAACGCAGAATACTCCTCCATCAGCAACTTTGTAATCACCAACGGGTCTTCTAGGAATACCTGCACACTGGTGTAAATGATTAGTACTCAAATGACCCGAAGCACACAGCTTCTGGTCGACCAGTGTCTTCCGTAAAATCAGTTACAGCTTGGCTGACCACCTTAGGTCGCCACTGCATCTTTGCAGGTGCAGTTTTTACGGAAAGATCATCTTGTGATGAATCACCAACACTAGACTCACTTTTGAAAACTGAATTATTTTTTTTATTTAAATTGTGATATTGGTGAGTCAGTAAAAATTCTGCCGGATTCATCAATTATCGTGGCAGTTTTTCCAGAAAATTTTCTTTTAACAGTGACAGGACAATCTTGTGCTAAATGTCCCTTTTGGCGACAATGATAGCACAAACGATATGATCGTTTAAATGGTGACTTGTCCTGAACTGGATGACATTTATCAGAAATTTCAGACTCATTAGAAACATTATCAAAAACCTGAAATCGGTTAGAATGTACCCATTTCGAAGTAGGACTCTGAGGTGTAGCATTAGAACCAGATGAAGAAGATTCGTTCGGGGAACTTGCAGATGAAACTTTCTTCTTTTGCTTCCCTCCAAATCCTTTCTCCATTGTTGAAATGAATACTTAAGCTAGATGATATAGTTGCTCCAAGTTTGTATCCTTCTTTTCCTTCTGAACCTTCTTTGGCATGTTCTGCTGCTTTGGAACATTCTTGCCTTGACTACCCAACCCAGATTGTTTGTAACCAGGTAGTTTGGATACATCTATTGTAGACCCTAAAGAACCAAATTTAGCAGCCTTTGTAAATTTAGCTTTAATGCCTGTCAAATTGTTTTCTTCAACCAACTTAGCATCCACTTCTGCTTCATTCAACGTCTTTTCATTCTTCTCAACTTTTTCGCCATCAGATATTTCTTTGGCAAACATACCACCTTCACTTGAAACAAATTTAACAAACATAGGTGTATCAGATGTTGCAGAGGTTACCTTTTTGTTGCAAAATTTTGAATTCTTCGCCTCCAAATTCTCAGATACAAATTCAGAGTAATCTTATTTTACCACTGGAGTGCTCAAATCAACAACAGACTCTGTTTGAATCACTGGATGCGGAATTTGATTAAAATCATGACCTCCAAATACCTTCTTGAAATTGTCGTCTTGACACAAATAACTTGTAAAAGAATGTGAATTCTTCAAGTTATGCAATTGACGATTGAGATCCAGAATTTCAACATTCAAATCAGCTATGGTCTTTTGAGATTCTGCAACCACTTTCTCTGAACGTATCAATTTCTCAGATGTGTTGTTAACTAATGATTTTTCTCTTCTCAAACTATCATGAGAAACATGCACCTCTTTGGTAATTTTATCCACTCTTTCCTTATATATCTCAATATTCCTTGTTAATAAAGTTTTGTCTTTCTTCAAAGAAGTGATTGTGTCCTGCAATTCAGACTGAACAATCTGATATTGAGTTCGATCAGCAGTAACTTCATCCAATGCCTTCTGAAGTTCATTATTTGATGTTTGAAGTACCTCAACCTTTTTGACAGATTTTTGAAATAACTGTTCAAAATCTTCACTAACATCTTGAGCTTGAGACTTATATTCTGCCACCTCCTTGAACAGCTTTTCATTGATAGAAGTAAGCTTGACAATTCTTGACATGAACTCATTATTCTCGTGTTGAAGTTGTAACTTTTGTTGATCATTCTGAATACAGCTTTCTGACAATTGTTTCTGAACATTCGCTAATTCTGTCACCAACACACTCTTTTCCTTGAGTAACTCTGCATTTGTTTTGCAAACTTCATTAAATTCCTGACATTTCTTGATGAAACTCTCCAATTCTTCATCCTTTCGTTTGATTTCAACAGATTGACATGCTATTTCCTTTATCAAACCTTTAATTCGACTATCCTTTTGTGAACAAAATTCACACACGGATTCGTAACCACTCATTTCGGAATCAGAATGACTTGAATCAGATTTACTGGTCTCAGATATATACCCACTCGATTCAACCTCAATATTTTCCATCAATGCATAACTATCTTGAGAATGAACTACGAATGCATATTCATCTGGAAAATCTTTAGCCCAATCATAACCTTCATCAGTTTGAGATATCATAGCTTTAACATCTTTATCTTGACCATTCTTATTGGAAATATCCTTGTCAGATGACTTGGTAGGACAATCGCGAGCAAAATGTCCATGTTTGGCACATTTAAAACATTTAATCGTTTTTCTATCCAAGCCAAGTGTTTGTCCTTGAAAAATAGATGTCTTACCATGTTTCTTCATAAATCTCTTTCCTTTTTCCACGACCATAGCAAATTTCCATTCCAAATCGAGTTTATTCAATTGATCGTCATCCAGATGATTTAAATCCTCTCCATACAAAAAAGACTGACCAATTTGATTAAATATAGCTCCCGACGAAGAAGATATAAAAGCAGATAGCAAAGCAGCTAGATCTTCGGTTGCTTGATTAGAAGTTGACTTGCTTGAAGATTTATCAGGAATAGTAAAACTGCAGCCTGAAGAATAACCAGCATTATCTGACTTTCCAGCAAGAAATGCTGTTACTGGTGGATTACTGCTTAAAACAGAATTTGATTTAGCTTTAGCATGGACAGTAGCAGAATTCTCTCCAAAATAAACTGCAGGATTCTGAACTGATGGAATCGCTGACTTCTTTACAAGTAATTCCATTTCTCGAGCTTGTAACTTGCTTAATAATTGATTAAAAGTCCAACTTGAATAATTTGGATCATTAGCAAGCATCATAACAAAATTCTCCCATGTTTCCGGTAAAGCTTCCAGAAATTTTTCCTTCAAGTCATCTTTTTCTTTCTGGACTCCTACAACATCAAGTTCATTAATCAAATGGGAAAATCTAGAAATCAAATCTGTAATACTCTCTTTTTCACAATGCTGAAAGTTATCAAACTCCTTTAACAAAACTTTCTTTTGACTCTTCTTATATTGCTCGTTTCCTGCACATCTATCCTTCAATGCATCCCATAAAGTTTTTGATGTTGTGCAGTTTTTGAATTGATGCAAGAGTTCTCTTGGTAATGCCATTGTGAGATTTGCATAAGTTTTCTTTTCTCTGGCATAAACGTTCCTTTGATCTTCATCAAGATCACTTCATGGAATTGGTTCTCCATTTTTCTTAGGATATGTATAATCTTGTTCAATAGAAATCCACAGATCAATGTCAAGAGCATTAACAAATGATTCAAATCGTTGCTTCCAATTCTCATAATCCTCCAATCGAAGTAACTTAGGAACTTTCTGAGTTGTTCCTATCTCATTATCATAGTTCAATATGGCTTGCATTGATGATTGAACAACTGAAAAAGCGTGAAAATCGCTCATTTTGAAATTTCAATATCGAACGCGAAAACTTAAAACTGCAAAACGGGCGTCTTCCAAGCGGATTTTTGGGGTCAAACTGGGGGGTACAGACCTTTTAGGTGAGTACAAGTCTAGATCTCGGAAAGACGAACGTTTTGGCTGGTATTGGGTTCCGTAACTCCAAACGGTTTGCAAGTTACGTCAGTTTTTGTGAAGATATGTTTTCTGCCAACGGACCAACAATTCCAGCGGACCAAATTCCGGATCTGATAAACCAGCGGATCAAATTTGCTCACCGGATCAAAATACTCTCAACGGACCAATTATGTTCCAGCGGACCAGATATCTTCGACGGATCAGATTTTGATACGACAGACCAAAACTGGTACGACGGACCAGATTTTTCAGCGGATCACACTGGTACGCTGTAACTGCCGCGGATCAGCTGATGAAGATTGCCGGGGCGGATCAAATGGCGGACCAAATGTTCAACCGGCGGACCAAATGCAAATGAAGCTGAAAATGGCTGATTTTCACAGATTTCGACAATTGAAGCTAGAAACTGAATCAGTATGATGCGAAAACACTCCAGGAACATCCAGAAATCATTTTTATCCTCAGAATCACTCAGAATTATGAAAAATTGATGAAAAACGTAGAAAACCCAAACTTTTTCTCTCTAGAATCCGAAAAACTTACCAAAACACAGCAGTAGAGCAACCTGGAATGCTCTGATACCACTTGTAGAACCACGATACGATCTTACTACTGCATGATTCGGTAATCGGATAGTAACGAGAAGGTAAATAAAGCTTTGCTTTATGATTTACAAAGAGTTACAATGTAGAGAGAGAAACACACTCAGTTTACACACAGTTAAGATGTTGTAAAATGACAGAACTTGTTAACTCTCTCTAACACGGACTATTTATAGTCACTTAGTCACAGGCCAGCGGACCACCAGCGGACCATCTGATACGCTGTATCAACTGGTCCGGCCGACCATGTGATCCGGCCAGATGACTATCTGGCTCACACAGATGCTCTTGTCTAGATACAATACACGAGACACACGCTAGCATAGGAATATGCTTCTACATATCCTTTAATTTGTTAGCTTCGACCAACTTTGCAGCAACATTGTCTTCATTCAACTGCTTTTCATCTTTTTCAACCTACTTTCTAGTAGAAATAACTCCCTCCGCTGAAATAAACCCACCAGAAACAAACTTAGAATCAGATTTGTCAACCAAACTTTCCTCCTTCTCCACTTTCTTGTTAGATTGAGACTTTTTCTTTTTGTTAGATGTTGTAGAAGCAAACTCAGAATAATCACCATTTGCATTAGAAGAATTAATATCAAATAGAGGATCAGTTTGAATAACTAGATGTGGAATCTGATTAAACTCTTCTCCTCCAAAAATTTCTTAAAATTTCCATCTTTGCAGAAATAACTTGTGAAAGAATGTGAATTCTTCATATTATATAATTGACGATTCAAATCCATGACTTGAACACTTAAATCTGATATCTTTTTCTGAGCTTCACCCAAAGCCTTTTCTGAATCAATCAACTCTTCTGAAGCTCTGTTAGACAAAAGCTTTTCTCTTCTCATCTTATCATGTGCATCATACACTTCCTGTAAAATTTTATCCACATGGCCTTTATAAATTTCTACATTTCTTATCAACAATTTGTTTTATTTTGTCAAACTTGTGACTTTATCTTGTAGTTTGGACGGTGCTATTTGATATTATTGTTCAAAACCGTAACTTCATCATAAGCTTTCTGAAGATCAGCATTAGACTTCTGAAGTAAATCCAACTTTGATTTTGATTTGTGAAACAAAGCATCAAAATCTTTAGTGACATCTTTTGCTTCCTTCTCCCATTTTTCAGCATCTTGGACTAACTTTCCATTTTCATTTTGTAGCTTCAAAATATGTTGTTTATCTTCACCAACCAGTTCATCCAACTTTTGCTTAAGCTCTACAAACTCATCCATCACCACACTCTTTTCCTTTACTAACTTTTCATTTGCCTTGAAAATTTCATCAGAAATGACACACTTCTGTTTGTAACTTTCTAATTCGTCTTCCTTCTTTTTCCTTTCAACAAGCAACCCTTGTCCTTTTGAGCACAAAATTCACAAGTTGACCCATAACCACTAACTTCAGAATCAGAATCACTTGAATCAACTTGCATAGTGGCTATAAAAGCAGATTCATCTGGAAAATCTTTAGACCAATCATAACCTTCGTCAGTTTGAGATATCATAGTTTTAACTTCTTTATTGTGATCATACTTATCTGAAGAACTCATTTCAGATGATGATTCATTGCACTCACGAGAAAATTTTCCAAACTTGGAACATTTAAACCTTTAAGCTTTGACTTATCTAATCCGAGTTTTTCTCCTTGAATAATAGACTTCTTTCCATGTTTCTTCATAAATCTTCTTCCTCTTTCAACTAGCATAGCAAACTACCAATCCAAATCTAATTTATGCAACTGATCATTATCCATCTGAGTTAATTCGTCTGCAAACAACCCAGATTTACCGATTTGGCTAAAAATTGACCTAGAAGAAGATGATATGAAAGCAGAGAACAATGCAGCTAAATCTTATGTTGTTTGAACAGGAATAGAATTGTTTGTTGGTTTATCAGGAAAAGTGAAACTGCAACCAGAAGAATAACCAAAATTTTCAGTCTTTCCAGCAAGAAGAGCTGTTGGAGCTAGATTAAAGCTTGAACTAGAATTTTACTTTTCTTTAGCATTCATAGTAGCAGGATTTTCTCTAAAGAATAATTCAGGATTCTTAGTAGAAGGATGTGTAGACTTCTTTACAATTATCTCCATTTCACGAGCTTGTAATTTGTGTTGGTACACGAAATGGCAATGAGCTGGATCGATCGAAGACACAATGTTTTGTATTAGGTCTGTAGGCCGAACTCGGCCGAACCCTGGCCGAGCCTTGGCCGAACCTGGGGTTCGGACAAGCTATGGAGTTCGGACGTCCGTAGGTCTATAAATAGATTTGTGTCTTTGTATTTTGTAAGTTTTTCTGTGAGAGTTTGAGCGAACTTGTCTGTGAGTTGTCTCTGTGTAATTCTCTGTAACTCTGATTCTCTATCAATAAGAGATTGAGTTTTATTTACGTTTTGTGTATTGATTCTTATTTGATTACGTTTGCATTCGATTAATTCGTCCAGACCGATCCGTATCCAGGCTCTTTCAAGTGGTATCAGAGCATTTCTGGTGCTGTTTGGTTCGAATTGTTGCTAAACGTTGAATCAAAGTTCGTTTTCGTGTCATTCTCTGGAATTTTACGTGAAAAACACTATGTTTTGCGTCAAAATTCGTTATTTCTGAGTGCTAGTGGTCAGTTGAGTGTTAGATTTCAGTTCTGAGTGATTTCTGTTAAGATTCAAAAAAATTTTCCGAATTTACGTTCGGCCGAACTCCAAGTTCGGTGAAACCGCTCCGAATTCCAAGTTCGGAGTGAAGTTCGGTCAATTTTCTGATTCGGTGAGAGTTCGGAGTCCTATCGGTGAGAGTTCGGAGGTTTTTCTGTCTCGGAGGGAGTTCGGACTAGGATCGGTGTAAGATCGGAGTTACTGAGTTCGGAGTTACGTTCGTTGAGAGTTCGGACTTTGTCTTTTAGTTCGGTGAAGGTTCGGAGCTAGTTCGGAGGGTGTGTCGAGTTCGGAGCTAGTTCGGAGCAGAGTTCAAATTTTTCAATTTCAATCATGTCGGACTATAACGCGTTTGCTGCTATTCAAACGTAGATGCAAACTTTACTCAATTACGACAATGAAATTGGAACAACGCAGAAAGTTCCAAAGTTGCTTAAATTTGAAGACTATGCAAACTGGAAGAAACGATTTGAGGCATATATCGGAACAACGGATCCAGATTTATGGATTGCTATGGATGCACCATATGTGTATCCTGTTGGCGTTAATAATGTTCCCATTATGCAACGAAATTTGGATCTTACTCAGAAGGCTGATTTTGTTCGTGAACAGAAAGCATACGGTTTAATCACTCAAGCTTTGCCAAAGGAGTTATTACATCAATTCAAAAGTTGCAAACACTCTCATGAGTTATGGACAACTCTGAAAGAGAGGTGTGAGGGAAACGAACAATATAAGAAAAGCAAGAAGAAAGTGCTTAACAAAGAATTCGACAATTTTAAACATTTTGATGGCGAGGGCGTTCCTGAGCTAATTTCGAGATATTGTCATTTACTGTCTGAAATGGATAATGTCCAAATTAAGAAAGATGACGAAGAGCTGAAGGAAAAATTGTTGGAAGGTTTGCCATCGAAATGGGAGTCATATGTTTTGATGATTATGAATGACAAAGACTATACTGATTTGACCTTTGTGAAGCTTTTGGGTAAATTGCAAGCTCGTGATTTAGAAATGAAAGAATGTTAACACTACTCCAGCAGCAGTTCAGAATCCAGATGTTTATTATGGGTCAAATGCAGCAACTATTTCTGGGAAATCAGCTAAGATAACCAGTTCTGCACCTGCTACAGCATTTGTGGCTGGAAATTTACCAGGATATGTTTCAAGTTCGGGAACTGGGTCAGGCTCACAAAGTGCTGATTACAATTATAGTCCTGGAATTAGTGGTACGTCAATCCCAGCAAGTAATCTGGTGAACACGGGAAAAATGGCTATGTCGGTATCTACCACTGAAGATTACATGGCTCTTGTTTCTGCATTAGTGTCATCATATTATGGGTTGATAACTGGAAATGCCAGTAATGCTGAGTTGACTGAAGAAGACTATGATCAGGTGGATCCTGATGATTTGGAGTTGATGGATATAAACTGGCAGTTTGCTATGTTGGCGAGACGAGTGAAAAGATTTTTGAAGAAAACTGGAAGGAAGGATTTGAATTCTGGTGGCAGGATTGGATTTGATAAATCCAAAGTCAGATGCTACAATTGTTCCAACTTTGGTCACTTTGCTCGTGAATGTCAGCAGCCAAAGAAGCAAGAATATCAGAAATTTACTCCAAAATCAAATGTTTCTGGATCTAATACTTCATCGAGTTCAGGGAGTACTTCTAGTTCTAAATCTGAAACCACAAAAGCACTTGTTTCTCAAGTTGATAAAACATATAATTGGGGGAATCAGTTTGCTGATTCTTCTGCTTTAATTGTTACTCATGTGCAGGATGAAGAAACTTTGACTGAATCAACTGACAATGAAGAAGAAGTGCATGATGAGAAAACTGCAGAAACTTTTGAAGGAATGAATGATGGTGATAAAGTCTTGAACTTTAGAAGTGATCATAAATCTGTGAATGAAGAAAAATTTGCATTTATGGCTGATGTGTCTGAAAAGATCGAATCTGATGCAATTCTTTTGTTAGAAAAGCAAATTAAACTTCTGACTGATGAGAAGGAGGCATTAATTCGAGAATGCGATGCAGCGAAAGCCGAAGCAGTTGATGCAGCAAATGACTTTGAAAATCTTTATCAGAAGAGTCTTCCGCTGAAAGAGAGATATGAAAAAGCACAACAGAATGCTCTTGAGATTGCAGATAAGATGCTTGCGTTGCAGAGGGATATGCAGAAAATTACTGATGAGAATTCAAGTCTGAAACAGGAAATCGGTTCATTGAAAAGGAGCAATCTTACTGACACTGTTGCTCTAATGGCCGACTCTTCAAAGGTAGTCTCATATCCTTCAATGTGTAAATCATGTGACGACTTTGCTACTGCTAAGAGCGTGCTCTTAGATGAGAAGACAAAGTTAAATGATCTTCTGGCAGTAGCAAAAGCCGATAAAAACATTTACAAGGAAAGATGGGAAGGGACAACCCAGGAATTACTGTCAGTACATGAGCAATTGCGTTTGCAAAATTTTGATTTTTCGAATCAGTCTGAATTGCTCGTGTCTGTTCAGAAGGATTTAGCTGCTAGTAACAAACTTGTCGCTGATTTGAAAATCGAGGTTTTTGAGTTAAAACAAAAATTGGATTCTTTTCAAATGTCATCTTCTTTCACAAATTTTTTGTATAAAACTGAAAAAGAAGATGTTTCTGGCAAGCTTAGTAAAGTCCCATCTCCGGTGAATATCACACTGGGTCCTTCATCTGAGGATAAGGTAGATGTTTTGAATCAAGCTGAACAAAACGATGTAGATAAAGTTTCAACTGAAAAATCCATTTTGGATTCAACAGTTGATGAGCTTTTTTATGATGTTTCTGATCTTGACAAAGTCGATGACTTAGTGTCGGAGACTGATGTTGAAAGTTCGGTCCATACTCAGTCTAAAGTTGGTAAGCCAGATCATAAAAATTTAATTTTCAACCATGATTTTCCAACAATTAAATCTGAGCTTTCCAAACTGAGTACATACGAACAGAAGCAGATTGCTCGGAGCAAATCTGTTGCAGGTAAGAAGTCTAAGTACGGTGGAGTCGGATTTGAGTCCTCGGCTAAATCTAAAACTGTTGAAAAAGGTTTTTCTCAGAAAACTTTGAAACCTACAAATGCCAAGGCTCACAATCCTACTTTGGACACCGACTGTGGTAAGGTTGAACCATGGGTGACTTATCGGTTAAAGGGTTCCAATAGGATTTATAGTGACAAAGAATTTCCGTTGGATATGGTAAACCCGAATTTAATCGATCAGATTTTCTCGTGTAAATATGATCCAGCATATGATCCCAAAATGCGAAATGTGCCCATTAGGAGGGGAAATAGCAGTGGTGCTAATGTAATGGACACATTTCAGTCTGAGTCTGAGGCTGGGTTGGTGAATAGAGTGAAGAACAAGAAAACATCAAAACCAACTGTTCATACACCACCACCGAAAGTTTTTTATGATAAAAAACAATCAAATTTCAGAAAATCCAGTCCATTTGTTAAAAGGCCACAATTCTATAATGATGAAGGGTTTTATGATGAGTTTGGTTGTGGACCAAATCAATCTGGTTTTAGAAGAAGTTCAAAAAGGGTTGATTTTGAAGGTCAGAGTGAATATAATTCAAGTTTTGGTGGGTATAGGAATAGATCTCAGAATGTTAGAGATCATCATTTTTATGATGAGTTTTCAGGAAATGTATCTGGATATGATTCAGGACGTAACGATGAGTTTGGACATCGTTATGTTGCTAAGAAGGGTGTCAAACCCAAATTCCAAAAACGGGTTGTTGAGTCTGAGGTGGATGACGATGCGAGTGAAAAAGTCATAATTGATAAACGAAAGTGTTTTAAATGCAAAACTCGCGGTCATACATATCGGACTTGCCCGTTGAAGAAACCCAAATCCACTAAATCTGACACAGAAAAGTCTGACGACATGTCTGAAGGTTATCAAACTGATACTAAGAAAAAGGTCAGATTTGTGGATGAGCAAGGCAGAATTCATTCTAATGAAAAATCATCAGATTTTCATAAAAATGAAAAGAAATCGGAGAAAGAATTTTCTAAGACAAAATCGATTTTGAAAAATTCTGCTTCAAGCTCAAAGGGTTTTGTAACTGATGGACAAAAATCTAAGTCCATGGCAGGTAAAGATTTTGTTGAAGATGATGGTCGACCCAAAGCTTCAGGCTTGGGTACGTCCTGAAACTAATCTTTTGTCTTAATTTATGCAGGGATCTTCGCGACAACTGATGAATAACATCTGGGTTGTTGATAGCGGAGCATCTCGGCACATGACCGGAGACATTTCTTTGTTGCATGATGTTAAACACTTCGATGGAGGTAAAGTAACGTTTGCTGGAAACAAAGGAGGTCAAGTAACCGGTATTGGTAAACTTTCAAACGGTGCTGTCACATTTGACAAAGTTGAATATGTGCAAGAGTTAGAATATAATCTTCTGAGCGTCTCCCAGATTTGTGATAAGCAGTTCAAAACAGCTTTCACAGGGAGTGAATGCTTAATTCTGAAGCCTGAATTCAAGATTCCTGATGAGTTTGTGATAATGCGGGCACCACGATTCTCTAATTTGTACATGCTCGACATGAATTCAGCGAAAGCAACGGTCGCAGGTCAATGTTTCTTGTCAAAGGCGTCCGAAAGAGATTCCGTTCTGTGGCATCGTCGCATGGGTCACATTCATTACAGAAAGATGAACGAACTAGTGCGGAGGGGTCTTGTTGAAGGGGTTCCGAAGCAACAGTTTGTGTTTAATGATGTGTGCGTGAGCTGCAAGAAGGGTAAGCAGAAAAGAAAATCACATCCTCTAAAGAAACATCATTCAATTGATGTACCATTGGAGTTACTTCATATGGATTTGTTTGGTCCTGTAAATCGTGAAAGTATCTCGGGAAATTGGTATTGTCTGGTGGTTACGGATGAATATTCAAGATATTCGTGGGTTGATTTTCTGGTCTCCAAGGATGAAACGTCAAGAATTCTTCTCAATCTGATTACTACACTTGAATCACTGTATAAATTGAAGGTGAGGAGAATTAGGAGTGACAATGGCACGGAGTTTAAGAATGTAGCCGTGAGGACGTTTTGTATGGAAAAAGGAATTGTGCATGAATTCAGCACACCATACACACCTCAGCAGAACGGCGTGGCAGAAAGAAAGAATCGCACAATTATTGAAACAGCGCGTACTATGTTGGCTGATGCTCAATTACCTGTTCCTTTTTGGACAGAAGCTGTCAACACTGCGTGTTATGTGCTGAATCGAGTGCTTACTGTGAAGCGTCTTGGTAAAACATGCTATGAGCTTCTGAAGAATCGTAAGCCGAATCTCAATTATTTGGAGCCGTTTGGGTGTCCTTGTACCGTGTTGGCTGCTGCAGGAAAGTTTGATGACAAAGTCTTTGAAGGACTGTTTGTTGGTTATTCAAATCAGAAGAAACGTGTTTTTAATAAGCAGACTGGCATGGTGGGGGAATATCTGCATGTCGATTTCCAATCATATACCTTACCACCCAGAGGCGTTGGACCGGACTGGTTATTCGATTACAAAACTTTGTTTGAAAATCTTGAATCGACACCAGAAGTATCTGATGAACAACTTACAAGAGTTTTCATTGAATTGCAAGATGATACACCGGTTCTAAACATTCAAACTCTGCCAACTCCGATAGTGCCTGTCGTTGATGAGTATTTGACCGAGACATCTAATGATACGACTATTGCTGCTGATGAGATGTCTTCTGAAGATGATAGTGAATTTCACGAAGCCGTGTCACATCAGGTGGAAATTCCTGTTCGGCAACCTGATCCACAAGTTGAATCTACTTCCAATGAAGCTGATGTTATTGAAACTGAGAATGTGGTGGTTGAGGAAGATCCTGTTCCTGATTTGCCTGAAACGGTGGTTGTTCCTATTAATCAAACACTCCGGATAAACACCATTCATCCACAAGATAACATCATTGGTGATTTAAATGAAGGAGTTCGTACAAGACATCAAATTGAGGGTAGTGCATTGCTGTCAATCTTGGAATCTGGAGTTCAGGAAGAAGCATTTCATTCATGTTTTATCTCACAAACTGAGCCGACGAATGTGCATGAAGCATTGTTAGACGGTTCGTGGGTTGAAGCAATGCAAGAAGAATTATTACAATTCAAAAAGTTGGGTGTGTGGCATCTGGAAGATTTACCTGAAGGTAGTAAAGAACCGTGTGGGACACGGTGGGTTTACAAGTGTAAACGGGATGATCGCGGAGTCATTGTCCGAAATAAAGCCCGTTTGGTTGTTCAAGGTTTTTCGCAAGAGGAAGGAATAGATTTTAACGAAGTGTATGCACCTGTTGCCAGAATTGAAGCTATCAGAATATTTTTGGCGTTTACTGCACATCGCGGGTTTAAAGTGTTTCAAATGGATGTCAAGAGTGCATTTTTGTACGGAAAAGTTAAGGAAGAGGTGTATGTCAAACAACCTCCGGGATTCTTCGATCCTGATTATCCGGAGAAGGTTTATAAGTTAGACAAAGCTTTATACGGTCTCCATCAGGCTCCTCGAGCTTGGTACGAGACATTGTCTACTTATTTACTTGACAACGGGTTCAAGCGCGGGTTGGTTGATCCTACTCTTTTCTGTCGAAAAACGGGGGAGGATTTGCTGCTGGTACAGATCTACGTTGATGATATTATTTTTGGATGTTCAAACGAACAACTTTCGAAGGATTTCGAGAAGTTGATGCAAACAAAGTTTGAGATGAGTTCGATGGGGGAAATGTCGTTCTTCTTAGGTCTACAAGTTCAACAATCGGATAAGGGTATCTTCATACATCAGACAAAGTATGTGAGAGATGTCCTAACTCGATTTAAGGTGGAAGATGTTCGCATTCCGGGAACTCCGATTCAGTTGTCACATGGCTTATGTCCTGATGAAGACGGTGATAAAGTTGATGTCACGCGTTACAGGGCGATAATAGGTTCATTGATGTATTTGACAGCGAGTCGACCTGATATAATGTTTGCTGTTTGTTTGTGTTCCAGGTATCAGGCAGCTCCTCGGGTTTCGCATATGAATGCAGTGTTGCGGATTCTAGCTTATCTGAAGGGTAATTCAGATCTCGGAATCTGGTACCCTCATGATGATAAGTTCGACTTATCGGCGTATACAGATTCTGACTACGGCGGTTGTAAGATTAACTTCAAGTCAACCACGGCTGGATGTCAGTTTCTTGGCGATAGGTTGGTGTCTTGGCAGTGTAAGAAGCAAACTTCTGTTGCCACATCCACGGCTGAAGCTGAATATATAGCGGCTGCTAGTTGCTGCTCACAGGTTCTATGGATCCAACAGCAGGATGCGGGATTACGGTTTGAAGTTTCTTACTACACCAATTTACATAGATAATTCGGCTGCGATTTGCATAACCAAAAACCCTGTTCATCACTCTAAAACAAAACACATTGAAATCCGTTATCATTTCATTCGAGATTGTTTTGAAAAACACTTGATTGATCTGCAAAAGATTCACACTGATTTTCAAAAAGCGGATCTATTCACAAAAGCTTTTGATAAAACCCGTTTCCGTTATCTTTTGCAAATCAACGGCATTCAAAAGTTACCAAGTTGAGTAACTTTCGGTTGATCATTTTTCCTTTTGTTTTTCTTGTGTCTGTTTCTTTTCTTGTTATAGAAAATCCAAAAATAGAGTTTTGTATTTTAGGAAGGGAAAAATCAGAAAAGATATAAAAAAAATGGAAAAATGCAAAAAGCATAAAAAAATTTGAAAAATAACAATTGAGAAATTGATCCGACCAAGCGAGAAATGATAATACATCGGCATGTGTTATCAACCACGGATAAAGTAAAATTAAAGGCTGTAGGTTCTTGTTTGGTTAGTTAAATGCGTAAGGGTAAATCTGATATATGCGAGTATGATATAAACATAAAATTTGCTTGATTATTTGTGAGACACATCATGATGATTACTGTGTAATCTTGGCATCAAATAATATGAAAAAGCAAAAACAGAATAAGAGATGTTCTGGTGTACGCATGTTTTCATTTTGCAAAGATTTAAACTTGTTTGATTTTCTTTATTTTGTCAAACGATCGGACTTTCTCTGCGTATCGAAAGATCGACCTGATTGTTGTTCGTTTGACGTTCTGCTTTATTTTCTTTGGTGTTTCGTATAATCCATCGGACTTTCTCTGCGTGTACGTGAGTACCGACCTGATTGTTGTTGGATTATACAACTTCTGCTTTATTTTACATTTCTTATTTTCCTAAACAATCGGACTTTCTCTGCGTGCCTACCAGCCGACCTGATTGTTGTTTGTTTAGGGTTCTGCGTTATTTTTGCATGAAACACCATGAACGATAAATCTCTGTGAAAATTAAATTCTGTGATAAATACAAAAATAGTAAGAATAAGCCAGATTACCGGTATTTCTGACTGTGTGGGTTTTCATATTATCAATGCTTGCTAAATATATCTTAACATATCAGAAAGCTATAAAAATTGATCTACCCAAGCTGAAATAAATTGAAAAAAATTGTATTTGCTACCAACTAGACTTGCATGCTGATTAAAAATGAAATTGAAGTGTGTCTGATACACATTGACCGATATGATCTCGCGTCTGGATCTTTCTCACAAAAATACTTAAGTTATATCAGTTCTAGTTATTTCATTTCATCTCTGTTTGTTTTGTTTCTTTGATTATCAGAAAAATCCAAAAAGATTTTAGGTGTGTTTAGCATAATTTTGAAAAATTCAAAATTTTTTTTTTTGGTGTGCTTGAAAATTTACAAAAATAAAAAAAAAATGTGATTCTGTTTTATTTTCGATCAACCGTTAGTGAAAAATTACAAATTATGCCGGAAACAACCAAATGGACTTGATTCCAGAAATTTCATCAGAAAATTGAACGAAGTTTGAGGTTTATTGATAAATTTGAAAACTTTTGAGGTTCAATTTGAAAATTTCATCAAAATCAGGGGTAATT
This sequence comes from Deinandra increscens subsp. villosa, assembly GCA_039602395.1. NCBI lineage: Eukaryota > Viridiplantae > Streptophyta > Magnoliopsida > Asterales > Asteraceae > Deinandra > Deinandra increscens. Next base: position 39,268,512 of record JBCNJP010000006.1, read on the forward strand.
TTTGAAATTTGTGCTTATCTCCAAACTTGATGTTCGGAGGTCCGAACGTGAAGATCGGACGACCGAATGTGAGATTCGGAGGTCCGAACTCCAATATCGGACAAGTTTTGGAATGGCCGATGGGGAGGTTCGGAGTTACTGTTCGGCCGAACTCGACGTTCGGAGGTCCGAACGTAGCTGGTTATAAATACGCCAAACGTGAGGTTCGGAGATTATTGTTACTGTTTAAACTCCGAACGCACACCGAACCTCTGCCCAATTTTTCAATTTTCGTTTCAGTGTGATTTTGGCGATTTAGCGACTGGTTCTAGGTACATCTTGAATTTCCGAGTGTATTGATGGTCTTAGATTGAATTTTCACCCTTGTTATGAGAGGTTTTTGACTGAAAAACTCGTTCGGACTTATAATGGTTCTAGATCTGAAAATAGGTTAATAAAACTGTGTTTTTATCAATTAAAATTAACTCCTATGTGTTGCTTATCATATTCCGACTGTGTGTGTTGATTGAAAGTGGTTGATTTGGTCGATTTCATCGATTTTGAGATTCAAAATTGTCGGAGTTCTTCAGGCTCCGAACCCGGGGTTCGGAGGCTCCGAATTTGAGATTCGGAGGAGGATCGGACAGAGTTCGGCGGAACTCAAAATTTTGTTCAAATGTTGTTTGTTTACGAAAACGACAATGATTTGACAAAATCGATGATGATATTTGTTAATCACATTGAATTTAATGAATGTTTTCTTTTATGTGTTTTTCAGATATGGCCAACGATTTAAAGATCGGTGATAAACATAACATTTGTGCACACATCGGGGTCACAAGAGGCAGACTTGATAAATTCGGAGGACCTGGAATATTCGACTTTCTGAGACGATCAAGAATATATCATGCTATTACTCAACAGTGTGATGTATACAGAGACATTATTCTGGAATTCTGGAGTACGGCTCACACAATTTCTGATCCACCAATCAGAATTGCTGCTACAGTACAAGGCCGACCAGTTCAGATCACAGAAGCTGATATTCGCAGGGTGTTGCAGTTAGAGTCTGATGCACCAAATGCCAGAATTGAGTTTCCTCATGAAGACAACGTGGCATTCTTGAAGCGTATTTGGTATACTGACGATCCAAGCAAGGAGTGGGTGTACAAATCGTCTCTGAGTGTCCCGTACAAGTATCTGGCGCATGTATTATTGGTTTGTTTAGGACACAGAATTTCAGGGCATGATGAAGTTCAACAAATTATTCTGTCCTTGATGAATGCTTTAGTGTTGAATAGACCGTATAATGTGTCTGGGATGATTTTTCACTATATGAGAGATAATCTGACACAACGTCAGAAGAAGGCTGCAATATATCCCAGATTTATTCAATTGGTGCTGAATGATCTATATCCAGATTTCATAAAGGATGCAACACACAGAATGGAGCTAAAACATATGACGGAGGCGAGTGTTGGGGCTCTGGCGTCTTACCAAAAGAAGGCACCAGAGTTTCAGCCCAAATTGATAAGATTGATTGGCCATCTAGCCAATGTCAATTATATAGCACCAGTGTTGGGTGCACCTTGTCATGATGATGGAAGCGATTCAGAGGAACTCGATTATAGTTGGATCGAAGAGCAAAATCAAATACCTCAGCAAGGAAGGGTGAAAAGGCCTAAGAGGCAGATACCAATTGTTCAAGAACAAGTACATCAAGATCCACAACCGGAACCTGTTTCACAACCGCCAATGTCTGAACCGGTGGTCTCAGCACATGCTACTGTGACTGAGACACCAGCGGTTAATACCCTTGTTGATGAATCTGAGTCTGATGATGATTTCATGGATACTGGAGCTGACTCTGAGGACTTGTCGGAACCTAATGATCCGTTTGTCCGTGTTCTGATAAACTCTAAGTATGTGAAGCTGCTGAAGGGTAGTGATGCACATATTGCTTACAGAGTCAGTCAGAAGAAAAGCATCGACCGTTATCAGAATCGAGTATATGATGTGGTAGCTTCTGAATCTGATGAGGATTATAATCCTGAAACCGAGGGGATTTCCGGTAAAGGTAAACAGCCAGTAGCTGGTTCGTCTGTTACTCCATCCAGAGGGAGGAAGAAATCAGTTGTTGGAGGCAGATTGAAGAAAAGAAAGGGTGTAGGTGTGCAGCAGTTTGTTTTGCAACCTCGTACCAGTGTTTCTACATCTACTGCAGTTGCTTCAACAGTTCAGACTTCAGTGTCTGATACTCAAGCTGAATTTCTGCAGAAATTTGATGAATGCTAGTCAATCGACAACTGCTGGCACAACACCTTCAGCAAGTGCTGGTGTGCAGTTTGTTAGTAAGTCTATGGGATCTTCCACACCGATTTTCACAACTGCAACTGCATCTACTCAGTCTACACCAGATGTAAATTTTAATTTTGAAGAAGGTTCAGTGTCTTTTTCTCAGGCGAGTATTTTACAAAGCGCATTGTCTGATCAACAATCACAGATTGATGCCTTGAAGGCTAAAACTGAAGCTCAAGAGAAGATGATTACAGTGCTGCGTTTTGATAATGAAGATTTGACTCAGCAGGTTGTTTCTTTGCAACGTCGTGATGATATTAAGGATCAGGAGATTTTAAGATTGAAGCATGTTAGTCAGAATCAGTCAAAAATGCTTCTTGAGATGAATGAGCAATTAAAGTTCTTAGTGGAGAAATTTAAAGCTCAGGGGGAGTTAGGAGACGGTTCAGGGTGTAATGAAGACCCAATGCGTTTCTTGAACGATGATCCTGACCAAGATGACCAAGGGAATGTTGGTGGCGGTCCAGGCCCATCTGGAACTACGGGTTCGGGTGCTGGTGCATCATCATCCCAGGGGGAGAAGGATTCAGAAGAGCAAGCAGTAGCCAAGTTTCAGTAATTCAATTTGTTGGTGAGTTGACGGTGGAGGAGTTAAAATGAGTTTTTGAATTAAATGAAGAAGAGCTGAGAAAGACAGCTGGGAAAGAACCAGAAAAATACAATGAACCAGAACCAGAGTCGGATGAAGACATTGATGGTATTTTTGAAGAAGAAGTTGAAGTGGAGGATATTACAGAGGAAGAGTATCCAGATCTGTACTCCAACTTCAATAACAATCAAACTGCTGGTGATGAGTTTGAAGTGTTTCCTAAAGATAAAGATGCTGAAGTTGAAGAGGTTTTGAAAAAGAAAGAAGCTGAGAAACCTGAAGACCCGGTGATTAAGGAGACACAGGTTCAAAAACAGAATCAGACATTTAATGAATTTATGAAAGCTTTTCATGCAAACTATGTGCCGCCTCCGAAACCAGTTAAACAAAGATCATTTTTCAAGTTTAAGGGTCGAGTGTCAGGAGAAATTATCAGCTGGATGTATGCTTCAAGTTTGGGGTGCTATGGAATTAAACGTGAAAACGGGATCCAGTACTTCAAGCGAGCCAAGGATTTCAGTAGTCTACCAGTTTGGGATGTTCGTGAACTGACGAGAAAACCTTTTTGTTGTTATGGCAATGATGCGGTAGGAATGCATTTTAAAAAGATTCTCGAGAAAGAGTGTCGTGAAGGTTTTCAATTTCTGGATCCTCAAAGACCTAAACGACGTCGATCTACGACAAGAGTTCATGCATTGACTGGTAAAAAGCTGATAATTCTGGTTTTTCCAAAGAAGCCTGATGTTATGAAGAAGATACCACTGATGAAGATGCAACAAGACTTTATCAAGGATCTGAGGTGGTGGTATTACAATGAAAAGACGGGTGAAGCAGTTATTGTTTTGGAAGAAGAGAATCGGGTTGTGAAGATCTACGATCCTATGTGGCTGATTAACTTGTCGAAGGCTGATATTGCTGAATTGTATTACAATCCTATCCTGTATCATCCTGATTTTATGGAACAAGCGCTGAAGTTCCAGAGGGTGATCAGGGTATGTTTTGCATTCAACATTTTTGCCGGAAACAATCATGATTTGGTAAGGAAAGGTGATGAGGCTACTTCAGATGCTCGAGGCTGATAAAGAACGGTCCAGCTGTTGCCAAGGGGGAGTTTGTTGGTACACGAAATGGCAATGAGCTGGATCGATCGAAGACACAATGTTTTGTATTAGGTCTGTAGGCCGAACTCCGGCCGAACCCTGGCCGAGCCTTGGCCGAACCTGGGGTTCGGACAAGCTATGGAGTTCGGACGTCCGTAGGTCTATAAATAGATTTGTGTCTTTGTATTTTGTAAGTTTTTCTGTGAGAGTTTGAGCGAACTTGTCTGTGAGTTGTCTTTGTGTAATTCTCTGTAACTCTGATTCTCTATCAATAAGAGATTGAGTTTTATTTATGTTTTGTGTATTGATTCTTATTTGATTACGTTTGCATTCGATCAATTCGTCCAGACCGATCCGTATCCAGGCTCTTTCAATTTGCTTATCAATTGATTGAATGTCCACTTTGAGTAACTTGCATCATTAGTTAACATCAGAACATAATTTTCCCATTTATCAGGTAAGGCTTCCAGAAACTTCTCTTTCAGTTCATCATCCTCTTTCTTCACTTTCACAACTTCAAGTTCATTTATTAGATGTGAAAATCTCGCAATTAAATCTTCTATTTTCTCATTTTTGCAATGACCTAAATTATCAAACTCCTTCTTCAAAACTTTCTTTCGAGTGTTTTTATATTGGTCATTACCCTCGCATCTTTCTTTAATAGCATCCCATAATTGTTTAGAAGTAGGGAACTTTTTAAACTGATGCATCAAATCTTTAGGTAATGCGATAGTAAGAAAACTGTAAGTCTTCTTCTCTCTTACAAACCCCTTCTTTTCATCAGCCTCAAAATCACTTACCATTTTTGGCAATGTATCAGCTATCATCGGAAATACATATTGCTTTTCAATTGGAATCCAAAAATTGACATCTTATGAAAAAATGTAAGATTCAAATCGTTTCTTCCAATTATGATAGTCTTCCAATCTTAGTAACTTGGGAACTTTTTGAGTTGTTCCAATTTCATTATCATAATTTATCATGATTTGCATTGAAGTTTGAATAGTTAAAAAGGCTTGAAAATCGCTCATTTTGAATTGTGATGAAATATGTCTCAACGTACCAATAACCAACTCAGCGTACCAAATTGTTGACTTCCGTACCAGTGATATTCAAAGGACCACCAGCGTACCTAAGACCCAACGTACCAAGAAACAGACAAGAAAAATCAGCGTACCAGATCAAGCTGCGTACCAACTTGGTACGGTGTAACTACCTATGTACCAGAAAATAACTTTCGTGTACCAACTTTGAATATTGCCTTCCCTACCACCATACAACATACCAACCCGTCTATAAATATGGCCTTGCGTACCAGTGGATCATCCAGCGTACCATCATCATCAACGAACGTACCAACGACATACCAAGCTGAAATCGATTGATTTTTGTGATTTTTGACTTTTTGAACTGGAAATTGCAACAGTGAGGTGCAAAATCACTCTATGAAGCTTTAGAAATCATTTTTGACCTCAGAATTAGGAAAATTTGATGAAAACCAACCAAAACCCAAGTTTCTCTCACTAGAAATCCGAAAATTGATCAAAACATAGCATTAGAGCAACCTGGTTTGCTCTAATACCACTTGAAAGTACATGAAACGATCTTAATACTGCATGATTCGATCAAACGATGAACACGGATGTAAATAAAGCTTTGCTTTATTAATTTCACTTAGAGATTACAATGAATTCTTGAGAGAGAGACACACTCAAATACACACAGTTAAGAGTGACATCAATGACAGAACTGATGAACTCTCTCTAACACAAACTATTTATACTAACAACATACTGGCTGGTGTACCAACTGGCAGACCAATTGGTACGGGCGTACCAATGCTATGGCGGACCAATGGTATGGTGACTTCTTGACTCACAAACTCGCTCTATTCTAGATACAATACACAAGACACAATGCAACATAGAAATATGCTCTAACAGATGCGTTGCAGAAAAGATGTTAGGGTTATGATCAATATAAGAAAAGTCGTTAGAAGGTTTTGAGGAATGAATTTGATAATTTCAAGCATTACCAAAACGAAACCATTCCAAATCTGATTACAAGATTTTCACATTTGATAAGTGAAATGGTCTGGGAAATGTCAAAAAGGACGATTCTGATTTAAGGGAAAAGTTGTTAGAGGCATTACCTGAGAAATGGGAGAATTAAGTGATGATGATTACTCATGATAAAGAATATCCGGGTTTTTTCATACAATGATTTGCTTGAAAGAATACAAGTTAAAGATATGGAATTCACGGTGAACAAGTCAGTGCCTGTTCAAATTCAAAACGTTGTTGGGTATCATTGTGAGAATGATTCTACCACTCATGCTATGAAGTCTAATGTTTTAAATTCCGCACCTCCTACAGCATTTATTGTCGGAAAAGTTGATAATTCTGGTTATTCATCTGGTTGTACTGTGTCCATTCCAAGTTCATCATCAAACAATACCTTTTCAGTTAAAACAACTGAAGATTACATGGCATTGATGTCTGCATTGGTCTCATCATATTTTGGAGTGGTTACTGGTTCAATGAGCAATGCTGAATTGACTGAAGAAGATTATGATCAAATTGATTATGTGTTAATACATGGTTCCTGATCTTCATGTGAAGTATTTAATACAAGACAAAGATGTGCATGTTTGCTGCTGGCCGAACTCCTAGCGAACTCTAAGTTCGGACAGGTCCGAACTTTTCCGAACTGGAGGTTCGAACCACCGGGGTTTCAGCTAGTATATATAGTTTGTCTTGTGTAGAAGTTAAGAGACTTGTACGTTTTGAGTCTTACTTTCTGTCAAGTGTACTTTGTGGTTCTCTATGGTTTAATACAAGTTTCTTTGTGTTTACTCTCGGTGTTATTCTCATTTTACATTGATTTCGTTACGACTAAGTAGACGATCTTCCGCTCACGCATTTTCAAGTGGTATCAGAGCATTTGATTTGTTCTACTGGTCTGAAATCTATGTTTTTTGGAGTTTTGAGCCAAAATTACATGTGTTATGAACATGAGTATCATTTTGGAGTTCATTTGATCTTCTTGAGTGTGCTTCTCATAAAAAATCCTCTCCTAGATTGTTTCTATCGAGTTTGCTTGTGTTACTGTCAAAAAAATCATCCATAAACACTGAAAATCGAGAAAATGGTGTCGAGTCAGTTAGAGTTCGTTTGAGGTTCAGTATAAGCTAAAAATTACCGTTCCGAACTCCAGGTTCGGACAAAGTTCGGTCATTTCTTGGTTCGGTGAGAGTTCGGACAACGTTCGGTAGTAGTTAGCCTTAGGTTCGGTTAACGTTCAGCACAGTTTCGGTCCAAGTTTGGTTGGTCATCCGAGAGTGAGGTTCGGACAGAGTTCGGTCACATCTTTGTTCGGATAAGGTTCAGATTAAGTTCGGAAGAGGTTCGGACTAGGTTCGGAACGGGTTCGGAGTGAACAGTAACATAATTTTTTCTAAATGTCCGATTTTCAAGCGTTCACGGCTATTCAAAATTCGGTTCAAGCAATGATGCAAACAATGATGAATTATGATAATGAAATTGGAACAAGTCAGAGAGTGTTAGAGCATACTCCTATGCTACGTTGTGTCTAGTGTATTGTATCTATGTTATGAGCATGAGAGTGAGTCTTGCTGGCAGCGTACCAGGCTTCATAACAGTTGGTACGGACCAGCGTACCAGATGGTACGGTGGGTGGTACGCTAGCCAGAATAAGTCACCTATAAATAGGTAGCTTGTGTAAAGAGCATTAGAACTTCTGGTCATTCATCTTATATTCTGTGTGTGTTACTGTGTGTATGCTCTCAAGCTTTATCAAGACAAATCTCATTTATATTTACGTTTGATCTCGATTCTATCTCGTTATCACTTGATTAGCAAACGATCCGTCGCTCCACGACTTTTCAAGTGGTATCAGAGCTATCTGGTTCCATTTGGTGATCGAATTCTGTGATTTTCGAGTGTTTTTAGAGAGAGAAAGTGGGTTTTGGTCATTTTTCATCAAATTTTCTCAAATTTGACGTGTTCTTGATGTCAAAATTAATTGCAAATCATTCCTAATGTGTTTTCGCTGCTCACTGTTGCATTTTATAGTCAAATTCATCAAAATTACAAGAAATCAGTTGATGCTGGTACGTTAGATGAACTAGTGGTACGCCGTTGGTACGCCGAGTGGTCCGCAAGGCAATCTTCATCGTTTTGTTGGTACGCTGAATTTGGTCCGGAAGACAATCTTCAAACTTGGTCTGTCGACGGTTACAACGTACCAGTTGGTACGGTGGTGTTATTTTGGTACGCTCAGTGATCTGGTCCGCTTTCTGATCCGTTGTTTGGTACGTTGGAGTGTTGGTCCGCTTGTGGTACGTTTAGTAAGACTGGTACGGCAGTTGACATTTTGGTCCGCTGAGATTGTTTTTGGTACGCCGATAGAAAAGTGATGTTCACTGAAACTGACGTAACTTAAGTTCTGTTTTGAGTTACGAAACGCAATACCAGCCAAAAAACCGTCTCAGAAAGATCTACACTTTTACTAGCCTAACGGCCCCCCAAAATCCGCTTGGAAGACGTCCGTTTTTAAGTTTTAAGTTTTTGCGTTCGGTATCGTAATTTCAAAATGAGCGATTATCAAGCGTATTCCGCAATTCAAAGCACGATGTAAGCTATCATTAACTATGATAATGAAATAGGAACAAGTCAAAAAGTTCCAAAGTTGCTTAGACTGGAAGATTATCATAGTTGGGTGAAGCGATTCGGAGCATATGTTGGCGCTAATGATGTTGATTTTTGGCTATCTTACAATAATCAATATGAATATTCAACAGGTACAAATGGAAGGCCAATTTTGCAACAAGGTCTCACTGGTGAACAAAAGAAGGCTTTTCAAGCCGAACAAAAAGCTTACAGAACTTTAACGATGGGATTACCTTCAGACTTATTACATCAATTTTCTGCTTATACTTCAGCAAAAGAATTGTGGGATGCAATTCAGAAACGGTGTGAGGGTAATGATCAATTCAAGAAAAGTAAACAAAAGGTTCTAAAGAAAGAGTTCGAAAATTTCAAGCATTATCCAAATAAAAATATTTCAAAGCTTATTACTAGGTTTTCACATTTACTGAGTGAAATGTCTTTAGTTGGCATCAAAAAGGAAGAAGCTGATTTGAAAGAGAAGTTACTGGAGGCATTACCTGAAAGATGGGAAAACTATGTAATGATGATTACTCATGATAAAGAATATTCAGGATTGTCATTCAATAATTTGATTGAGCAGATACAAGCAAGAGATATGGAGTTGAATGTGAACAAATCCATGCCTGCACAAGTACAGAATCCAGCTGCGTATCGTGGTGAAAATGATTCTACCATAAATGCTAAAAAGTCAAATATTTTCAGTGAAGGTCCTACTACTGCGTTTCTTGCTAGAAAATCTAAGACTTATGGTTATTCTCCAGGTTGTACTTTTACAAGTCCAACTCAATCACCGAAGCCTTCATTTTTTGACAAGGCATCTGATGATTTAGCTTCATTGCTATCTGCATTTATTTCATCATCTAGTGGTTCAATTTTTTAGAATATTGGAGAAGCTGATCTATTTACAAATGACTTAGGTCAGTTGGATGATGATCATCTGAATGAGTTAGATTTACATTGGCAATTTGCTATGACTGTTGAAAGAGGTAAGAGATTCGTCAAGAAGCATGGTAAACAATCTTTTCTTCCAGGAGGAAAACTTAGATTGGATAAATCCAAAGTTAAAAGTTTCAAATGTTCCAAGATTGGTCATTTTGCTCGTGAATGTCAAAATTCAAAAGCATCGGCATCATCATTTTCAACAAACAATTCAAAATCATAAGCTTTGATTTCACAAAAGGTTAACGGATATGACTGGGAAAAGGATATTGCAATTATGGACGAAAGACATAATCAGAGGGCATTAACTGCAGTTTGCAATTCAGATAGTTCCATTTCTAGATCTGATCCTGCTACAGATTCTGTTTACAAAGCTATGGTTTATAATGCTGATCTAAAACAGTATGTTCCATTGTATCCTGATGAATCTGCATTTCTAGTCGAAGTTGTATGTAAGGATATAACTGATTCAGATTCAAAAACAAGTTCATGTGAAACATTAATGGAAGATGTTACTGCAGAAGTTACAAAAGAGCTAAAAGAGAAATGTGAAGCTGGTGCTGTTGCAAATGATAAATTTGAATCTTTGATAAAGGATAATGGTTTGATAATTGAAGAACTCAAAGTTGTGAAAGTTGCTTAAGAATGTTCACAAAAAAGATGTGCTGATTTAGAAAAAGTCAATTCAGAGTTGGTGAAGGAAAAAGAGATAAATTGGGTTGCTGAATATGAGAAAGAAAAGGCTACTCATCTTGATGCGGTTCAAGATTTTGAGAATCTATTTGAAAAGAGCTATCCTGTCCAACAAAAGTATGAAAAAGCAAATGCAATTGCTGTTAAAGCTGCAGATAAAGTTTTAGAGCTTCAAGAAGAACTTTCAAAGCTTCGAGATGCAAATGTTCAGATTCGTGAGAAGAATGAAATTTTAACAAAAGATGTTGCTTATTCACTAAGAAGTGGGATAAGGTTCATGCTGAGTTAATGGAGATATGTGATACAAAAAGACAACTAAAGTTTGAATACAATGATCTATCAGATCAATTTATTGGTACTCAGAAAGAATTGTTGGATGCTCAAGTCAAGATATCTGAGTTGAAAATTAAGATTCTTGATCTTCAAAAGCAAGTGAAGAATTCAGTTTTGTCTCCCACTTTACTGAATTACATTTACAATCAGGAGAAGAGTGACGAAAGTGTGAAAGAAGAGAAATTACATTCTATTCTAGCTCCGGTGGTTATATTAAATCCTCCATCTGTGTCACTTGATCCAAGAGCGGAATTTCAAGATTATTCTAAATTTGCAACTCCGGCAAAGAAGAAGAAAAACAAGTCTGAGAAAAAGGAGAAGAAGTTGGGTGAAGCTCCTAAGTTTATATCAACTTTAAAATTTTTGGAAGATGAAAAGATTTGTGAGAAAGTTGCTTCTGGTACTTCCTTTGTTAATGAAGAAGAAAAATCTTTGATTCAGGGTAACAAATTGAAAGCTATTAAAGCTAAATTTACTAGCGATGCTAAAGGAAGAAAATTTCCTAAGTCTTCTTCAAGTTCTTCAAAAGTTCCAGTTTACAAACAAAAAGGATTGGGTTATATTGTTTAAGAAGAACCAGTTACGCAAGTACAACAGAAGCAGCTGAAGGAGAAGGTTTTAGTTCACAAGAATCAATCACAGCAGAAGAAGCAAACGATATTCAAATCAAAGTATACTGATTATTATTATGGAGGGCCTTCTTATAGTTCTGGTTATTCTCCACGAAGTCCACCTCCAAGGTATGATTCTTCTGATGATTTCTTTGATTCGTTTGGTTCAGAAGATATTTTTGGTTATTATGATGTGTTTAGGCAGGACAAGAGAAGTTCAGAGAATTTCTTTGATAACAATCAAATTTTTGAAACAAATATGGGTAGCAGTTCTCTTAATGTTTTTCACAGAAAGTGTTATGCATGTCGTAAACCAGGACATTTTGCTGCTCGGTGTCCTACGGATGCGAGCATTCACTCCTATGTGAACAAAACTGCTAAATTTGTGAATGTAAAAGGTCAGATTTTTGATGAACCACAACCGTCAATGTTCAAATCAACCAGTAAGCCGTCTTGGGCAAAGACGCAAGTTGATAATTTTGTGGGTTCATTGAAAAGTTTTTCCTCTCCCATGATATGGAAACCACGAGTTGTTTCATGGCAAACCAAGACCATGTTGAAGACACCGGGCGACCCGAGACTGTTGACTCGGGCCGATCCCCAAACCACTAATGATTTATCTGGTGTCTACAGGTTTCTTCAAGAAGATCTATCATGCATATGTTGCTGATAGTGAAGAACTTGCATAATTTAGTATTTCCACGTTTTATCATTCTCAAACAGTCTTTCAAAAGAAATTTTTGATAAACAATATGTTTTCAAAACCTAACACTGAAAGTGTCAATGTTTGGTCGATCAATTTTCTTTCTTTTTCATTTTTTTTTATAAGTGGTAGTTGTACATATGTTTAGGGGGAGAAAATTGACAAAAGCAAAAAATAGTGTCTTGTTTTTGTTAAAATATAAAATCCAAAAATAGCGTTTTTCATTTTAGGGGAGAAAATGCAAAAGATAAAAAAAAAATGAAAAAGATCAAAATTGAGAAATTGATCAATCGGAAATGATGGTACATTGGCTGGCATTTCTGACTTATGGATAAACTAGATGAAAAAGCCATAAGACTGTTGATCGATGTGTAAGATAGGCTCGGCAAATCAGGAAGTATTCAAATATGATATACATTAAATCTGATGCTTGACCTAGTGGACAACATCTTGATGCGTATCTCAAGATATTAAGAAAAAAAAATAATATGTGGAAAAAGAAAAATGAGAAGTCACTGTGTATACATGTGTTCATTTTGCAAAGATTTAAACTTGTTTGATTTTCTTTATTTTGTCAAACGACCAGACTTTCTCTGCGTGTCCACAAGACCGACGTGATTGTTGTTCGTTTGACGTTCTGCTTTATTTTCTTTGGTGTTTCGTATAACGCATCGGACTTTCTCTGTGTGTTCGGGAGTACCGACCTGAATTTTGTTGAGTTATACAATTTCAACTTGTTTTATTTTCTTATTTTGTTAAATCCGAGGCCTTATCTACGTATTGAAAGATCGACCTTAAGGTAGACGATTTAACGTTCTTATTTCTTTTTTGCATGGAACACAGTTGACGATATCATGAATAAAATAAATAATCGCTTTGTGTTAAATCACAAGTGAAATCAGAAAGTGTGATATGCTAATACATATATGAATATGTCTGATAGTGTGGGGAACACTGGTCAAAGAAAATCTAATCAATACAATAACATATTCAGATGTTATGAGTATGATTCTGCCAGAGTTTAAAGTTGGACAAATTATATCTGCAATCGACATGGCTTATGTGCTATAATAATTGAAATTGAAGTGTAGTTCAGCACGTTGTGACCAATATGATCCCAGATAGTGATCTTTCTCAAATAAAAAATAGAGTGTGATTCAGTATTGCATTTATGTTTCTGTTTTGGAAAAATCCAAAAATATTTTAGGTGTGTTTTGATCTAAAGTTTTTAAAAGTCAAAAAGATTTTATTTCTCAATTGTTTTCGATCGACCAACATTTGATACAAAAACAAAATTTTCAAAATCAATATCTTGGATTCTCAAAAATCCAAAAAGATTACAGGTTCTGTGTGTCAAGACTCAACCATGGTGAAAGGGGAGTTTGTTTGTATATTTCACAAGTGGATCTTGAAGTTCAAAGATTGTTCAAGTCTTGATCTAGCCATGCTAGCTCTATTTCTGACAAGATTTCAAGTTCAAGATCGGATGCAGCAATGTTGAAGATTGAAGACTAGAGATTTAGTTAGAATAGATACACTACACGATAAGGGGGAGTTTGTTAGAGCATATTCCTATGCTACGTTGTGTCTCGTGTATTGTATCTATGTTATGAGCATGAGAGTGAGTCTTGTTGGCAACGTACCAGGCTTCATACCAGTTGGTACAGACCAGCATACCAGATGGTACGCTGGGTGGTACGCTAGCCAGAATAAGTCACCTATAAATAGGTAGCTTGTGTAAAGAGCATTAGAAATTCTAGTCATTCATCTTATATTCTGTGTGTGTTACTGTGTGTATGCTCTCAAGCTTTATCAATACAAATCTCATTTATATTTACGTTTGATCTCGTTTCTATCTCGTTATCACTTGATTACCAAACGATCCGTCGCTCCACGATTTTTCAGAAAGTTCCCAAATTGCTTAAATTGGAAGATTATCATAGTTGGGTTAAAAGATTTGAAGCGTACGTTGATACAAATGACAATGATATGTGGTTGGCATTTACCGAGAAATATGTCTATCCTAAGGATGAAACTGGTGAACCCGTTCTTCAAAGAAAGATGTCATCTGAACAAAAGAAAGCTTATCAAGATGAAAAGAAGGTGTATGGTACTTTGACGATGGCTTTGCCCAAAGAGCTCCTACATCAATTTTCCGGTGACTACACATCAAAGAGTTTGTGGGATGCATTGGAAAAGAGATGTGAAGGCAATGACCAATATAAGAGAAGTCGTCAAAAAGTTTTGAAAAAGGAATTTGATAGTTTCAAGCATTATCAAAACTAATCAATTTCAAATCTAATTGCAAGATTCGGTCACTTGATGAAGCTGATATGAAAGAAAGGATATTGGAGGCTTTGCCAGAAAAGTGGGAGAACTATGTGATGATGATCACCCATGATAAAGAATATCCGGGATTATCTTTCAATGATTTAATTCAAAGAATTTAAGCCAGAGATATGGAGCTGATGGTGAATAAATCACCTGCACAAATTCAGAATCCTACTGTGTATTTTGGTGATAATGATTCTACCATGAATGCCGGGAAATCTAATATTCTTAGTTCTGCACCTCCCACAACATTCATTGTAGGTAAATCTGAAACTCCTAGTTATTCTGCTAGTTGTAATGTTTCTGTTCCGAGTTCTTCCACTCAAAATGCATTGTCTGCTCAAACCACCGATGATTATAATGCTTTAATGTCTGCGTTGGTATCTTCATATTTTGGTGTTATCACTAGTGTTATGAGTAATGCTGAGTTGACAAATGAAGATTACGATCAGATAGATTAAGATCACTTGGAAGATATGAATTTTAACTGGCAATATGCTATGTTGGTCCGAAGAACGAAGAAATTTTTCAATAGAACTGGCAAGAAAAGACTGAATCAAGAAGGAAAGATTAGTTTGGACAAATCTAAGGTGAAATGTTTTAAGTGTCCGGTAAATGGTAACTTTGCAAGAGAATGTCCAAGATCAACTGAAAGTAAATTGAAATCTAGTCAACATGCTCATATGGTTTTTCATTCACCAAGTGAAAATTCTAAGATTGAATAAAAAGTTGTCGCTTTCGATGAGAAATTAAATGAGGTGTTTTGGCATCCAAATGTGTTGATACCTCGTGTGACAACATGCTGGATAAGACCAAACGTTTTGAAGACTTGAAGATTTCAACCAAGGCCTGCTGGCTGAACTCTGGCCGAATGCAGGCCGAATCTGAGGTTCGGACCAGCTAGGAGTTCGGACAGCAGGTTGTCCTATATATAGGTTGATAGCTTAGTCTTTTGTAAAGAGTTTTGCAATAGTGTGTGTTTTGTAAGGTGTAACCAGTTCTGATTCTCTCTGTATTTCGTACTTGATATTGAATGAGAGATTGAACGTTATATTTACACGTATTGTCGTTGATTATCTATCACATTGATGTCGAACTATGCCGATCCGTACGCTCTAGCGTTTTCAAGTGGTATCCGAGCAATCTGGTATTGCTCAGTCCAAATGAGTCAATTCTGAAGTTAAAAACTCGATTTTCATCTCTTTCTGTAAATCTTCCTTGAATACATCATGCTTCACGTTCAAATTCCTTGTTTCTGCTGTTTTTTGTTCGATTGATCGTCCAGAGCTCGAGAGTTTCAGTTTTTCTTTGAGTTTCAAATTTTTCCCAAAATTCTCGTTTGGCCGAACCTCAAGTTCGCCATAACCGCTCCGAACCTGAAGTTCGGAGAGAGTTCGATTCTTTTTCCTGTTCAGTGAGAGTTTGTCCACGTTCAGAGAGAGTTTGGACCGAGTTCGGACTGGTTCTGAGAGATCTTGGGGTTATTCACGATAGGAGTTCAGACATTTAGTGTTCGGTGGGAGTTCGGACACAAGTTCGGATCATCTAAGTTCGTGAAGAGTTCGGACGGAGTTCGGACAGTGTAATCTGGTTTGGACTAAGTTCGGAGCAAGTTCGGAGCTTCATTAGAGTTCGGAGGAGCTCGGATAAATCAGAAATTTCAAAATTTCAAAATGTCGGATTTCCAAGCATTCGCTGCTATTCAGTTTCAAATGCAGACGTTGTTGAACTACGATAATGAGATTGGGACTACTCAGCAAGTACCCAAGTTGTTCAAGTTCAAAGACAACTATAACTGGAAGAAGCGGTTTGAGGCGTGTATTGGAACTACCGATCCTGATCTATGGATTGCTATGGATGCGCCGTGCGTTTATCCGGTTGGTCTCAACAACGTACCCATAATGGAAAGAAATCTGGATCTAATTCAAAAAACTGACTACAACAGAGAACAAAAGGCCTACGGTCTTCTAACTCAAGCATTACTGTGACATCCGTCACTTTAATTTTAGATTAGAAATGATAATTTAGGATTTATTTGGATTTAATCATAATTAATTGTGATTATGTGAATTATTTGAATATTATAATATTAGATAAAGTCTCGTCACTGTGAACCAACCAACGAAACGAGTAAAATATTTCGTTTTGTTTAGACATTGAGTTTAATATAAGTTAGAACCTTTAGAAAATGTTTTAGATTCGGTTAGTAATGAATTAGAGAAAATTACGCGAAAATGGAAACGAACTGTGTAAAAACGTCACGACACTCGGTCACCGACCAAGTGTGATGAAACTGAAAAATGATTATACGGTTTAGAGCGTAATTTAATTTCATGAATTTTCATGTAAATATTGGAATTTATTGAATTCGGAAAAATACCCGTGAAACACGACATACACTGTGTATTAACTAGAAGTTTATAAAAATTAAAAAGAGATGTATGTGTGCATATATGTGTGTCGTATATATATGTATATGTGCAAGTGTGTGTAACAAGTTATAATAATGAGAGGTGATGTATTGTGTATGAGATTTAATAGGTTATGATTATACTTCAAATCTTACAACCTATACATGCAATACATTAATACAAAGAAAAAAAATTTAATCTCTCCCTCTCTCTATTAATCTCGGCCGAACCCCACCCCCCCCCCCCCTCTCACTCTCATCTCACTTACTCTCTGTCTTAAACACACACAACACTCTTCTCTCTCATAATCTTCAAGACCTTCAAGGTGTTCATCATTTTTGAGCAATCTTCTTCCTCTAATCAAGAAATCAAAGCTCAAGGTACTAGATTCTCTCATCTAAACCCACCATCATCTCTAAATCCACCATCTAACCCCATGATTTCTTAGGAACAACACTTTTCTAAATTAAAATCTAACATGGAAAATGGTGGAATAAGATGAATCAAAGCAAGAAAACACAAGATTTGTGTGAAAAACCCACACACACACACACACTAGATTTCGTGAGTGTGTGTGAGTGTGTGTAAGTGTGTGTAATGCTTAGTGTTAGGGTTTGATCATCAAGAATCCCACATTCATGCTAAATCTAAGCTTAAAACATGAGTTTTGTGAAAGATTAAATGGACGTTTTGAGATGAAACACAAAGTTCTTAATTAAAAGTAAAAACTAGTGTGTTAGACGATGCATGCATGAGCTAAAATCTATGATTTTATGTGATTTCATGTATATGTATGCATATGATGATCATTATCTAAAGACATTTGATAATCTTTGATTTTGGTTATATAAAAATGATATGAATAAAGGATATTAGGTTGTGAAACCCTTGGATTTTTTTAATAAAAATCCGAAATATATATATATATATATATATATATATATATATATACTTGAACTTGGAATAAACATGTTAAATAAAATCAAGATTTAGTGTTACAATTGTAGTAAACCCGTCTCATGGTCGTCAATGACGCCTACACGGTCGGTAACGATTGTCACTAAGATAAAACCCCGTGACTATTTCTCATAGTAATTCCGCCTATAATTGTCGGTCATGAGGAATCACGAGCGGTACACACTAAAAATGTAATATTTGATAATTGCTAAGTTAAATATATAAGTATTATATTAAATAAATAAATAAATTATAAATATAATTTGAGGTCAGAAAATTTATGATGAAAAGTAACAAAATCTAGTATTAAAAACTTGGAGTAAATGACCTCAGGTTCGGACTAGGTTCCGCAGCAACAACTTTGTCTTGAACTTGAACTTGTCTTGTGTCAATTCGATACTTCACACGACGCACTTCTCAGGAATCCCCATGTGTGGGTGGGTATGTATTAAATTGTACTTTGAGTAAATTTAATGCATCAAATGGTTATAAAAATGAGAAAATATAGAAAAAAAATCCTAAAATTCAAGTTAAATCAGTAGCATAAGGTTGGTAATCAGTAGAAAATTACTAGGAAAATATTTTAGAATTTCTGGAATTTATTTAATAATTAAAATGGAATTATGTGCTTAAAAATGGTTAAGAAATGCTTAAAAATAGAATAAATTGGTGAAAGAATATGAAATAATTTGAAGACATATTTAAGACACTAGACAACTAATATACGTAAGAATAATCAAAAACTTAGATGAAAAGGGCACCCGAACCCTTAAAACAATAAAATTATGCATTAAAACGTGTAAATTAGTAAAAATAAGGTATAAAATAGGAAAATAAATTGAGATCAGTAGCTAAAAGACTTGGAACATACTAATAAAGCCTTAAAAACCTATAGTAATGTTGTGAGAATGGAAACTTAGGTATTGGAGAAAAATTGGATAAAAACCGTTACCGAAAAGCCGTAAAAACGGGTACTTTAGCATTTAATAGAGAAAAATTAGAAAATAAGTGCTATAATATTTGTAATGATATTAATCAAGTATAATAACCTAAATTGAGCCTTAGCATAAAATTTCATAAACCAAGATTTATTTCTTTCGTCTTATTGGTCGAAGTTAGTCGAATAAGGGTAAAATCGTCATTTTGCCCGATATTCTAATATTTCAGAATTTGCCACATTAGTTAATGTAGAATTGCATAACTAATCTGATATTAATGGGAAATAGGATCAAGGCACTCGAAATCACACAATTAGAAGCACAATTCACGATAAGGCAACGGTGAGTTTACTAACTTAAAGCCCCAATTTGAATTGATACATTTTTGTTAAATATTTTTGGGCTTATTATTATTGAATATGCATTTTGAATTGAATGATTGACTGAGAATATTGTGGGTACGAAATTATTCGTGAGTGTCGGCGCACGCTCATAACCAGATGAGCAAGGCCTATACTAATTTGGAATTTGGAATTTAGACCAATGCCTTCTAGATCATTAATGTAGCGTGAGATGTATTGGTAGATCTACTGGGGTTGACCACCCGTACTCACTGATCAGTCGCTCTGGTCGCGAAACATGGTGAGAAATACGATCGAATATGGGTCTAGTTTTGATTTAGAGCTTACGATTACTTTGTGCATTGTAAACCTAGCTAGTTTACGAACCAGATATATTCTCCATTTGGATTCACTCTTTGATTCATGAATTGAATGAAAGGGACTAAATGATAAAGTGGAAACCAAACGTTTTTGTTAGTGGACTCACCAACCTAGTGTTGACTCGTGGTTTTAAACTATTTTTCAGGTAACTAATGGGATTCATGGATTTAGTGGCACGAGGATGATTACGTGACGTGCTATTGAGTCTATATTACGTTTTAGTAGTGGTGGAATGTAATAGGGACCTAAATATGGGATGATAGACTCATCCCAAATCTTTTGTAAACACTTTAGGGGATAATTAGTATATTTCAATTTTGTATATGAAAAGTGTTTTAATATAAATTATGTTTCACTTAACACTACTAAAACCATGGGTTAATATGAATTACTACCACGTAAGCCTTCCGCTATATTATTAAAAGTTTTGGGGTGTTACAGAAAGTGGTCTCTGAGCCTCAGGTTATAGGGAACCCAAAAATATTTTTTATAAATTTTAAACTATAACCTAAGGAATGAGAAATATGACGAAGTGTAGCATGTGCAACGAAATTACACCAATCCAAATCGCCAGGCATCCTATGGTAAAGATTATTTGTTTATTTTGTTAAATTATTGCTAACTATTTAGTTGCTATTATAATTTCAGATGTCACTCTCTCGAAGGACTATTTTCGTTGTGGATAGTGACTCTGAGGGTGTGTCTCAATACGCTGTCATTGAACCGAAACAACCGATATCTCCAACCTTCGACTCGTTTGGGACGGAGATAGATTCAATATAGGCTTACTCAGGAAATGGGTGGCTTAGTGAATCTGAAAGTGAGCCAAGTGAGGAGATGGGAGAACCAGAGGGAGATATGTCAGGAAAAGCTGATAGGTGGGAGGTGCCGCCATCTTTGCTCGAGTTACCCACGTGGCGCGAGAAGGGGTTACCTCTTCAGATTTACACTCGCCGTCGCAAGGGAAAGTTGACTCGAGAGGAGAAGGTTAAGGCTCCAATGATTGAGGAATCCCAACCTATGGCAACGGTTCGAGAAGACGGAAATACTCCTGGCAGTGAAACTGATCGCCGGATTGCGAAAATCAATGCGGAGAAGTTGGACATCTTAGTAAGGACTGCACTAAACCTAGAGGCCAGAATAACAAGGGCAGAGCGGTTGAGATGGGTACAGGAGCAGCCAGGGAAGACCCTACAGTTGTTACTGATACATTCCTAGTTAACAATCACTATGCCTATGTACTCTTTCACACTGACGCTGATCTTAGTTTTGTTTCTAAGAAGTTTAGACCCTTGTTAGGAGTTTAGGCTAGTAAATTAAATAAGAAATACTCGATAGAATTGGCCAATGGAGTTTTAGTAGAAACCGATGAGGTTCTCCATAAGTGTAGTATGATTCTAGGAGATAGTAGTTTCGACATCGATCTTTTGCCCGTTAACCTAGGAAGTTTCGATATCGTGGTCGGAATGGATTGGTTATCAAAGAACGACACATAGATTATATGTTCTGATAAGTCGATACGTATACCGCTTTTAGACGGCAAGATATTAACAATTCAAGATGATAAAGGAGGAGCCAAAGTTAAGGTCATAAGCGTTATGAAAATGCGAAAGATGTTAAGAAAGAACTATCCTGCATTTTTAGTTAACGTTATGGACACAAAGGCTAAAACGTGTAAGTTAGAGGAAATCCCTACAGTTAGGGAATACTCTGATGTATTTCCAGAAGATCTACCTGGACTACCTCCAGCTAGATAGATAGAATTTAAGATTGACCTTATCCCTGGTTCTGCACCTATAATCAAATCTCCTTATCGTTTAGCACCCTCGGAAATGCAAGAGTTGTCGAATCAACTCCAGGAGCTTTTGGATAAAGGATTCATTCGGCGAAGTTATTCACCTTGGGGAGCTCCAGTATTGTTCATAAAGAAGAAAAATGGTTCGTTCAGAATGTGCATAGATTACAGAGAATTGAACAAGCTTACCATCACGAATCGGTACCCATTACCAAGGATTGATAATTTGTTCGACCAACTGCAAGGATCCACGTATTACTCTAAGATTGATTTAAGATCTGGATATCATCAATTGAGAATCGCAGATGAAGACATTCCTAAGACCGCATTTAGGACACGTTACGGTCATTACGAGTTCTTAGTTATGCCATTCGGCTTGACAAATGCACCAGTGATATTCATGGATCTTATGAATAGAGTTTTCAAATCTTATTTAGATAAGTTTGTGATAGTATTTATAGACGATATTCTTATTTACTCGCAAACCAAGGAAGACCATGAAACTCATGTGAGATTAGTCTTAGATATATTAAGGCAAGAGAAGCTTTATGCAAAATTTTCAAAATGTGACTTTTGGATGCGAGAAGTCCACTTTCTCGGTCATGTCATAAATGAAAAAGGCATACATGTGGACCCATCAAAAATTGAAGCAGTGAAGAACTGGGAGACGCCAAAATCTCCAACAGAGGTACGCCAATTTTTAGGACTGGTTGGATACTACAGGAGATTTATTGAGAATTTCTCCAGGATAGCTCAACCGTTGACAATGCTCACTCAAAAGGATAAGAAATATGAATGGACGCAAAAGCAAGAAGACGCTTTTCAATTGCTAAAGAAAAAACTGTGTAGTGCACCCATTTTGTCCCTACCATAAGGAACATATGGTTTTGTATTTTATTGTGATGCATCTAAACTTGGTCTTGGTTGCGTGCTGATGCAACACGACAAAGTTATAGCTTATGCGTCACGAAAACTTAAAGTGCATAAGAAAAACTACACGACTCATGACTTAGAACTTGGAGCTGTAGTATTTGCTCTAAAGATTTGGAGACATTATTTGTATGGTACAAAGTGTGTGATTTTCACCGGTCACAAAAGTCTTCAACATATATTCAATCAAAAGGAGCTTAACATGAGACAGCGACGCTGGATGGAATTACTCAACGACTATGATTGTGAGATTAAGTTTCACCCCAGGAAAGCCAATGTAGTGGCAGATGCACTAAGCAGGAAGGAAATGGACAAACCATTGCGTGTACGTGCTTTAGGATTAACAATACAAACGAATCTATCAGAAAAGATTCGGATCGCTCAACAGGAAGCCTTAAAGGAGTATCACTTGAGGAATGAAGGACTTCGAGGCTTAGAGTGCGAGTTAGAGCCTAAAGTAGATGGCATTAGCTACTTTATGAATAGAATATGGGTCTCGAAGTACAAAAATCTTCGTAGTTTAATCCTTGATGAAGCACATAAGTAGAAATATTCGATTCATCCTGGTGCTACAAAAATGTACAAAGACCTTCGAGAATTCTATTGGTGGCCCAACATGAAAGGCGATATTACGATATACGTAAATAAATGTCTCACTTGTTCCAAGGTAAAGGCAGAGCATAAGAAGCCACCTGGCTTATTGCAACAGCCTGAGATACCAGTTTGGAAATGGGAGAATATCGCAATGGATTTCGTAACAAAACTGCCTCGTACGACAGCAGGAAATGACACAGTTTGGGTGATTGTCGACAGATTGACCAAGTCAGCTCATTTCATACCCATGAAAGAGAAAACTGATGCTGAAACCTTGGCTAAAGTGTATCTGAAAGAGATTGTAGCTCGCCATGGAGTTCCACTATCTATTATTTCAGATAGGGACGGTCGATTCACCGCTCTTTTTTGGCAATCATTTCAAGAGAAGATGGGTACTCGTTTAGATATGAGCACAGCTTATCATCCCCAGACTGATGGTCAGAGTGAAAGAATGATACAAACCCTGGAAGATATGTTAAGAGCTTGTGCTATTGACTTCGGTGGTAATTGGGACACTCACCTACCATTGGCGGAGTTTTCTTACAATAACAGCTACCACTCTAGTATCAAAGCAGCACCATGTGAGGCTCTATACGGAAGGAAGTGTAGATCCTCTCTGTGTTGGGCTGAAATTGGTGAAAAGAAATTAACAGGCCCGGAAGTTATTCACGAAACGACCGATCAAATAGTAATGATACGAGAGAGATTGAAGGGCCGATAGGAAAAAGAGTTATGCGGATAATAGACGACTCCCCTTAGTCTTTAATGAAGGAGATCGTGTCATGTTGAAAGTTTCTCCCTAGAAAGGTACCATTATATTTGGTAAGAGGGGTAAGTTGAGCCCTCGTTATATTGGACCCTTTGAAATAATAGCTCGTATAGGCCCCCGTGGCATATAGACTATTACTTCCTCCTGAGTTGGAAGGAGTACACGATGTATTCCACGTGTCCAACTTAAAGAAATGTTTGTTCCGACGAAACAATGATTATACCCACAGGAGATGTTCAAATCGATGATAAACTTAGGTTCACTGAGGAACCTGTTCAGGTTTTAGATTGGAAGGTTCAGAAGCTTCGACGAAGTCGTATCAAGCTGGTGAAAGTTCGCTGGAATTCCAAGTATGGTCCGGAATTCACATGGGAAAGATTAGATCAAATGAAAAAGAAATATCCCCAGCTCTTCCGTCGAAGGCAGAAAGGTACGATTCATTAAAATTTCGGGACGAAATTTCTTAAACCAGGGGAGACTATGACATCCGTCACTTTAATTTTAGATTAGGAATGATAATTTAGGATTTATTTGGATTTAACCAGAATTAATTGTGATTATGTGAATTATTTGAATATTATAATATTAGATAAAGTCTCGTCACTGTGAACCAACCACCGAAACGAGTAAAATATTTTGTTTTGTTTAGACATTGAGTTTAATATAAGTTAGAACCTTTAGAAATGGTTTTACATTCGGTTAGTAACGAATTAGAGAAAATTATGCGAAAATGGAAACGAACCGTGTAAAAACGTCACGACACTCGGTCACCAACCAAGTGTGACAAAACTGAAAAATGATTATACGGTTTAGAGCGTAATTTAATTTCATGAATTTTCATGTAAATACTGGAATTTATTAAATTCGGAAAAATACCCGTGAAACACGACATACTGTGTGTATTAACTAGAAGTTTATAAAAATTAAAAAGAGATGTATGTCTGCATATATGTGTGTCGTATATATATGTATATGTGCAAGTGTGTGTAACAAGTTATAACAATGAGAGGTGATGTATTGTGTATGAGATTTAATAGGTTATGATTATACTTCAAATCTTACAACCTATACATGCAATACATTTTTACAAAGAAAAAAAAAATTTAATCTCTCCCTCTCTCTATTAATCTCGGCCGAACCCCACCCCCCCCCCTCTCACTCTCATCTCACTTACTCTCTCTCTTAAACACACACAACACTCTTCTCTCTCATAATCTTCAAGACCTTCAAGGTGTTCATCATTTTTGAGCAATCTTCTTCCTCTAATCAAGAAATCAAAGCTCAAGGTACTAGATTCTCTCATCTAAACCCACCATCATCTCTAAATCCACCATCTAACCCCGTGATTTCTTAGGAACAACACTTTTCTAAATTAAAATCTAACATGGAAAATGGTGGAATAAGATGAATCAAAGCAAGAAAACACAAGATTTGTGTGAAAAACCCACACACACACACACACTAGATTTCGTGAGTGTGTGTAAGTGTGTGTAATGCTTAGTGTTAGGGTTTGATCATCAAGAAACCCACATGCATGCTAAATCTAAGCTTAAAACATGAGTTTTGTGAAAGATTAAATGGATGTTTTGAGATGAAACACAAAGTTCTTGATTAAAAGTAAAAACTAGTGAGTTAGATGATGCATGGATGAGCTAAAATCTATGATTTTATGTGATTTCATGTATATGTATGCATATGATGATTATTATCTAAAGACATTTGATAATCTTTGATTTTGGTTATATGAAAATGATATGAATAAAGGATATTAAATTGTGAAACCCTTGGATTTTTTTTAATAAAAATCCGAAATATATATATATAAATATATATATACTTGAACTTGGAATAAAAAGGTTAAATAAAATCAAGATTTAGTGTTACAATTGTAGTAAACCCGCCTCATGGTCATCAATGACGCCTACACGGTCGGTAACGATTGTCACTGAGATAAAACCCCGTGACTATTTCTCATAGTAATTCCGCCTATAATGGTCGGTCATGAGGAAACACGAGCGGTACACACTAAAAATGTAATATTTGATAATTGCTAAGTTAAATATATAAGTATTATATTAAATAAATAAAGAAATTATAAAAATAATTTGAGGTCAGAAAATTTATGATGAAAAGTAACAAAATCTAGTATTAAAAACTTGGAGTAAATGAACCCCCATGTGTGGGTATGTATTAAATTGAACTTTTAGTATATTTAATGCATCAAATGGTTATAAAAATGTGAAAATATAGCAAAAATCCGAAAATTCAAGTTAAATCAGTAGCATAAGGTTGGTAATCAGTAGAAAATTACTAGAAAAATATTTTAGAATTTTTGGAATTTATTTAATAATTAAAATGGAATTATGTGCTTAATAATGGTTAAGAAATGCTTAAAAATAGAATAAATTGGTGAAATAATATGAAATAATTTGAAGACCTATTTTGGACAGTAGACAACTAATATAATTAAGAATAATTAAAAATCTAGATGAAAATGGCACTCGAACCCTTAAAAAGATAAAATTATGCATTAAAACGTGTAAATTAGTAAAAATAAGGTATAAAATAGGAAAATAAATTGAGATCAGTAGATAAAAGACTCAGAACAGACTAATAAAGCCTTGAAAACATATAGTAATGTTGTGAGAATGGAAACTTAAGTATTGGATAAAAACAGTTACCGAAAAGCCGTAAAAACGGGTAATTTAGCATTAAATAGAGAAAAATTAGAAAATAAGTGCTACAATATTTGGAATGATATTAATCAAGTATAATAACTTATATTGAGCCTTAGCATAAAATTTCATGAACCAAGATTTATTTCTTTCGCCTTATTGGTCGAAGTTAGTCGAATAAGGGCAAAATCGTCATTTTGCCCGAATATTCTAAAATTTCAGAATTTGGCACATTAGTTAATGTAGAATTGCATAACTAATCTGATATTAATGAGAAATAGGATCAAGGCACTCGAAATCACACAATTAGAAGCATAATTCACGATAAGGCAAATGTGAGTTTACTAACTTAAAGCCCCAATTTGAATTGATACATTTTTGTTAAATATTTTTGGGCTTATTATTATTGAATATGCATTTTGAATTGAATGATTGACTGAGAATATTGTGGGTACGAAATTATTCGTGAGTGTCGGCGCACGCTCATAACAAGATGAGCAAGGCCTATTATAGTTTGGAATTTGGAATTTAGAACAATGCCTTCTAGATCATTAATGTAGCGTGAGATGTATTGGTAGATCTATTGAGGTTGACCACCCGTACTCACTGATCAGCGCTCTAGTTGCGAAACATGGTGAGAAATACGATCGAATATGGGTCTAGTTTGATTTAGAGCTTACGATTAGTTTGTGCAACGTAAACCTAGCTAGTTTACGAACCAGCTATATTCTCCATTTGGAATCATGAATTGATTCAAGAATTGAATGAAAGGGAATAAATGATAAAGTGGAAACCAAACATTTTTGTTAGTGGACTCACCAATCTAGTGTTGACTTGTGGTTTTAAACTATTTTTCTGGTAACTAATGGGATTCATGGAGATATGGATTTGGTGGTACGAGGATGACTACGTGACGTGCAATCGAGTCTATATTACTTTCTAGTAGTGGTGGAATGTAATAGGGACCTAAATATGGGATGATAGACTCATCCTAAAATCTTTTGTAAACACTTTAGGGGATAATTAGTATATCCCAATTTTGTATATGAAAAGTGTTTTAATATAAATTATGTTTCACTTAACACTACTAAAATCATGGGTTAATATGAATTACTACCACGTAAGCCTTCTGCTATATTATTAAAAAAATTGGGGTGTTACAATTTCCAAAAGAGTTGTTGCATCAGTTTAAAAGTTGTAAAGATTCTCATGAATTATGGACAACTTTGAAGGAACGATGTGAAGGCAACGACCAATACAAAAAGAGTAAGAAGAAGGTCTTGAACAAGGAGTTTGATAACTTTAAACATTTTGATGGTGAAGGCGTTCCTGAATTAATCTCAAGATATTGTCATCTGTTATCTGAGATGGATACTGTTCAGATTAAGAAGGACGACAAGGAACTTAAAGAAAAATTACTTGAAGGTTTGCCATCAAAATGGGAATCGTATGTCTTGATGATTACAAATGACAAAGATTATTCGACGTTAACATTTGTGAAGCTGTTAGGCAAGTTACAAGCGAGAGATTTAGAATTGAAAAATGTGAATACAACACCTACCGAGGTCCAGAATCCTGAAGTTTACTATGGTTCAAATGCCGCAACGATTTCAGGCAAATTTGGTAAAGCGACAAGTTCTGCACCAGCAATTGCATTTGTAGCTGGGAGTTTGCCTGGAAATGAATCAAGTTCAGGAAGTGGAATGAGTTCAAACAATTATGAATACAATTATGGATAGGGAGGGTGTAATGTCTCAATTCCGGCAAGTAACCTGATGAACACAAGCAAGATGGCCATGTCGGTTACAACGACGAAAGATTATATGGCTCTTGTGTCTGCTTTGGTGTGTTCGTATTATGGGGTTATTACTGGGAAGGTGAGTAATGCAGAATTAACAGAAGAGGATTATGAACAAGTTGATCCGGATGATCTGGAGCTTATGGATATTAACTGGTAGTTTGCCATGCTTGCTAGACGGGTCAAGAGATTTCTGAAAAAGACTGGCAGGAAAGATCTTAATTAGGGAGGTCGAATTAGTTCTGATAAGTCTAAAGTGTGGTGTTATAATTGTTCCAATTTTGGACACTTTGCCCGAGAATGCTCTCAACCCAAGAAGCAGGAATATCAAAAGTTTGCTCCAAAGCCAAATGCTTCTGGAACCAATATTGCTTCGAATTCAGGGAGTTCTTCTAACTTAAATCCTAAATCTGAAAATACTAAAGCTCTAGTGTCTCAAGAAGACAAAACTTATAATTGGGGTAACCAATTTGCTGATTCATCTGCTTTGATTGTTCAACATTTGCAGGATGAAGATACCATGACAGAGTTTACCCAAGATGGTGATGAAGTGCATGAAGAAGCAATTGGTGGAGTTAGTGTTGAAAACTGTTATGAAGCAAAGGTGCCAAACTCAACGGATGATAATCGGTCTATTCTTGAAGAAAATTTTCTTTCATGGCAAATTCAATGTCTGAGAAAGTTGAATCTGATGCTACTCTCTTGCTGGAAAAGCAATATGAAGTTCTAACTAAAGAGAAGGAAGCATTGATCAAAGAATGCGAAGCTGCGAAAGCTGAGGCAATAGACACAGCAAATGATTTTGAAAATATGTATCAAAAGAGTCTCCCATTGAAGCATCAATATGAGAAGGCTCAGCAAAATGCTGTGGAAATTGCTGATAAGATGATCGCATTATAGAAAGAAATGCAAAACTTGTCTGATGAAAACAATAACTTGAAGCAGGAGGTTGGTACTTTGAAAAGAAACAACATCAAGGAATCGTTTTCTTTAATGGCCGATACATCAAAGGTAGTTTTATCAGTAGCAAGAGCTGATATGAATATTTACAAAGAAAGATGGGAAAGAACCACAAAGGATTTGCTATCAGTACACGAGCATTTGCGTCTTCAAAAATATGAATTTTCAACTTAATAAGATCTGCTCGTGTCTACACAGAAGGACTTGGCAAATAGTCAAATACTTGTGTCAGATCTTAAAATTGAAGTTTTTGAATTAGAACAAAAGCTTGACACTTTTCAAGTTCCGTCATCATTTACCAATTTTCATTACAATGTTCAAAAAGAAAATGAATCTGGTAAGTTTAGCCAAGTTCATCCTCCGGTAATCATTTCCAATGGTTCTTCATCTAATTTCAAAGTGGATGTTACATCTGAATCCACAAAGAATGTGGTTTCATCTCATGAAAAGAAAAGTGATCATCAATCAATTGATTCAAAGTCTGATAAAACTTCAACGAGAAAATCTGTCTTGGATTCTACGGTTGATGAATTGTTTTATAATGTTTTGGACTTTGATAAAATTGATGTTCTCATGTCTGAAACTGAAGCTGAAAGTTCAAAACCCACTCGTCCAACTGTTTCTAAGCCAGATCATCACGATTTGATTTTAAAGCATGATTTTCTATCTATCAAATCTGAGCTTAAGAAATTGAGTGAGTTTGAACAGAAACAGATTGCTCGAAGCAAATCTGTGGAGGGCAAAAAGGTTAAAAATGGTGGAGTTGGGTTTGTGCCTACGTTTAAACCAAAACATTTTGAACAAGGTTCATCGTCTATTGTCACAAAATCTGAAAAGGCTAAGGCTGGCAAACCAACTCAGAATGCTAAGATTGATAAGTCTGAGAAATGGGTAACCTATCTCTTGAAAGGTTCCGATGTGATGCATAGCGATAAGGATTTCTCATTAAATATGGTCAATCCAAATTTGATTGATAAAATCTTTGCGGGAGGTTATGATCCCAAGTATGATCCCAATGCGAAGAGTGTGCCCATTAGGAAGGGAATTGTAAAGTCATAATACCAATGGACACACTGGACTCGGAGCATTCAGATCATAATTCTGAGTCTGGGTTGGTTAAAAGGATTCAAAAATCTGTTCACAAGAAACCAACTAAACCAACTACTTTTCAGCCACCAAGGGTTTTTCAAAATCAAAACTTTCATGGATCTATTAAACCGAATTTCAGAAAACCAAATCCATATGTTAAAAGATCTCAATTTTATAACGATGATGGTTTTTATGATGAGTTTGGTAATGGACCAAATCAACCTTTTTCTTGGAAGGGGTCCATGTAAGGACCGAGAATTATGGCTTGTGTATTAAATAGTCACTTGGCGGATTAATTTGAAGGCCTAAGCATGTGTATAGGTGAAAATTAGTTGGGTTATGGGTATATTGGGTCATTGGGCCAATTTAGACATGTTTGGGCCTAATTAGATAGAGTTTAAGGGGAGTTTAATGGGCCTGTTTAATCAAATCCGAAAATTAGGTTTAGGATTTGTTTATCTATATAAACAAATCTTAATACTCATATTAGGAGTTAGCCAGTTGAGAGAGAGACAAGGAGGCTTTTCGGTTTCTATTGAATTTGTGTACCAGACGATTATTTAATCGTGTGCACACATCAAAGGTGATTTATATTGTTTGTTTGTTTAATCGTGTTCTTCATCGTTTACTATTTTCATCTTTGTTCTTGAATCAATCAATCGTCGGGATTCCGCACCTTCGAATGATCGTTGATATCGTGTAAGGATCGTTTCGGGACTTACAATTGGTATCAGAGCCAAGAAACGCAAGTTTCGAGGCTCTCGCGATATCCGATTCAAGTCTTTTGACAACTAACGGTTTGAGTTTGTGGTGATTTTTAGCGTTAGCACTGTTCGGAGGTGTTTTTGCAGGTTACAAGTCAAGACAGAAGTATTCGTGGTGCTTTGTTCATGTTTGAGAGACTTTTTGACCCAGCTCAAGGCTTTTCGACCAACACTTTTGATCGAAAAGCACCCTCTGTCGTGCATTGTTGATCGAGAAAGTCCCCCTGTGACTTTTTGATCAGTCACCTTCAATCGGAAAGTCCCCCTGTGCGACTTTTCGATCAGCCAAACAGCTTTTCGATCAGCCAAGACAGCTTTCCGATCAGCCAAACAGCTTTTCGATCAGCCAAGACAGCTTTTCGATCAGCCAAACAGCTTTTCGATCAGCTAAGACAGCTTTTCGATCAGCCAAACAACTTTTTGATCAGCCAAGACAACTTTTCGATCAGCCAAACAGCTTTTCGATCAGCCAAGACAGCTTTTCGATCAGCCAAACAGCTTTTCGATCAGCCAACCAGCTTTTCGACCAGCTTTTCGATCAGCCACACTTTCGATCAAAAAGTCCATTTTTCGATCAAAAAGTCCACTTTTCGATCCAAAACTTGACTTTTCTATCCAAACTTCACCATTTTCTATCCAACCCTTCGGCTTTCACTTTTCGATCCGGTCAAGACTTTCCGGTCCGAATTTGAACTAGACGTTCATCCAAAAGAGGTTCATGGCACTCATTCTACCAGGCGTCACCTCATGCACCAACAACAACGAGGTATGCCTAAACCCTAAGTGTCAGGTCATTTTGGGTGAATGTAAAGACTGGGAACGTAAGTTCATTAACGAAACATTAAATCGTGAACTATCTGATAGAGACCTGAGAGAATACAAAAGTAGGAATAAAAAATTAAGTGAAAAACTTGAAGCTGCCAAAGTCGATATTAAAAATCTTCAAAGGGAATTGAGTGATAAAACCACATATCTTAGAGTTGCTAACACAAAAATTGACACTTTAACCAATGAACTTGAAGAACTGAAGAATAAGTTTGGCCAATCTCAATCCACTCTTGAACACTATGAAAAAGCTACTAAACAAATGATGAAAGCCAGTACCTTATTTTATAATACTGATGAACGGATGAAGCATGTTAAGGCGAATTCGGGGTTAGGTCTTGGGTCAGATGAAAAAGATAAAAAATCCACACACACTGTTCCGATGCCATTAATGCATGAAATGATCTCGGATCATGTGAGCTCAAAGACCTCTTTAGACGCCAAGGCTGAAATTCTAAAAGCTAAGGCTGAAATTGAAAAAAAACTTGCTGCATGTCCTATTAAAATTTCTGCTCCTGTTTCTAACATTACTGACAATTCTATCAGTTGTGCAGATAAAGTTACCAAGGAGGCAAGGGTAAAAGATGAAAAGGAGAGTCCTAAGATTCAAAAATGTTCTTCTTTTGAAAATGTTGATTGGGACAAATTTAAATTTCCTGTGTTTGAGTCTGGTTCAAAACTGTCTGAGTCAGAGGTTCTAAACAAAAATTCGGTGTCTAGTGTTTTTAAGATTGGCAAGTGTGATGTGAAACCTGTGAAACCATTAAGAACTGTTAAAATCTTGAGAAGAGGTACGAGATCACAGGTTTCTGGTCCCAAACCCTCAACTGTTAATGAAAAGGTTTGTGAGAATAAGAAGGATAATGTTGTCCAAAATGTGTAGAAAGTGCGGGACGCCAGACCGCATGATTTTGTCCCGTACCCAGATGTTAAGTCTGCATATGACCAGTTTAAGCCGATACAGCGGGAGTACACTTTGACCACGAAGCCTAATGGTAAAACCCATTGGATCCACAAAAATTGTTCAAAACCAACTTGGATTTCCACTGGGCGTAACCAACCACAGGCTCCCGCATACCCAAAGAAACAATCTTGCCATGTCTGTGGTAGACCAGGACACGTGGCAAGAAACTGTTTATACCGACCTTATGAACCCTATTATCCGAAAAGGGTTCATCAGAGACCTAGTCCAAGGACCCAAAAACAGAGTGACCCAACTCCAAGGCCCGGTCCATCAAAACCCAAGGTGCAGAAACAAGAACCTCAGAGTCACAAAGTTCAGCAGAAACCCAAGGCTCCTAAGCAACGGCCAAAGACCATTTTTAAAGAAAACAAAGCATCTCAGAAATCTGTCAAAACAGCTTGGAGACCAAAATCTGTTGAATCCCCAACACCAGTTTTAAGATCTGTTTTCAAAACTGTTTCAAAATCACCCATCCATCCAAATCCAGTTTGTTCAGCTAAATCAAATGGTTGGAGGAAGGACAAAAGGTGGAATGTTTCAAAAGTTGTGAACTTGACTTTCAAGCCTACTGGAGTGTACAAGAAACACTCCAAACAATTTCAAGAAATAAGAGTTCAAAATTCTAATAAGAATCCACCGAGAAACCACAGGTTTTTGGGAAAGAAAATCACAAACCTAGAGATGTCAACAAAAAGGACATTCTCAGTCCAACCAAGGCAGCCACACCCCCAATCCCTGATGTTACCAAGGGAATGTTTTTAAAAGAAATTCTTTCACTGACTCTTCAGGTATACCCAGAACCACAATGGCCTGGGTACTTATGGCTAATTGATCTCTCACCTTGTGCAGGAACAGTCAAGGAGGACTTCCATTAACTTATTTGTTTATGAAAGTGATTGTTCCAGGCACATGATAGAAGGCATCTCTCAACTACATGACATGCAGATTCTCAATAGTAGGGATGTTCTTCTGGTAAGAGGTAAATCTGGCAAAATCAGCAAGGTACTGTCTTGATTGTTCGTTTCTTGGCTAATTTGATGTGAAGTCTGGTAGTGCATTAAACAAAACCCATTTCTGAAATTTTTCAAAAGATAAACTTTGAAGGTTAACTTGGCCAATTGTGTTTAGTGAGTCGATGTTTAGTGATGTGTCAGTGTGTTCAAGTTATAAAAAAAAACAAAAACAAAAAAAAAAGAAGGAAAAGAAAAAAATGTGTGTTGTTATTAAAAATCAAAAAGCAAGGGGAAGATTGTAAGGACCGAGAATTACGGCTTGTGTATTAAATAGTCACTTGGCGGATTAATTTGAAGGCCTATGCATGTGTATAGGTGAAAATTAGTTGGGTTATGGGTATATTGGGTCATTGGGCCAATTTGGACATGTTTGGGCCCAATTAGATAGAGTTTAAGGGGAGTTTAATGGGCCTGTTTAATCAAATCCGAAAATTAGGTTTAGGATTTGTTTATCTATATAAACAAATCTTAATACTCATATTAGGAGTTGGCCAGTTGAGAGAGAGACAAGGAGGCTTTTCGGTTTCTATTGAATTTGTGTACCAGACGATTATTTAATCGTGTGCACACATCAAAGGTGATTTATATTGTTTGTTTGTTTAATCGTGTTCTTCATCGTTTACTATTTTCATCTTTGTTCTTGAATCAATCAATCGTCGGGATTCCGCACCTTCGATTGATCGTTGATATCGTGTAAGGATCGTTTCGGGACTTACAGTCCAAGGTGGGTTGAGCATGGATTTAGGAATGATTTTGGTCCAAGGCATGATGGTAGGAGGGTCAGATATCAGAATTATGATGATCATTACTATTATGGAAATCCACACTTTAGGGGTCAATTTGTTTATCATGGTGATGTTCCAGATAGTGTTTCAGGTTATGATTCTCGATGTTATGATGATGTTCGTAATCATCGTATTTCTAACTGGAAGGGTTTGAAAACAAAGAAACAATAACCTGTTTTTGAGTCTGATAAAGGAAGTTGTGATTGATAAAAGAAAGTGTTTTAAATGTAAAAACCATGGTCATACATATCGGAAATGTCCGTTGAAGAAGCAAAAATCTGATAAATCAGATGCCGAAAAGTCTGATGAAGTTTCTGAGGGCTATCAGACTGAAATACCTGTTTCTCGGTAGTTCTAAAAAGATAGTCATATTTGTGGACTATAAGGGCAGAGTTCATTTTTATGATGAATCATCGGATTTTTAAAAACATAAACATGATAAGAAATCAGAAAGTGACTTTGAAAATGTTAAATCAATTCTGAAAAACTCTGCTTCTGGGTCCGCATTCTCTTCAAACGATAAGTGGAAATCTAAGGATTCTTCCAATGCTGGCAATGATTTTGTTGAAGATGACGGTCGACCCAAAGCGTCAAGCTTGGGTTCGTCCCGACACTAATCATCTTTGTTAATTTATGCAAGGATCTTCGCGACAACTCATGAACAACATTTGGGTTGTTGATAGCAGAGCATCCAGGCACATGACATGTGACATCTCCCTATTGCATGATGTGAAACCTTTTGATGGAGGAAAAGTCACATTTGCTGGTAACAATGTAGGTCAAGTCACTAGTATTGGTAAATTGTCATATGGTACGGTCACAATCGATAAAGTGGAATACGTCAAGGAATTGGAGTACAATCTTATCAGCGTCTCCCAGATATGTGATAAGCAATACACGACTTCTTTCACAGGGAGTGAATGTCTGATTCTGAAGCCTAGTTACAAGATTCCGGATGAATTTGTTGTGATGCGAGCACCGCGTTTCTCGAACTTGTACATGCTTGATACGAATTCAGCCAAAACAACTATTGTGGGTCAATTTTTTCTGTCGAAAGCTTCAGAGAAAGAATCCGTTCTATGGCATCTTCGCTGGGTCACATCCATTATCGTAAAATGAACGAATTAGTGCGTCGGGATCTTATAGAAGGGGTTCCGAAACATCAGTTTGTTTTTAATGATGTGTGTGTGAGTTGCAAGAAAGGAAAACAGAAGAGAAAAAATCACATCCACTGAAGAAGTACCACTCTATTGATGTTCCGTTGGAACTGCTTCACATGGATCTATTCGGTCCTGTGAATCATAAAAGCATTTCAAGAAACTAGTACTGTCTTGTGGTGACCGACGAATTCTCAATATTTTCATGGGTCGATTTTTTGGTCTCAAAAGATGAAGCTTTGAGGATCCTTATCAATCTAATCACTACACTTGAGTCTTTGTATAAGTTGAAAGTAAGAAGGATTCGCAGCGACAATGGCACGGAGTTTAAAAAAATCGTACATGAATTTAGTACGCCATATACTCCTCAGCAAAACGGCATTGCGGAGAGTAAAAATCGCACGATTATTGAGACAGCACGAACGATGTTGGCCGATGCTCAACTGCCGGTACATTTCTGGACAGAAGCGGTCAACACAGCATGTTATGTGCTGAACCGAGTGCTTACGGTCAAACGACTTGGGAAGACTTGTTAGAACTTCTCAAGAATCGTAAGCCAAATCTCAAATATTTGGAGCCTTTTGGGTGCCCTTGTACCGTGTTGACGTCTATGGGCAAGTTTCACAACAAGGTCTTTGAAGGCTTGTTTGTCGGTTACTCGAATCAGAAGAAACGAATATTCAACAAGCAGACTAGTACTATGGCAGAGTATTTACATGTTGACTTTCAATCCTACACTCTACCACCCAAAGGTGTTGGACCGGACTGAATGTTCGATTACAAGTCACTGTTTGACCAACTTGAATCAACACCAGAAGTATTTGATGATGTTCTTACTCGAGTCTATATTAATCTACAAGATGATACTCCAGTTCTGAATATTGAAACTCTGTCTACTCCAGATGTGCCTGTTGCTGATGATTACTTGACCGAAACAACAAATGATTCTACAATCATGGCTGATGATATGTCTTCTGATGATGATAATGAATTTCATGAAGCCGTGTCAGATCAGGTTGAGATTCATGTTCAACAAGTTGATCCACAAGTTGAAGCTACTTCAAGTGATATTGCGGTTAATTCAACTGAGAATGTGGTGGTTGAGGGAGATCATGTTCTTGATATTGCTGAAACGGTTGTTGTTCCGATTCATCAGACGCTCTTGATATTGCTGAAACGGTGATTTAAATGAAGGAGTGCGTACTAGACATCAAGTTGAGAGCAGTGCTTTGCTAACAATTCTGGAATCTGGTATTCAGGAAGAAGTTTTTCATTCATGCTTTCTATCCCAGATCGAGCCAAAGGATGTTGATGCAGCTTTACAAGACGGCTCGTGGGTGGAAGCGATGCAAGAAGAGTTGTTGCAATTCCAAAAGCTTGGCGTGTGGCACCTAGTTGACTTACCAATTGGTAGTAAAGAACTGTGCGGAACAAAGTGGGTTTACAAGTGTAAAAGAGATGATCGTGGAGTGATAGTCCATAACAAAGTCCGTTTGGTTGTGCAAGGGTTTTCTCCGGAAGAAGGAATCGATTTTAATGAAGTGTACGCACCGGTTTCCAGAATTGAAGCGATACGCATCTTTCTGGCATTTACGGCACATCGTGGATTCAAGGTGTTCCAAATGGATGTCAAGAGTGCGTTTTTATACGACAAAGTAAAAGAAGAAGTGTATGTCAAACAACCTCTGGGATTCTACGATCCTAATTATCCGGAGAAGGTATATAGGTTGGACAAGGCACTTTATGGTCTCCATCAGGCTCCTCGAGCTTGTTATGAGACTTTGTCCACTTATCTACTCGACAATGGATTCAAGCGTGGGTTGGTTGATTCTACTTTGTTTTGTCGAGAAACGGGGGAGGATTTTCTCTTGGTACAGATTTATGTTGATGATATCATATTTGGCAGCTCAAATGAAAAATTATCGAAAGATTTTGAAAAGTTGATGCAAACCAGGTTTGAAATGAGTTCGATGGGGGAAATGTCATTCTTCTTGGGGTTATAAGTTCAACAATCTGAAAAAGGGATCTTCATACATTAAACGAAGTATGTGAAAGATGTTCTAAGTTGATTCAAAGTTGAAGATGTTCGTATACCCGGAACTCCGATACAACTGTCGCATGGCCTTTGTCCTAACGAAGAGGGTGAAACAATTGACGCCACTCGGTATAGGGCAACGATAGGTTCATTGATGTATCTTACAGCTAGTAGACCTGATATTGTGTTTGCAGTGTGTTTTCGTGCCAGGTACAAGGCAGCACCTCGGGTTACTCACTTGAATGCAGTCAAGAGGATTCTAGCGTATCTGAAGGGTAATACAGATCTCGGGATCCGGTATCCTCGTGATGATAAGTTCGACCTATCGGCCTACTCAGATTCGGACTATGGCGGTTGCAAGATTAATTTCAAGTCAACCACGGCTGGATGTCAATTTTTAGGCGATCAGTTGGTGTCATGGCAGTGTAAGAAGCAGACGTCCGTTGCTACATCCACGGCAGAAGTTGAATACATAGCAGCTGCGAGTTTCTGCTCCCAGGTTTTATGGATACAACAGCAGATGCGGGATTACGGTTTGCAGTTTCTTACTACTCCCATATACATAGATAACTCTACTGCAATATGCATTACCAAAAACCCTGTTCACCACTCTAAAACTAAACACATCGACATTCGTTATCATTTCATTCACGACTGTTTTGAGAAACACTTGATTGAACTGCAAAAGATCCATACTGATTTTCAAAAGGC
The DNA here is from genome assembly GCA_039602395.1 of Deinandra increscens subsp. villosa. Classification (NCBI taxonomy): domain Eukaryota; kingdom Viridiplantae; phylum Streptophyta; class Magnoliopsida; order Asterales; family Asteraceae; genus Deinandra; species Deinandra increscens. The sequence goes on from JBCNJP010000006.1 coordinate 39,306,731, forward strand.
GGATCTTTTACAAATACTTCCAGCTTAGTAGCTGTCGGTTGATCACTTTTTGCTTTTGTTTTATCTTTCGTTGCATGTTTTACTTTTCTTATTACAAAATCCAAAAATAGAGTTTTGTATTTTAGGGGGAGAAAATCAGAAAATATAAAAAAAAATTTGAAAAATGCAAAAAGCATAAAAAAATGGAAAAATCAAGAATTGAGAAATTGATCCGACCAAGCGAGAAATGATATTACATCAGCGTGTGTTATTAACCATGGATAAAGTAAAAATAAAGGTTGTAGGTACTTGTTTGGTTAGTTAAATGCGTGAAGACAAATATGATATATGCTAGTATGATATAAACATAAAATCTTTGTTGAGTATTGTGAGGCACATCATGATGATTATTGTGTAATTTTGGCAAATAAAAAAATGAAAATAGCAAAAACAGAATAAGAGATGTTCTGGTGTATGCATGCGTTCATTTTGCAAAGATTTCAGCTTGTTTGATTTTCTTTATTTTGTCAAACGATCATCCTGATTGGTGTTCGTTTGACGTTCGGCTTTATTTTCTTTGGTGTTTCGTATAACTCATCAGACTTTCTCTGCGTGTGCGGGAGCACCGACCTGATTGTTGTTGGGTTATACAACTTCTGCTTTATTTTCTATTTCTTGTTTTCCTAAACAATCAGAGTTTCTCTGCGTGCTTACCGGACGACCTGATTGTTGTTTGTTTAGGGTTTTGCTTTATTTTTGCATGAAACACCATGGACGATAAATCTATATGGAAATTAAAATTCTCTGAAAAATATAAAAATAGAATAAGCCAGATTACCAGTATTTCGGATTGTGTGGGCTATCATATTATCAATGCATGCTAAATCATACCTTAACATATCAGAACGCTATAAAAATTGATCTGCCTGAGCTGAAATAAATTGAAAAATTGTATTTGCTGCCAACTTGACTTGTATGCTGATTAAAATTGAAATTGAAGTGTGTCTGATGCACATTTGCTGATATGATCTTGCGTCTAGATCTTTCTCGCAAAAAATAAATTTAAGTTATATTAGTTTTTAATTCTATTATTTCATTTCTGTTTGGTTAATTGTTTTGAATATCTAAAAATCTCAAAAGATTTTAGGTGTGTTTTAGCATAATCTTGTAAAAATCCAAAAAGGTTTTCAGTGTGTTTGAAATGTTTATAAAAATCAAAAAGATTTTTTTTTTCTGTTTTATTTTCGATCAACCAATAGTGAAAAATCAAAATTATGACGGATACAACCAAACGGATTTGAATTCAGAAAATTCATCATCGAATTGAATAAAGTTTGATGAAAATTGTCAAATCTTAAAACTTTTGGGGTTCAATTTGGAGATTCATCAAATTCAAGGGTTAAATTTGCAAAAATTTGGGAAAAATCCGAACCTGGAGTTCGGTTGGTCCGAAGTAGGCCGAGGTTAGAGTTCGGACACATATCGGACAACCCGAAGGTAGAGTTCGGACAAGCTTGGAGACCGAACGTTTAGTTCGGAAGGAGTTCGGACCTTCGAACTCCACTGGCTATAAATAGCCAAACTCAGAGTTTGGAGATCTCTATTTCTCTTTACTCCGAACTCTTACCGAACTGCTGCCCAAGTTTTAAACTTCCGATTAACTACTTGTTTGAACGATTTGAGAGTGGTTTTAGGTAGGAAACTTGATTCCGAGTACACTGGTGGTCTTTGATTACATTTTTGGTCAGGTTTAATGGGTTTTCTGTTCGAAAACAATGATCCGAGGGTTTTCAACTCATAGATCCAAAAATTAACCATTAAATACTTGATTTAAGAATATAAAAAATGGTTCTATGGGTTTGTCATTAAAAACCGCTTCATGGGTTCGATTTTTAGGATCTGATTTTTTCTAAATCGATTGGTTTGAGATTCAAACCTCTCGGAGTTCGTCAGGCTCCGAACATGGAGTTCGGACATTGTTCGGACATTGACCATGAGGTTCGGACGTTGACCTAAGGTCAACGTTGACCTAAGGGTTCGAACCAGGATCGGAGGCTCAATTTGAGTTCGCACCAAGTTCGGACATGGTTTGGACCAAGTTCGGCCATGATAATTTTTTGACTGAAAAGTTGTTTGTTTGCGCGAACGGCAACGAATTGACGAAACTGGTGAACATATCTGTTAATAACATGGAATTTAATGAACTTTCTGTTTTATGTGTTTTCTATATATGGCTGACAATTTGAAAGTTGGTGACAAACATAACGTGTGTGCTTATCTTGGAGTCGCAAGATCAAAACTCACCAAATCGGAGGATCTGGAATTTTTGATTTTCTACGTCGATCGAGGATTCATTATGCAATCACTCAATCATGTGACGTGTATCGTGATATTGTGCTGGAGTTTTGGAGTACTACTAGAACGATCACTGAATGATCCTATCAGAATATCGACAACAGTTCAGAATCGAACGGTGGAATTCATAGAAGCGGATATCAAAAGGGTATTAAAATTGACTGCCGATTCAACAACAGAACCATTGGAGATTTTACAAGCTGATAACGTGGCACTGTTAAAGCGGATTTGGTACACTGAAGATCCAAGCAAATAGTGGGTTTACAAATCGTCACTGAGTGTTCCATACAAGTATTTGGTGCATGTGTTGTTGGTGTGTCTGGGACGCAGAATATCAGGGCATGATGAGGTCAACCAGATGATACTTTCATTGCTAAATGCCTTGGTGATGAACCGTCCTTACAAGGTTGCTATATTGATCTTTCATTATATGAGAGATAATCTAACTCAGAGGCAAAAGAAAGGAGCAATATATCCAAGGTTTCTGCAGTTGATTCTGAATGATTTATATCAATATTTGGAAAAGAATGATGATCACAAGATGGAGCTGAAACACATGAATGAAGCCAGCGTGGGTGCTTTGGCATCTTATCAGAAAAAGACTCCTGCTGAATAGCCAAACCTGAAAAGGCTGATTGGTCATTTGGCTAGTCCTGATTATGTGGCACCAGTTCAAAGTTCATCTCGTCATTCTGAAGGAAGTGATTCAAAGGAGTTAGACTATAGTTGGATTGTGGAATAGAATCAAATACCACAACAAGGAAGGGTAAAAAGACCAAAGAGACGATTACCAGTTGTACAGGAACCTATGAATCCAGAACCGGTATTCTCAGAACCACCTGTTTCTGAACCGGTGGTCTTAGCACAAGAAGTTCCTGTAACTGTTAACGTGACTGAGACACCAGCAGTTAACACCTTGATAGATGAAGATGAATCGGATGATGATGATGATGAATTTTTGAATGTTGGGGCTAACTCTGAAGATGTGTCAGATACAAACAATCCGTTTGTACGCATCAAGATCAACTCAAATTATGTGAAGGTAAGAAAGAGTAGCGATGAACATTTCGCGTACCGAACCAGTTTGAACAAAAGAAACGATCGTTACAAAGATCGTGTGTATGCTGATGTTGCCTCATCCGAGTCAGACAAAGATTACAATCCTGAAGCCGATGTTGTACATGGCAAAGGAAAACAACAAGTTACTGGTACTTCTTTGACTCCGTCAAAGAAGAGGAAGAAGTCAGTTGCTGCTAGTGGCCGAGGAAAGAAGCAGAAGCAGAAAGGTCAACAATTTATTTTGAAGCCTTGAGCCGGTGTATCTTCTTCTGATAGTCCTGCAATGTATTTGCCAGAAACAACTACAAATGTTCAGACTTCCGTTTCTGATGTTCAGTCTGAGTTTCTTCAAAACTTAATGAATGCAGATCGATCTACAACTGTTGGCACCGCACCTTCAGCAAGTGCTGGTGCATAGTTTGTTAATCACCCAATGGGTTATACACCCACGACTCCTGTTTTCTCAACAGCAACAACAGCCATAGCTTCTAGTCGTTCATCACCAGATATCAATTTTAACTTTGATCAAGGTTCTATGTTGTTCTCCCAGGCTAGTATTCTTCAGAGTGCTCTAACCGATCAGCAAGCACAGATTGATGTTTTAAAGGCTACAACTAAAGAGCAATCGAAGATGATTACTGAGCTAAAAACAAGTAATGATGAATTGAGGGCACAAAATCAATCTCAAGGTCAATTGATTACTATATTACAGAGTCAGGATTTAGTTAAAGATCGGGAGATTCTTCGTTTGAATAGAGCTAGTCAGACCCAAAGTTCCTTGCTTCTTGAAATGAATGAGCAAATAAAGTTCTTAATGCATAAATTTAAAGCTCAGGGGGAGATTGGTGATAGTTCTGGTTGTCAGGAAGACTACATGAAGTTTTTGAATGACGATCCCGATCAGGATGATCCTCAAGGGAATGTAGGTGGAGGATCAGGCCCGACTGGAACCACTGTTTCGGGTGCTGGGACATCTACATCCCAGGGGGAGAAAGACTCGAGAGAAGCAATTCCAATCACTTCGGTCCCGTCAAATCAGGCTGCGGTTAGTTTGGGTGAATTCAAAGAAATGCTACAAACACTTGAAGAAGGAGAGTTTGTTGGTGATCTTACAGCTGAACAACTGCAAGCAGTGTTTGATTTGAATGATGAGGATATGAAGAAGGCTTCTGAAGCTGAACCAAGGAAATATGAATCGTCTAATCTAGAGTCTGATGAAGATGAGGAAGATATCTTTGATGAAGAAATTGAGATCGAAGACATTATTGAGGAAGAATATCCTGGTATGTACTCAAATTTCAACGATCAGGCTGGTGATGATTTTGAATTATTTCCTAAGCAGAAGATTGATGAAGTTGAGGAAAGGTTGAAGAAGAAAGAGGTTGAGAAACCTGAAGAGCCGATTGCTAAAGAGGCTAAGGAACAAGAATAAGGGTCTTTGACGAATACATGAAGACGTTTCATGCCAACTATGTTCCTCCTCCGAAGCCAATCAAACAAAGATCATATGTCAAATTCAAGGGCCAAGCTTCGGGTGATATTATCAGTTGGATGTATGCTGATAGTTTGAAGTGCTATGGGATTAAATGTCAACACGGTATCTAGTACTTCAAATGTGCAAGAGATTTCAGCAGTTTACCTGTTTGGGATATTCGAGAGTTGACACGAAAGCCTTTGTGCAATTATGGCACTGACTGGAAGGGTTTTCACTTCAAGAAGCTTATTGAGAAGGAATGCCGAGAAGGATTTCAATTTTTGAATCCTCAAAAACCAAAAAGGTGTCGACACCCAACAAAGATTCATAAGAAGACCGGGAAGAAACTGATAATATGGATTTTCAAGAAGAAGCCTGCTGTGATAAAAAAGATTCCACTGATGAAGATGGAGTTAGATTTCATTAATGATTTGAGGTGGTGGTAGTACAACGAAAAGACTGGTGAAGCTGTGATTGTGCTGAAAGAAGAGAACAAAGTTGTGAAAATGTATGATCCGATGTGGCTGATTAATCCGTCCAAGGCTGTTATAGATGTGCTTTATTACAATCAGATCCCGTATCATCCTGATCATATGGAGTAGGCGTTGCAGTTTCAAAGGGTGATACGGATTTGTTTTGCTTTCAATATCTATGCCGGGCATAATCATGAGCTGATATGGACTGGGAATGTGGCTGCTGATGTTCAAGGCTGATGAAGAACGATCCAACATTTTCCAAGGGGGAGTTTGTTGATACCTCATGTGGCAACATGATGGATTAGACCAAACGTTTTGAAGACTTGAAGATTTTAACCAAGGCCTGCTGGCCAAACTCTGGCCGAACCCAGGCCGAACCTAGGCCGAACCTAGGCCGAACCAGAGATTCGGATCAGCTAGGAGTTTGGACAGCAGGTTGTCCTATATATAGGTTGATAGCTTAGTCTTTTGTAACGAGTTTTGCAATAGTGTGTGTTTTGTAAGGTGTAAGCAGTTCTGATTCTCTCTGTATTTCGTGCTTGATATTGAATGAGAGATTGAATGTTATATTTACACGTATTGTTGTTTATTAACTATCACATTGATGTCGAACTAAGCCAATCCGTACGCTCCAGACTTTTCAAAATGAATTGGCCTGGAATGCAGATTCTGAAGCAAAAATGACACATGCTCCATTTACAATTGCTTTAACTGCTCATCATGATGATGATGATAGCATTTTAACTGATTCTGATTCCAATTCGACAATATCAATGATTAAAGAAGTTAAAGTTGAAGAATCAAGATGTCTTGAATGTTTAAGGCTGAGTAAGAAGGTTGCAAGTTTTGAGGAAAGGTCTAAATTGTCAACTGAAGAGATTGTTGTGCTCAAGAAAGAATTGGATTTTTAAAAGAAATATTAGGAATTAGTTCATGTTTACGAGGATGTTTTGATAGAAAAGAGCAAGTTGGCAGAAGAATGTGAAAAAGCCAAAGCTGAAGCGTTAGATGCAGCTCAAGATTTTGAGAATCTATTTGAGAAGAGTTATCCGATTCAACAAAAGTATGAAAAGGCTAATGCTCTTATTGTTGAAACTGCTACGACTGTTGAGAAGCTTCAATACAAAATTTCGATGCTTCAAGATAAAAACACTACTACAAAAACTGCCTTCCTTGACACGCGAACGATGACACTCGGTCATTTCTTGACGTGCAAAAAAAAAGTGTCATATTAAAATGTCAAGAATAGATAAATCCTAAGTATAGATGACGCGTATTTTCGCGTGTCATGAATTTCTTTCATATTTAGAAAGAAAAAAAACACAGAGGACACTTATAATGTGCGTGTCAAGAAGCCTATGTCGTTTTTTAATTTTTCCCCAAAAAAATTCCCCAAAAGTTGCCCTAATTTCATTTCTCAAACCCCCCCCCCTCCCCACCCGCTGACACACAACGGCGTATCTCCTCTCCCTCTCGCTGGTGCCATATCTCCTCTGCAACGTACACGCCACCGCCACACACCCCTCGTCGGCACCATATCTCCACAAAATCGCTGCGTCCACCCATCGTTCCTCCACCTCTTCGCCTCTGCAACGTCCACGCCTTTGATGTAGCCATAAAAGGGAGTAGACGAGTTCCCGTCGCCGCTTACAAATTTGCTCGATTGATTTGAGAGGGAGGATTAATTTGTTTTCTCTTTTCCGAATTTGAGTTTGCAATTGAAAATTTCTTTTGTATTTCAGTTGTTCTTCGACTGAGTAGTTCTTGTTTAGGGCTCACAATCTTCTTCACTATTTCTCAGTGTACGTGTGAGAACCACCGTCACCACCACCGATTCCAACTCTGAGATGGGACGAATTGGAAGTAGATTTCAAAGAAGAGCAACAACAAGAGATGCCTCCCAAGCTCCGATTTCACTTGTTCCCTCGAAATCGAATTTTTGGTTCCTTCGCTCTCTTCTATTCTTCATAAACTCAGGTTTGACTTCTGATATCTTCATCAACTTAGGTTCGAATTTGGATTTCTTTAACTGTGTTTTGAACCTTTTGGATAGTTTCTTATCTTAATTTTGAAGGTGAAGTCTCGAACAAACTCAGTTCTTTTGTTCTTGTTCAACAAACCTAAAGTTTAGATTTTTCCAGTGCCAAATTCTAAGGTTAGTATGCTGCTGTAAATTTCATTACTGAAACTTGAGTGCTTGATAAAATGTAGCTGATTTGTAATTATAATTGGTGAAACTGAGTCCAATTCTTAGTCTCCTTGAAGAAGAATTTGTAATTTTCTGATTTTTATAAGCTTGAAATGACTCTGATGTGTTTTCATGTTTTTGTAGTTAACATTATTTCTTGATAAATTTAAAAGGTTGGTGACGCAAACAAAGACCACGCTTGTTGGGAAAGACCTGAAGACATGGCTATACAGAGAATCGTTCTAAAAATCGACAAAAACAACCCTGGAAGTGACTTGTTTATGTGACCTGTTTACAGTTTTAGCTACTAGAATGACTTGTTTATGTGACCTGTTTACATGTAAACGGGTTGAATTTTAGCAACTGTATGCTGATGGGCATCATGTACTAATAACCAGTCAAGTTTGTATAAAGAATGCGAGGGGTAGAAGGGAGAAATATATGCAACAGGTAGGGACTTTGATATACTAAAATGAATTTGATTCCACATTTGGAATATAGTCAAATTTTAACTCGCTTGAGAGTCGTTATTTAATGTTTTTTCATAAGTACATGTATTAGACTAGTTTAGGGACTTTGATATACTAAAATTATGTCATGATTAATGCAGCCACGAGAAAGGAGGTTATGATTAATTTAGTAATGAAATTTTGCTTAGTTTCGTGCAGGTGGGAGTGCTGGAAAGACTTGCTTCTTGGTTACTGGACATATGGCATATTGTGTAGTTTTGGAATGCTTGTTATCAAAGGACCAAGGTTTTCGTCTTTGCAATTAGTTATATTTTTGTTTATACCTATTCCAGCCTGCAACTTAGGTAAAGGGAAGTAAATCCTTGCTGATAATCAACTTCTCTATTGTATTTAGATGCTGTAATTGGTTTTCCTATTTTGTTTCAGGGGTGTGAAGATTATGATTCTTCACTTGGTAGCTGTAAGTTTTCTGTCTTGTCTTGTTTACTTATTAATCTCGTTTGAAGTTGTTTCACAACTATACCAGTACTTAATTTCATCTTCAACTGATCAGGTAGGTCATATGTTACTTTAGTTACACTGATAGTAACAAATACAATAAATAACTACTTTAGAATTTGAACTTATTTAGGGTGAAAAGAATGATAAGTTGATTTGGGGGTTTTAAATACTATCAGGCTGTTATAGATGCATAGGCATTTGATTTGCCAAAGGCTGTAGCCAAATTTGCTTGTGCATCTGCAAGGTGTTTTGAGAATGCTGAAAATATTATTAATCATTTCGTCAAGAGTTGCAGCCCAAGAGATATGGTTTCATTTCTTTGTGAGGTATGTTTTCTTTATTGTTTTCTTTATTGTTATCGTCTTAAGCATAAATGCAAACTTTAGAAAAACGGTCTCCTCCGCCCTCCCTCCTCCGCCGCCCTCCATCCCCCATCCCTCTTCTCCAGCCTCCGCTGCCCTCCCCCTCCGCCCTCCCTCCTCCTCCGCCCTCCATCCCCCATCCTCTTCCGCCGCCGCCCTCCTCCATCTCTCCCTTCCTCCAACCCCTGCCGCCGCCCCTGCCCTCTCCGCCCCCCTGCCGCAGCCTCTCTCCCCAGCAGCCTCTCTCTGCCCTGTCCTCTCCGCCCTCTTGCCGCCGTCCCGGCCGGATAGTTTGCAGCCTTAAGCTTGCTGCCCCAACGTTCCGGCGTACCAGTTTGAATTCTGGTCCGCCGGATTCCTTGGTCCGCCGATTATCTGGTCCGCCGGAGAGGCTGGTCCGCCGGATCCCTTGGTCCGCCGCCGCTCTGATCCGCCAGACTGCCTTGGTCCGCCACCGCTCTGGTCAGCCGGACTGCCTTGGCCCGCCGGACTGCCTTGGTCCGCTGATTCTCTGGTCCGCCGGAGAGTGGCTTTCGCAAGACGCATATGATTGATTTTCCAACGCATCCAGCCGTCGGCGACTTAACTGGCAACAACAATTTTTTTCTTTGCTTTTTAATTATTTTATATTAATATTGAAATACCCTAAGCTTTGACTACTCAAATCCGTTGACCTTCTGAAAAAAAAATTGACTCCCAATTTCAACTCATTAGGTTATATTCCATTGCCAGAAGATTTAATGGGATAAAATATACTTTAAAGCCGAACCCCCCCCCCCCCACCCCGGACCACCCCTCGGAACCCAACCCGAACCCGCGCCGGACCACCCCTCCGAATCACCTCGCCGAATCTCCCGCCGTACCATAGCCGAAACCTTGACCGCCCGCCGTTTCATCACCGAAACCGGCCCGAACCGGGTTCGACCTCCCCCCACTTGCGTGGGGTGATGTAATTTTCCTCCTTGGGGCCGGGGTCTGTCAACCTCTCTGTTGGTTTTCCCGGTGGTGCTTTCTCAGCACTCTCTCCTCCTACTCGCGTTTCCTCTCGAACCGCGCGTTTATATGGCTTCCACCTCGGTGCCGTCTAGGGGCTCTGTTTTATGCCCCTTACGCTCATTCCACTGTTGCCCTGATGGTGGTATTGGCTCTAAAGGGATCTCCCGCCTCATCTCGCACCTCAAGAGCCTTCACCTTTCGTCCGATGAGCGTCGGGACTCCATCCGGGAAGCATTGGCCTCTGATGCCGGGGTTTTTTCAGCTATGGACGCGGCCTTAAAAGGCTGCGGTTATTGGATATGCGGGCAGTGCATGAAAATTCATGCCTTGAGCCGTAGCTGCCACCACCCCGACGAGGTTGTCCGGTTAAGCGCCTCCGATGATGACATCGTTTGCCACATCTTAGGGATCCCCATACCGTCCCCCCTGTCCTTGTGCCTAATGACCCTTGCTCTTTTCCGTTGGATGGGGGGCTGCTCGATCGGGTTTTTAAGGCCCGCGTCACTACTGTCAAGAGCATCCCCCACAGTTGTCGTCTCGCCTTCTCCCAGGCACTTAAATTTGCCCTCCTTCGTGTAGCCGCCCACCCAGGTTCTGATGAGGCTTGGGTTAGGCTGCTTCTCCTCCCCCGGTGCACCCTGCAGGTTTTCAGACCTCAGAATCGGCATGATTGCCGCTCTGGGAACCGGAAGGCTCTGCAGTGCAAATCCATCATGACATCCCTAGCTACTTGGGGGAGGGAAGGGGGTTTTGAACAGCTGGTTAAAGGTATCCTTGACAATCCTGGTGGGGGGGCTAAGGGGTCTCCTGGCACTGTTTCTGACAAGAAGGGGGACCAAGCGCAGCCCAACGTCACGCGATGCATCCGAAAAATCGCCGACGGTCATTTCACTGCGGCCGTGAAGGTGCTGTCTTCTTCTGGGGTGGCGCCGTACAACGACGAAACCACGCGTGCCCTAGAAGCCAAGCACCCGTGCTTCCCGTCGCCGTCTATGCCCTCGACTCCCTTCTCTGAGCCCCCGCTTGTCTCGAGTGGGGTGCAGGTCCTTGAATGTATAAAATCCTTCCCGAAAGGGACGTCGTGTGGAAGGGACGGATTGCGTGCCCAGCACCTTATGGACAGCTTGTGTGGGGAAGGGTCTGCTACAGCTAGGGACCTCCTGGATGCTATTACAACGGTCGTTAACCTTTGGCTGGGGGGGCGGTGTCCGGTTGGCTTAGCGGAATTTGTTGCCTCGGCCCCCCTAACGCCGCTCCTTAAGCCTGATAACGGGATCCGTCCTATTGCCGTTGGCACTATCTGGAGGCGGCTGGTCTCCAAGGTTGCGATGCAAGGGGTCTGTAAGGCAATGGCTAATTACCTTGGCGACTTCCAGTTCGGGGTTGGGGTATCGGGCGGCGCCGAAGCTATTCTCCATAGCGTCAACCGTCTGGTTGAAGAACGATATTGTGATGGGGGGCTCGCTATGCTTACGGTCGATTTCTCCAATGCTTTCAACCTGGTTGATCGGTCGTCCCTGCTTCGTGAGGTCAGGCTTCGATGCCCGTCCATTTCGCCTTGGGTTGACTTCCTATATGGGCAGCCTGCCCGCTTATACCTGGGGAACGATCATATATGGGCCACTACTGGGGTTCAACAGGGTGACCCATTGGGGCCCCTCCTGTTTGCCCTCGTCCTTCACCCGCTTGTGCTCCATATCCGTGACAATTGTCACTTGTTGCTCCATGCCTGGTATCTCGACGATGGTACGATTATTGGGGACACTGGGGAGGTTGCCAAAGCCCTCGGGATTATCAACGAGAGAGGGCCGTCGTTGGGGCTGACCCTTAATATTCGGAAGACGGAACTCTTTTGGCCATCATGCGATGGCAAGAAAGTTCGGCCGGGCCTCTTCCCTGCTGACATCAGCAGACCCACCAAGGGGGTGAAGCTCCTTGGGGGGGCTGTTAGTCGGGATGGCCAGTTTATTCAGGGGCTAGCTGCGAGGAGGGCTTCTAATGCTGCCGATCTTATGCGCCTCCTCCCTACACTAGACGACCCTCAATGCGAACTCCTCCTGCTTCGTTCGTGCATGGGGCTCGCCAAACTTCTCTTTGGCCTAAGAACTTGCCCCCCCACCCACATGATGGCAGCAGCTGTTGGTTTTGATAAGGATTTGCGGGCGGCCGTTGAGGATATTGTTGTGTGTGGGGGTCCCTTCTTTGGGGACTTACAATGGCGTCTTGCCTCCTTGCCGACTCGGCATGGGGGTCTTGGGGTTTATTCGGCGGTCGAGGCAACCTCGTACGCCTTTGTGGCTTCGCGTGCCCAAACTTGGACTCTACAAGACCATATTCTTCGGGAATGCGGGGGCTGTGGCATGAGCCCCGACTATGAGAATGCTTTAGCTGGTCTCCATGACATTATTCCGGGCTTTGATCTGAGCGGTTTCACCAATAAGGACACCGCCCCACCAAAAGCCCAACGCGTTTTGGCGAATGCCCTCTTTGGTAAAAGCACGCTCGAGATGGAAGCAAACTTTGAGATGACAGTTAGGCAAAAGGCCGTTTGGGATTGCCTCCGACAGCCACATGCGCAGGATTTCCTCCATGCTCTCCCTATTGATGGCTTGGGGCAACACATGTCGCCTGTTGAATACCGGGCCATTCTCAAGTACCGCCTCATGGTTCCTCTGTTCCCGGTGGATGAAAAATGCCCCGTCTGCAACAAGGTGTGTTTGGATTCGTTCGGGGAGCACGCCGTACACTGCAAAGAGCTCCCAGGTTTTAAATATCGTCATGATGTAGTAAGGGACGTTCTGTTCGACATCTTCAGGCGGGCTGGGATCTCAGCCAGGAAAGAAGCTCCTGTTAATTTCCTGTCTGACCCTAGGGATGGGCGTTCCACTCTCCGGCCGGCCGACATACTTGTTTTTGGGTGGCAGAATGGGAAACACGCTTGTGTTGATTTGACGGGGGTTTCCCCTCTTGTGGGGCTAAGGGCCAGCACTTTCACAGCTGGTCAGGCGGCGTCCAGGGCAGCTGCTGGAAAGGTTAACAAACATGAGAAAGCGTGCATTGAAAACCAACATGTGTTTGTTCCTTTCGCCTTTGACACCTTCGGCCATCTAGAGACAGAGGCGGTGGCCATGTTGAACAGGATCCAGAAAGTCATGCGCGGGAATAGTGCGACCTCTAGATTGAAGAATGTTGTTTTTATACGGCTAGGGTTTGCTATTCAAAAGGGGTTGGCGGCGCAGCTTGTTGCCCGCCTTCCCAGCGTATTGACTTAAGTCGTGTATGTTTATTTTGATGAATGTTATATAAACAAGGGTAAATTAAGTTGAACTTGTCAGCATTTGATAAACATTTATCAATAGTGTTCATGACGTTAATCTCAAATCATAGCTATTAGAAATAAGATTTACCTTATGCTGTATTGGGGATGGTAATAGTTTGGGTTATAAAGTATTGCATTAATAGGCTTTATTGTTGAGTTTCTTATAAATGATATCACACTAACTGATCAGTTTATTTTCTCTTGTCACTTGTAGAAATAAACTAACAAAACTAAATGAAATACTTAGGTTTTGTCAACAAATAGTTGTGACCCGAATTAGGAGGATTCTTATGCACTTCACTACATTGCAGATGAATACGTTGTGACTCGTTTTAGATTTTCTTTTGTTCGTTCTTTCAGGATTGGGAATTTAGCTCGGAAATGCTATGTTGACAAAAGCTAATCATGGTTTCACTTGCTGGTCTGAACACAATTTCTTTTTATTTTAGGTGACAATCGTACTTAATACAAAGTTTGTTTGTTTGTCTTTTTTTTACTATAAATATCATGCAGTTTTTTTGGCCCGCTAAAACCATTAATATGGTTAACAAAAGAAGGGTACAACTACTGGTGTATGCAAATTTTATTTTCTTAAAGGTTTGTGTGCTACATCTATTAATTCTAAGTGCAATTTCAGGGAAAATTAATTTGCTGAGTTAACTGTTGCTGACCAACAACCATTCAGGTTAGTAGATCCTTAATTTATTAGATTGTTTTGAGTCAACTAAACCAACTGATGGTGGACTTTAATACGGACCTGTGGGCTTTTGAATCACCCAAATCCGAGTTCGTATGACCAAGATATGACCAAAGCAAGCTTAACGGGTCAAAAATCATCCATCAGGTTACAACTGCGATTTATGGAATTTATGGCAATTGAGCAGCTGATTTTGACCGATTTAGCTTGATGATATGGTAAAGTACATGGAGACGAGTCCGTGGCCTTTTGAATCACCTCAATTGGAGTCGGTATGAGAAAGATACGATATATTGTGTTAGCTAGACTTATTATTATAGGTTTATTGTTAGCATACTAAATCAATTTGTAAACTCATGTTAACTTTATAATGTTGTTATATATATATTTAATGCATTATTTTTTTATAAGTGTGTTTTTTATGAGGTTAATTGCTATTAAATGTGGAAATTAGTGATTCTATTAAAAATATTTTTAAAATTTTTTTTTTACATTCTTGACGTGCAAAAATGTGTGTCATCTCTCTTTATGACGAGGGCTTCCTTGACGTGCATTTTATGACGCTCATTGCGCGTCATAAAATGCGCATCATTGTTCGTGCGTCAAGAACTTCTTGACACGCATTTTGCGCGTCAAGAAGCTTCTTGACCCCGGCTTCCTTTACGCGCATTTGCGTGTCAAGAAGACCCTTTCTTGACACGCATTGCACGTCAAGAAAGGCCTTTTTTGTAGTAGTGAAATGTTCTTTATCGTGACAAGAATGAAGTATTGACTAAAGATGTTGGGATTTATAAAAAGAAGAGAGAAAGTGTGCTTGAAGAGTTGTTTGCTGAATGTGAGATCAGGAAACTACAAGCTTATGAATATGATGATCTCGATGTAAAATTCATCAAGTCACAAAAGGAAGTGTTTGAGGCTCAATAGAAAATTAATGAATTACAGCTGGAAATTTTGGAGTTAAAACAACAAGTAAAGAATTGCAATTTGTCACCGACATTGCTGAATTTCTTGTACAAGCAGGATAAGAGTGAGGAGAATTCTAAGAAAGATGATATTCACATGGTTCCTCAACCAGTGGATTTCATTGAGTTAACATATGCTCCGCTTGATCCTAAAGGTGAATTGCATGATTATTCGGAATTTGCCACTCCATCCCAGAAGAAGAACTCAAAGTCTAAGAAGAAAGAAAAGCCTTTGGGTGATGCTCCAAAATTTACCTCAAAATCTGTTTTTCTGGAGAATGAAAAGGTGTTTGATAAGGTTGCTTCAAGTTCTTCATCTGGAACCGAATAAGAAAAAGTTTTGGTTGAGAAGAACAAGCTGAAATATATAAAAGAAAAATTTACGAGTGAAGCTAAGGCGAGAGATGCTTCTGGTTCTTTTTCAAGTTTATCAAAATCTTCAGGTTTAAAGCACAAAGGCTTGGGTTATGTGGTGATGGATGCACCTGTTCAAGCAAAGAAGCCAGAAAAAGTTTCAAAAGTTTCAAAAGTTAAAGTTCAAAAGAAATCATCTCCTAAGAAAGATTCTTATTATTCTGGAAGGTCATCATCTTCAAGGAGTCTATCTCCTAGGTATGATTCTTCTGATGATTTATTTGATAACTTTGATTCTGAACATTCATCTGGTTTTCAAAATTCAAAAAAATATTTAAACATTTTTCAAGAAAGACTTTGTTGCATGTTGTCAACCAGGACATCTTGCTGCTGATTGTTCGACGACTGCATATATCCACAACACTGCCAGATATGTGGATAACAAAGGTCAAATTTTTGATGAACCATGGTCTCCTAAAATCAAATCAACTCGTAAGTCGTCATGGTTTAAACCAAGTACACCGGTTGAATCTGATTCTGGTTCTGATCAAAAATTAAAATTTTTAAAAATTTGGAAACCAAAGGTTGTTTCCAAGGCCAACAATGACTATGTCAAAGACATCGGGCGACCCGACGTTGTTGAATCGGGTCGATCCCAAACCGATTAATGTTTTATTTGGTGTCAAGCAGGTATTTTAGGAAGATCTTTTGGTGATTGGAAAGTTGTTGATTGTGGAATATCTGTGTTAACTTAAATTGAATTTCCAAATCAATACTGTTTTCAAAATGCTAAACGGCAAGGTTTCGTGTTGGTTGATCAATTTCTGATTTGTTTTTCACTCTGTCTCATTTTGAGGGGGAGTTTGTTTTTACAAAAATACAAAATAGTGTGTTGTTTTTCAAAATGTTAAAAATGAAAATCGATAAATAGAGTTGTCATTTTTAGGGGGAGAAATTTGAAAAAGACAAAAACATTGATAAATGCAAAAATCCAAAAACATTGAAAAATGAGAAATTGTATCCGACATGATTGGGAAATGATGGTACATTGACTTACATTGTCTGACTCATGGATAAAATAGATGAAAAAGCCATAAGATCATTTGATCGATGTGTAAGGTAGGCTTGGAAATCAGAAAGTATTCAAATGTAATATACACTAAATCTAATGCTTGACCTAGTGGACAACATCTTGATGCATATCTCACGATATATCAAGAAAAAGATAAGTGAAAAATAAAATGAGAAGTCACTGTGTATACATGTGTTCATTTTGCAAAGACTTAAACTTGTTTGATTTTCCTTATTTTGTCAAACGACCGGACTTTCTTTGCGTGCTCACAAGGCCGACCTGATCGTTGTTCGTTTGACGTTCTGCTTTATTTTCTTTGGTGTTTCGTATAACTCATCGGACTTTCTATGCGTGTCCACAAGACCGAACTGATTGTTGTTGGGTTATACACTTTCAACTTGTTTTATTTTCTTATTTTGTTAAATCCGAGGCCTTATCTGCGTATCGAAAGATCGACCTTAAGGTAGACGATTTAATGTTATTATTTCTTTTTGAATGGAACACAGTTGACTATACCATGAATACAATCATTAAGTGATAAATCAAAAAATGAAATCACAAAAATGTGATAAGCAAAGCATATCTGGGTCTGTCTGATAGTGTGGGGGTACACTGGTCAATGCAAATATAATCAATACCTTAACATATTCAGATGTTATGAGTATGGTTTTTCCTGAGTTTAAAGTTGGACAAATTATATCTGCCATCGACATGGCTTATGTGTTACAATAATCGAAATTGAAGTGTAGTTCAGCATGTTATGTTCAATATGATCCCAAGTTGCGATCTTTTTCACAAAAAACAAAAAATAGTGTCTGATTCGGTATTGTGTTTACTTTTTATTATCAGAAAATACCAAAAGGATTTTCGGTGTGTTTTGATAAAATGTTTCTAAAAGCCAAAATGATTTTGTTTCTTATTTGTTTTTGATTGATCAACACGGAATACGAAAATCAAATTACAAAATCATTTTCAAAATCAAAATATCTTGGAGCCTCGAAGAGATGTGTTGCGCCAAGATTATTTATGTTGGCAGGTTTCTAAGTGGAAAGAGAACATCACAACTTCAAGTCTTCTGAAGATTGTTGATAAAGAGATTACACAGGATGCAATATCATGTATTCAAGATTGAACTCATCATCAAAGAAGAGGAAGAGTTTGATTAAAGATACGAGTTTTAAGTGGAAGATGATACTGCACATGCCGAGGGGGAGTTTGTTGATACATGGTTCCTGATCGTCATGTGAAGTATTAAATAAAAGACAAAGATGTGCATGTTTGCTGCTGGCCGAACTCCTGGAAAACTCCAAGTTCGGACAGGTCCGAACTTGTCCGAACTGGAGGTTCGGACCATCGGGGTTTCAGCTAGTATATATAGTTTTACTTGTGTAGAACCCTTAAGAGAGTTGCGCGTTTTGAGTCTTACTTTCTGTCAATTGTACTCTGTGGTTTTCTGTGTTTTAATACAAGTTTCTTTGTATTTACTCTCGGTGTTATTCTCGTTTTAAATTGATTTCGTTACGACTAAGTAGACGATCTTCCGCTCATGCATTTTCATTATGATCATCTTGAAGAGATGGATTTGAATTGGCAGTATGCTATGCTGGTTAGAAGAATCAAGAAACTTTTTAATAGGACCAGTAAGAAAAGGTTGAATCAAGGTGGTAAGATAGGTTTGGATAAATTAAAGGTCAAGTGTTACAAGTGTTCACTTTATGGCCATTTTGCTTGTGAATGTCCAGCATCTACTGATAATAAGCTGAAATCCGGTCAACATGCTCATTTGGTTATGGATTCAACAAGTAAAGATCAGAATGCTTTTGTGTCTATGGATGAAAGATTGGCAGAAATATTGTGGCATCTAAATGAATTTGCATGGAATGCTGATTCTGAGTTTAAAAGGCATACATATCAGAATATTGATATCAATGAAATACATGATACTGATAATGAAGCTATTTCTTTGATGGCTCGTCATTTAAGTGATAGTATTTTGATTGATTCTGAAATGAGTTCAAGATCAACAACATTTGAAGAGGATCAAGCAAATGTGGCTGAACAATCAAAAGAAGAAGATATCAAGTGCTATAAGTGTGTTGGGTTGAGTAACAAGAATTCTACTTTAGAACAAGATCTTAAGTTGTTGACTAAAGAGTTTGTGGTGGTGAAACAATATTTGGAAAGTTTTCAAGAAAAATATTATTCTTTGAATTCTAGTTATGAGAAGTCGATGCAAGAAAAAGCTGGATTGTTTAAAGACTATCAGAAAGCCAAAGCTGAAGCTGCTGAAGATTTTGAGGCTTTATTTAAAAAAACTTATCCACTTCAACAGAAATATGAAAGAGTCAATGATATTGCGGTTGAAGTTACTGATAAGGTGATCATTCTTCAAGATGAAGTTGAAAAGCTAAGAGTTGATAATGTTGATATTCGTGACAAGAATGATGTTCTGATAAAAGACAGAGATATTTTCAAAACGAAATGGGAAAATGTTCGAGAAGAGCTATTTGTAGAATGTGAAATCAGGAAAAGGTAAACGTATGAGTACAATGATTTAAATGATGAACTCATTCAATCTCAAAAATATATGTTTGCTGCTCAACAGAATATTGTTGAATTGAAGCTGGAGATTCTGGATTTACAAAGGCAAATTAAGAATTTCAATCTATAACCAACTTTGCTGCATTTTCTGTATAACAAGGATAGAAGTGCTAATAGTTTTAAATAAGAAGATATTCACAAGGTTCCTGCACCCGTGGATTTATCTCAATTTTATTCTGCTTTTCTTGATTCAAAGACTGAATTGCATGATTATTCTAAGTTTGCTATTCCTGCAAAGAAGAAGAAATCCAAGTCAGAAAGGAAGAAAGAAAAGCTTGGTGAAGCTCCAAGGTTCACTTCTGATTCATCTTTATTGGAAAATGAAGTGGTGTTTGATAAAAGTGTATCTGGTATTTCTACTGCTACTTCGTCTGAAGTTGAAACTGCAAAGAATTTGGTGCAAGAGAACAAAATACCAGAGATCAAGGTCACTTTCACTCAACGAGCACATCAAATAAGTGTTGCTGGTAATTCTCAGGCTATATCGTCCAAATCTTCTGATTCTAAGCATAATGGACTAAGATTTGTTTATTAAGAGAAGTTTGTTCAAGTTCAAGAGTTAAAGAAGAAAGAAAATGTTTTAAAAGCCAAGAATCAAAAGAAATCTCAACCTCTGAAGAAGTAATCTGGTGCTTTCTATTCCAAGAATTCGTATTATTCTAGAGGTTCATCATCAGATTACAAAGTATCATCGCGGATGTAAATCTTCGTGGTATGATTCTTCTGATGATTTCTTTGATACTTTTGGTTCAGATCATTCATCATTTTCTAAAAATTCAATAACTTTTTCAAATGATTCTAAACTGCGTGAAAGAGTTTGTTAAGCATGTCGTCGACCTAGATATATGGCTGCGAATTGTCCGACGAATGCATACGTCCACAAAAGTGCTAATTATGTGGATACTTATGGTCAAAGTTTTGATGAACCTTGGTCCCCAAGGGTTAAATCAACCAGTCAGTCGTTTTGGTCCCAACCAAAGAGGCCCGTTGAATCTCTTTCAGGTTCTTATTCAAAAATTTCATCTACCATGATATGGAAACAAAAAATTGTTTCCAAGGCCAACAAGGACTATGTGGAAGACACCGGGCGACCCGACGTTGTTGAATTGGGTCGATCTCAAAGCGACTAATGTTTTATTTGGTGTCAACAGGTATTTCAGGAAGACCTATCGGTAATTGCCAAATTGCTGGTGGTGGAATATCTATGTTTTAACTTAAAATGATTGCTAACATGCAAGTATTCGTGTTGGTTGATCAATTTTCTTTGTTTTTCATTCCGTCTCAGTTTGAGGGGGAATTTGTTTATTTGAAAATTCAAAAAAAAGTGTGTTGTTTTTCAAATGGTAAAAATGAAAATCTAAAAATAGAGTTTGTCATTTTTAAGGGGAGAAAATTCAAAAAGACGAAAACATTAAAAAATGAGAAATTATGTCTGACATAATTGGTAAATGATGGTACATTGGCTGACGTTGTCTGACTCATGGATAAAATAGATGAAAAATCCATAAGACTATTGATCGATGTGCTAGGTAGGCTCGGCAAATCAGAAAGTATACAAATGTGATATACACTAAATCTGATGCTTGACCTAGTGGACAACCTCTTGATGTGTATCTCATGATATATCAAGAAAATGATATGTGAAAAGAAAAATCAGAACTGAATGTGTAAACATGTGTTCATTTTGCAAAGATTTAAACTTGTTTGATTTTCTTTATTTTCTCAAATGATCGGACTTTCTTTTGTATCGAAAGATCGACATGATTGTTGTTAGTTTCAGGTTCTGCTTTATTTTCTTTGGTGTTTCGTATAATTCATCGGACTTTCTCGGCGTGTCCACAAGACCGACCCAATTGTTGTTGAATTATACAACTTCACTTCTTTTTATTTTCTTATTTTGTTAAATTCGAGGCCTTATCTGCGTATTGAAAGATCGATCTTAAGGTAGATGATTTAACTTTCTTATTTATTTTTGCATGGAACACAGTTGACTATATTATGAATACTAGCACTATATGTTAAATCACAGGGGAAATCACAAAATGTGATAAGCAAAGCATATCTAAGTATGTCTGATAGTGTGAGGTACACTGGTAAAAGCAAATCTAATCAATACCTTAATATATCCAGATGTTATGAGTATGATTCTGCCTGAGTTTAAAGATGGAAGAGTATGTCGGCAATCGACATGGTTTATGTGGTACAATAATTAAAATTGAAGTGTAGTTTAGCTCGTTATGACCAATATAATCCCAAGTCGTGATATTTCTCACTAAAGACAAAAATAGTGTTTGATTTTGTAGTGCATTTACTTTTCATTTTAGAAAATACCAAAAAGATTTTAGGTGTGTTTTGATATAAATTTTAGTAAAGCCGAAAAGATATTGTTTCTAATTTGTTTTCGGTTGATCAACACGGGATACAAATCAAATTTCAAAATTTGAATATCTTGGAGTCTCGAAGAGACGTTTTGCGCAAAAATTATTTATGTTGGCAGGTTCTTAGTTGAAAAGGAACATCACAACTTCAAGTTTTCTGAAGTTGTTAATAAAGAGATTACCCACGCTACAACCGTTAAGTTGAGGGGGAGTTTGATTGAAGATACGAGATTATGTGAAAATTTGTTATGGTACAGATACTGCAAACGTCGAGGGGGAGTTTGTTAGAACATTATATGTTCGTCGTGTGAAGTATCGGAACATGTGTGTGAAGTATCAAGTACAAGACAAGAGCTACAAAAGAGTCTGTGTCCGAAGTGACCCGACCTACCAGTTCGGGTGCACACGAACTGACCCGAAGTGGCAGTTCGGGTGACAACTAGTTTGGACAGAATTGTGCAACTATAAATAGATCGTCGTATATAGGACTTAGAACTTCTTGGTCATTCTACTGTGTGCTTATCTATGTGTATTATCTGAGTGTTTAGCTCAAATTGCGTGAGCATCGGATCGTCTACTCTGTTATACCCTGAATTTTCGGCTCGTAATACAGGGTACAGGTATAGGCTTAGGGCAGGATTGTCCCAGGAATTGTGTGACCCAGAATTTAACAGGTAACGCTTAGTAACCCTGAATGCGTCAAAACTGAGGTAATGTCCCAGGATGTCGTCGTAATCCGGGGAAGTTTACATTTATTTTATTTTTGTCACACATTATTATGGCCCAGGATGAGTATAATACAGGGTCACTGTTATAGTACAAATGACCCAGCATGTGGAGATGACCCTGCATGCTAGGACGTTGTTACTAACGAATTTTGTGCCTCTATCTGATCAAGGACAGGTTGACGAAGTCTATCAACGGTCGAATGGAATGAGCTGAAGACTTATTTCGCACGTGGTCAAAGGGTGTTAGCTGAAAACTCGGTCAACTAACTGAAATAGACGTTGAAGAGAAGATCCCTAGAATATCGGACAAGTTGTTGAAGAGTTAGGAGTATAAATAGGACATTTAGTCATTTCTTTCAGCTCACTCGAGCTTTACTCATTGTATTCTCGTATTCAATTCTCTGCTTACTCACTGTACTCAAACATTTACGTGATCAATAAATTGGTAGCATGTGTTATGCTACCCGGGGATTTTATACCGGCGGCGCCTTAGAGACATCTAAGGGCTAAGGGCTTTTCCCTCGTAAAATTCTCGATGTTGCTGCTTGCATTCAAGGTTTCATTTGTGTTACTAAATTTTATAATCGATTTCGTAATCGTACCCACATTTTAACCCAGGATTTTGGTTGTTGTCCCTGGAATTCAGCTGTTGCCCCAGGATTCTTACAAACCGTTTTCGTATCTTAATCCTAGACACCAAACCTCACAATCTAATTTGGTTCAAATCTTGCTAAATCAACTTAAGTAATTTTTAGCCAAAACAATTTGGCGCCCACCGTGTGGCAATTGGTGTCAATTTTTTGTCAAACTCTTTTCCGATTTGTCCTAAACTTGATTTTTACCAAAATCTATCAAAAAATGTCGACACAAATGAACACCTCAAATGTTTCGGTTTCTGCGGTAACTACTTCAACAACTGGAGTTACCCAACCGGGTCCAAGGAAGTCACTTCATCGGCTCCAGGGTTCAATACTTCAACTTCAGCTACGCACAGCGACGGACCGATAGTCAACCATGAAGTGATCGAAACTGAAAACATCCCAGATGACCCTGTCTTGATATCTAATACTAATATCCTAGCCACATTCGGTAAGATGGAGCGCCACATGGAACTCCAACAAAAGGTGACCCAGGAGTTCATGGCCCAATTGACGAGCATAAGGTCAGAGCTACCCAGGGCAACGTCGGTTCATCCTTCTCCACTCGACCCCAGAATTCTGAATTTCAGCACCCCCGGAAGCAATTCCAGGGTACATGAAGGTGTCACCCCGCTGGACAGGAGATCAACATCCTATGCCGCTCAGATGACCCAAGTTGATTTACCCAGGATGTCCACCATCAGGGAACCATTCGTTAATCCTGGGACAAATACGACCCGGGATGTCGGTAACACTCCTCAAACTTTCGTCCATTAAGCTAATACTAACAGTTCAGTGCAGGATCCAGGGATCAGCCCATCAATGGAATGAGAAATCCAAAAGCTCAAGCAGATGATCTCTAGTGTCCCAGGAGTTGTGCAACCTATCCCTGAAGTTGGACCATCGAGTCATAGATTGTCCAGGTTTGCTCCACCAATCTGTGACGTGGAGATACCCAAAAGGTTTCAAACACCCAACATGAAACCTTATGACAGCACGACAGACCCTGAAGAACATGTGGTGCAGTACCGTGAAAGAATGGAGGTTATCTACATGCCCCCAGAAATTAAGGAGGCATGCTTGTGTAAAGGATTCAGGTCTACCCTAACAGGGGCAGCCTTGAAATGGCTCCTGAATGTTCCTCCTTACTCTATTACTTCATTTTCACACTTAATTAATTTATTTTACAACCAGTTCTGTTGCAGTCGTAGCTTTGAAAAACTAACAAGTGATTTGTATAAGGTAACCCAGAATGCAGGTGAAACCCTAAGGAATTATGTCAGCAGGTTTAGCAGAGAAGCCTTGGAAATCCCAAACATGGACATGGCGACTGCAGTCCAGGCTTTCAAGATGGGACTTAGCAAAGGCTCACCATTCTATGAAGACCTGGTCATGAACCCGTGCAACAAGATGGATGAAGTTCGTCATAGGCCTCTACACTTCATCAGGCTGGAAGAAGACAAGCAAATCCTGGGAAAGAGTGAATCCTCCCCAAGATTCAACAGCTCCAACAGGAAATCAGAGTCCTCACATCTTAGGTCACAGCGATCTAAGCCATACTCAAGGCCCGACGAACGTCGAGTGAATAGTGTGGACCAGGATGAGGAGGAAGAAGAATATCCTTCCCTTAATGATTATTGCTTTACTACTGATATTTCTGGTGTAATGTTTGCTATGCAGGACCTTGGAGACAAAGCAAGGTGGCCTAAGAAGAACGATAGACCTTCTACTTGGAAGGAAAAGTCCAAGTGGTGTGCCTACCATGAAGACTTTGGTCACCAGACCGAGGATTGCATGGCCCTGAGGAGAGAAATCAGCTATCTACTTAGCAAAGTTTACTTGAAGGAGCTCCTAGGAAAGAAGAAGGATAAATCCAGGGAGCAGAACCCAAAATCCAGGGACAATGGTGCAAGGCCCCAGGATTCTGGACACGTCGATGGCCGCCTTGAGAGAGCATCCTCACCACCCCCAGATGCTAAGGTAATCCACTTCATTTCTGGTGGTTCTGATATTTGTGGTACCTCTTATTCTGCAGCGAAAAGACATGCCAAAGAATCCAAGTCAGATAGAGAGGGAAGGCCCAGGAAGAGTTCCGTTCAACCTGATGTCAAGGAAATTACATTTTCGACGAAGATGATAGACGCGATATCATAGACCCTCATCATGATGGATTGGTGATAACACTTTACATCGCCAACAACATTGTGAAGATGATCTTAATCGATGGAGGAAGTTCAGTAAATATAATCCAGTTGGAGGCTTTGCAGAAAATGGGGATTCCACATTCAGAGATTAGTTCAAAATCCACGGTACTCATGGGTTTCAGCGGCGAAACGAAGAATACCCTGGGTGAAATCAAGCTTCCAGTCTATGTAGAAGGGCTCAACTCGGTTCAACGTTTCTGTGTGATGGACGCACCATCAGGGTACAATGTAATCCTGGGTAGACCCTGGATTCATGACAACAGCGCTGTACCCTCAACGTACCATCAATGTGTGAAGGTGCCAACGCCCTGGGGTGTGATCAAAGTCCATAGCGACCAACAAGAGGCCAAGGAATGTTACACTACATCAATGAAAATATCCTCCAAACAAAGACAAGGATAGAAATTAAAGAAAAAGGCCCGGGAAACCCTGGAAACGAGGGAGCAAGACGTGTAAGGATCAATTTAAACCCTCACGCGATATCTTGACTAGTGAAACCGTGCGGAATCCGGTTTTCGCTAGTTGATTCAAGAACAAAGAAGAATGTAATAATCGAAAAGTATAATGAACTATGAAAAACAAACCGATTAGTAGAAAACACTTGTATTATTCAACTGCTTGATTACACCTTGATCGAAATTCTCTGGGAGAATTTCGATGATCACCACAAAACACCAAAAAGCAAGCAACCCTAAAACTACAAAAGATTAGACTATATATAGATGAGATTGACTTGATAAACAAGTCAATCTCCTTAGGGATTTTCGAAATCCTCAAGCCCATCTAAACAATTCGGACCCAAACCCACTTTAAACCTACAAACGTTAGCCCAATTACATTTATATACTAGCCCACAAGTAGTAAACGCACCCAAAATCATCTAATGCAAAAGCGTCATTTTCTAGGTCTTTACAATCTTCCCCTAGGCTTTAGCATTAGACAGTCTTCACATCCGGAACTTCTTTGACACATTCACTGTTGCTGGATCATACCATAGTTCCTTGGCTACAATCTCAGCTACTGCACGAGTGTAACACTTTGCATATTCTTTAGTGTCTTGATTACACTCAATCTGATGCTTTGCTAACACCATGATGTCTTTCTTGTGAAATCTCATCAGATCGTGAACTTCCATGACATCAATAGTCTTTGACTTGCAGAGAATCTTGGCTTCACCGGAGTAATCACTATAAGCCCAGGTCTGGAAATCATGCAGGCAGTCTTCAGGATGTCTCATTGGAAGAGGTATCGTCTTTGTCTTGTCTGTAGGGGGTACAAGACATTTGTGAACTTTTTGAGCTTTTCACCCTCCATCCCTGGGATACTTTTCTTTCCATCCCATTTGAAGACACTCCTATACTTCTTCACATAGGATTTCTTGTGAGGAAACTCCTCAAACCTCTTAAACTTGCTCCTCACAGCCTTTTCCAGTTTCTTATAGAAGTATGTGGCTTGATCATTGTTTGACGGATTTGAAAATGGAGCCTGATAAAGCATGGTAAAATCCACATTCGTCCAGGAATAAAATTGAGTCCAGCTCTTGTAGTATTCCAAAGGATACTGACCCCTTCTTCTCACAACAAACATGTTCTTCTCTCCATCAAACATCCAGGTTTTAACAGGTGCAGTAATACCTTGCTTATCATGAAAATGTTCACCCAACTGAATTAGATACCTTTCAGGCGGATAGGCAAATGTCTGCGACTCCCAACCTCCATCAAAATCATAAGCTGGAACCGTCATGTAATCTCTATCCCTGGTATCTTTATCTTCACTCGAGGCATCAGGTAAAACTGGTTGAGTTTCTTCAGGAATATCAGCTTCAAAATCAAATACTGGTGATTGTGAGGAATCACCTGTACCTGAACCTCCTTCAACTTTATCTCCTTGTCTTGATTTATCTGAACTAAGCTGCGTGATCAGCTTGTGAAGTTCTCTAAACTGCCTTGAGAATTCTCTGTTTATCTTCTTTTGTTTCTCCAATCCAGTATTGTGAACCTTCTGAATGTCAATTAGATCACCAATGATCTCACTTTGAGTAGCATTCTGGGCTTTCAATTCTTCTATCTCTGCTCTGAGTTCCCTCTCCAATCTGAACTCAGGGGTTTCTACAGCTTTCCCCTTGTCTTGGGCTGTGGGCTGAGAAGAAGACTGACCAGCACTTGAACTTGTGACTGGTGGCACCTGAGAATCCAGCCTTCTTCTCCTTGGGTCACTAGGGCCTTCTCTGTGGTGTGGTGTAGAAGTTGACACAGTCTCAGTCATATCAGTCATATCGTCTGTAACAGAAGCACCGAGGAGGATCCTCTGTGACTTTCCGTTTTCTAATCAATGGAGTCTCAGTTGTCTCTGTCTCTACTTCCTCAATGTCAATACCATCCAGATAAGTATCATAGTATATTGACTCGTCACCTTCAAAATTGAGCGCTTCAATCCTCACATCATTCAAATCAAATTCTTCCCAGTCAGAATCATCAGGAAGATCAACCACTTTCTGCTGAGGAGGAGGCATGTAATGTTCTTCTTCTACTGATGCATTTCTGTCAACAGGAACCTCCTCTCTCACTATTTCTGCAAACTCACCAAACTTGTCACCGAATGGCATCTGATCCGACAACTTCTTCTTCGGATTTATCATTGGAAACACTTCAATACCCATAGGCTTTGTGTCATGGGTGTCATTGGTCTTTCTCAGGTTTGGGTATCTTGAATCCAGAACAGACTGGATAAACCTGGGAACAGCAGCAAACTTCTTATCTCTTGACACCACTGCCTTCACATCTTCAAAAATCATCCTAGACCAGTTGAACCGAACACCTCTGATTAGCTACGTCTTTCAGTCTGAGTGCCTGTCTGAAATTCTCTTCAGTTAAGATTACTTCAGTATGTTGAATCTTAGCAATTATCTGCTTTCCATCTTCAGACACCTCTGCTGTCTTCCAGAACTCTTGCTGCATCCGTTTGCAAATCACCGGGTTTGTTGTGAGAGCAAAGTGTAAACAACACTTCTTCAAACCAGCTATCATTGACATATACTTCTCTTTGTATTCTGCAGGCGGGTCCAGCAAATATGCTACCTGATTGTGATCCTTTACAAACTCCAAATCCCTGCGCTCACAAACACAGATAAACAACCAAAACAACACAAAAAAAATTCATTAGTTTTCAGGGATTTCTCAAAAAACGGACAGCATAACGGCTTAAAATTGAGTGAAAACCATCGAAAAATATCATCAGGTACCTTTCCGATCGAAAAAAAGGGTTTTCGATCGGAAAGCATCCGTCCGATCGGAAAGGTCCAAGGTTACCGAGATCCTTGTTCGAATAGTCTCTACTCTCGATCGAATAGTGGTCACTGATCGAGAAGCCATCCTTCTGATCGAAAAGCATGAGCTTTTGATCGAGAAGTCTGGCTCCTTGATCGAAAAGCCTACAGGCTGATCGAAAAGCCATAGGGCTGATCGAAAAGCCTAAAGGCTTTTCGGAAAGCCTTATGTCATCGGCAATCAATGATCGAGAAGCATCAGGGCCGATCGAGAAGCACGAGGTGCTGATCGAAAAGTCCCTGATGCGATCGAAAAGTATCATCTTCTTCATCCAATCACCTGCAACTTGACCGACAAGCTTAAACACACTTTATTAATCACGATTTCGCTTAAACAAAACTCCCAAACCATTATTCTATCCATTCCCGACCAAAAATTTCAAGAAATTCAACACTTACTCAAGCCGATCAATCGGGGGTCGGGCCGCACGCTTCAATCGAGGCGCCATGACACGAATCTAAGCCCAGAGGTGTGTTCAGATGAGGATTCCGACTAGAGAGAGGGTGTCAGATGGTGGAAGCGGTGGCAGTCGGCGGTGAATCGGAAACCGCAGTGGCGGCGGGGCTGTGGCGGAATGGGGGAGCTGTGGAGGTTGACCGGTGACGGGAATGATGAAGATGAGATTGCGGTGTGATGGTGGCACTGGTGGTGGTCGTCGATGGTGGCAGCAGTGGATGGTTGAGGTGATCGGCGGTGGTGGTTGTGTTGCTTAGGGTTTAGGAGAGGAAAAAAAAGGAGACGTGGAGAGTGATGGTCACCGACCTCCTCTTTCCTTTTGTTTTGTTTCACAATTAAAAAAAATGTTTCACTTCACCCCCTCCCCTTTTTAAAACTAGCACACCCCACCCAAAACCTTTTTATACTTCATTTTCTCTAAACAAAGTTAATAAAGATTTAAACTTAAGAATCAACTCCTCAAAATCACACTTTGATTATTATTTTTTTTAAAAAAAAAACTTCCCCTGAAATCAAGCCCGAGAGATTTACGATATGGCAACATTTACTTAAAACAAAACAAACCACACAAAATTAGTAGTTAAGATAAAATATAAAATAAAACAAATAAAAAAAACATAATCACAAAAAAACTTAACTAACTGGATTTTGAGTGAAAAGGTGTTGTTAGGGATCATACCAGATAGTCTGTGACTGAGGAACCCTTTTCAGCTTCGGTTACTTCGCGTGTTCAGGCGATTGCCGGTATTTTGGTCCAACTTTAAGCTCATGCTGCTTTCGCTTACTCAAGCAGTTTCATCACATAATTTATATTTTTAAGGTTTATTTAATTATGATAATCTATCCAGTTCACACACATGAGTCCTAGGTATAATTTGTACATTCTATCAGGCATACCTGGTTTCCATACAACATTTTTCACGACACCTTTCCTTAAGCCCAACATCATGCTCCAGACTGGATTGAGAAAAGAAAGAATAGATCACGGAGGTTTTGTTGGATATTATACAAAGTCAACTGAATTTTTGAAGCATTTTTTAACAATGTTCTCATCAGCGACAAAGGCTCAGGGTTTTGGACACTAGAGGGTCTCTTTTGATTGTGCGCATTGGCATCTTTTTGGTTTATCATATATATACAATGTGATCTAAAATGTACGTGGATCAGGGTGGTTCCAGGTCTCCGCTTTCGCAGAACAGAGGAGTCCTGACTCACGTACAACATTCCCAGGTCATTGCTTACGCAAAGCAGAAGGAATGGGATTTTTGAGCATGACGTCAAAACTCAGAATTGGGCGTGTGTCTCAGGATTCCTGATACACAGTCAACTAGAGATTGTACTAACCTAAGTGTGTGATCCCTTTCTAGCATGATACTTTATCTTCAAGTGTTGTGATAAAGCATACCTTTTGATTGATTGTCAGCAGAGCCTACCAAGCACATCGACCATGAATCACTGCTTTTCACTTCCACCTTACACGTGTCAGTCAACAAACACCTGGAAATTTATATCACTTCCCACCTAGTCACCCAAAACCAGAAAAAAAATTTAAAAGCACACACTTTTAGAGGAAATAATTGACATTATCTCATATCTTCCCCTTGCTTTTAGATTTTTTTTGAAAATAACTAAAAGGAAACACTATTTTTGTATTTTTTGTAATTAATTTTTTTTAAATAAATGAAAGAAACAAATAAATACAGAAAAAAATAAATTTGCCAGACTACTCATCAAAGGCTATCATCCGGAGGCCCTTGAGACACATTTCAAAATTTGCACTTGGAAGGGGTTTCGTGAACATGTCCGCCACATTGTCATCCGATGCCACCCTCTCCAAATGAATGAGCCGTCGGTCATAGCAATCCCGTATGAAGTGCGTTTTGATGTCTATGTGTTTGGTTTTAGAGTGCTGCACGGGATTTTTCACAATTTGCAAAGCAGCATTATTGTCACAAAAAATGGGAGTATCGAAAAAATTCAAACCGTAATCTCCCAGCTGATGCTGCAACCAAACCACCTGAGAGCAACAGGCAGATGCAGCAACATATTCCGCCTCGGCTGTCGACTGGGACACCGTGTGCTGTTTCTTACTTTGCCAAGACACCAGCCTATCGCCTAAAAATTGAGCTCCAGCAGATGTGGATTTCCTGTCAAGCTCATTGCCACCATAATCACTGTCAGAAAAGGCATACAGGTTAAATCCGGACTCTTTAGGGTACCAGAGGCCTAGACGAGGCCGACCCTTCAAATATTTAAAGATAAGTTTCACAGCAGAGAGATGAGAGAGTTTAGGATTAGCCTGATAGCGTGCGCATTGGCACACAGCTAGCATTATATCTGGACGGCTGGCGGTCAAATACATCAGAGACCCAATCATGGACCGGTACATGTGCTCGCTCACTGGTTGCCCATCTGGATCTCTGGTAAGTGCTGGTCTTGCTGCCATGGGCGTGGAGACTGGTTTTGCATCCACCATCTTATACTTTTCCAAAATTTCAGTGACGTATTTAGCTTGATGGATAAGAATCCCACTGTCACTCTGCTTCACTTGCAATGCGAGGAAAAACTCCATCTCGCCCATCTGACTCATCTCGGACTTTGTGCGCATCACCTTCTCAAATTCTTTGCACAAATCTTCATTGGTCGAACCGAAGATGATGTCATCAACATATACTTGCACCATGATAATGTCATGCTCAACCTCCTTTCTGAAAAGCGTCTGATCAACAATGCCTCTTGTGTATCCATGTGCCAGAAGATGATCAGTCAGAGTCTTGTACCACGACCGAGGGGCCTGGTGCAACACATATAAGGCCTTGTCAAGATTATACACATGATACGGGTGTTCCTCGTCAATGAACCCTGGAGGTTGAGTGACATAAACTTCTTCATCCATCTCAGCATATAGGAAAGCAGTTTTCACGTCCAACTGGTAGACCGTGAAATTCATATACGAAGCATATGCTAAGAAGACTCTTATTGCCTCTAAGCGGGCCACCGGTGCGTACACTTCATCATAATCCACACCTTGAATTTGCTTGTGGCCTTGAACCACTAATCTGGCCTTGTTTATGACAATAACGCCGTTATCATCCTTTTTGTTCTTATACAGCCACCGAGTGGTGATGACCTTTTTGTCAGCTGGCCTTTCTACTAACCTCAAAACTTGAAGCCGTGAAAATTGATTGAGTTCTTCATGCATGGCCTCCACCCAACTGGGATCAGTCAACGCCATTGTGATGTTAGGGGGCTCAATCTGTGAGATAAAACAGGAGTACATGTAATGATTGATGTCTCCTGACTGGCTTCTTGTGACCACCCCAGATGCTAAGGGACCAATGATGTTATCCAGGGGGTGGTACTTCTGAATTCTGGTCTCTGCAACAGCTTGAACTGGAATTTCAGGAGGCAGATTTGATAGATCGGGTTCTTCATGTGTATCAGCTTCATTTTCGGGATCAGCTCCGAGTGTCTGAGGAGAGTCGGAAGCTGGGTCAACTTCTGCATCTGTTTCCTGTGTTTGAGTCTCCAGAGGATCAACAGTCTCCTGTACTGGTGTAGGATCTATTACAGGAGCAGGGACAGGAGGCTTCGTGATGGAGTGTGAGACAGATGGTCCTGAAATTGTTTCTTCATAAAATTCCTCAGCTAAAACAGGGTCTAAGCCCAATGGGAGGAAGAATTGATTGTAGTCGAAAGCTTGAGGAGGACCGACTCCACCATCTGATGGATTCTCTTCTAGCCAGTCCACATTTGTGGACTCCATCACAATCCCGGTAGTTTTGTTAAATACACTGTAAGCGGAGCTGGCAGAGTAACCTACAAAATAACATTCATCAGCCTTAGCAGCAAACTTAGGAACATCAATGTTAACTAAGACTGTGCATAAACATCCAAACGCCCGAAGGTGACCAATTCTGGGCTTGTCATTGTAGATTAGTTCATATGGCGTTTTCTGCTGCCGCTTATTGATGAGCACCCGATTCTGGACATAACAGGCAGTGTTAACTACTTCTGCCCAAAACATGGTTGGCAGCTTTGAATCACACAACATGGTGCGAGCAGCTTCAATCAGGGTTCTGTTTCGTCTTTCTGCGACGCCATTCTGCTGGGGTGTATAGGGAGCACTGAATTGATGTTCAATCCCCTTGTCGGCACAAAAATTGTCGATTGTCTGATTCTTGAACTCCGTGCCATTATCATTCCTGATGGTCTTCACTTGCAGCTTTAATTTATTTTCAATGAGCTTGATGAACGCGATTAGTATACCTGCAACATCACTTTTCTTGGACAAGAAAAACACCCAAGTGAAACGTGAAAAATCATCAGTAATAACCAAACAAAATGCACATCGGTTAAGACTTAACATACTGACGGGACCGAATAGGTCCATGTGAAGCAACTTTAGAGGAGTTGAGATTCTGCTGAAGACCTTCGGTTTATGTGGACGTTTGTGCTGCTTCCCCTTAGTACAAGCCACACATTTCTCTTTCAGAACAAATTCTTTGATTGGAAGATCTTTAACAAGTCCCCCTCTGGCCAGTCGATTCAGGTTCTTCAGATTCATGTGCCCCAATCTTCGGTGCCACAGCTGAGCATGGTTCACAGCCGTTTTAGAAAGTAAACAGGCCACTTCAGATGTGGGGGGTTTCTGCATATTTAGCACATAGGAATTTCCATATCTGGGTGTTCTCATCAACACCCAATCATCGGGGATGGAGTATCCAGGTTTAAGAATGAGACATTCTTTGTTGTTGAAAAGAACTGGATACTCTCGATCACATATTTGTGAAACACTTAACAAGCTGTGTTTCAACTGTTCCACATAATTGGCATCGTGGAAGCTGAGACAACCATTGCGAACAGTTCCTTTCTGACTTATATATCCACCAACTCCTCCGGCAAACGACACATAACCTCCATCAAATTTTTCCAAGTCGTGTAGAAGGGATATGTCGCCCGTCATATGCCTGGAACAACCACTGTCAACGTACCATAGGTTGCTGACAGGCCTCCTTGGCTGTTCCCGCATTCAGAGAAGATCAGTTAGATTTTGGTACCCATGCCTTAACTGGTCTGGGTGAGACTGGTCTGTCCTTGCATGGGGTGTGAATGTCTGTAATGTTGACATCACGGTGGTGATTTTCTTTGCCAAGCCATTTTTGATTAAGTTTGTTCAATTTAGGACCTTTGACCTCTTCAAAAGATACTGAGTGTTTTTTGTACACTCCTGTTGGCTTGAAGGACAAATTAACCACTTTCGGGACATTCCACCTTCATCATTTTTCTTTTTGATTGAATCCGGTTTTGAGAAAAATGGTGTTTCAGAAAACCTTTTGAAAACAGGTTGAGGTGGGACAGGTGATTTTGGTAAATTATCCTGCTTAGGGCGAGAGACAGGTTTTGAAGGTTTAGAAGCCCTGGCAGGTTTAGTGAACATCTTTGAAGACTTCATAACATTTTTATTCACCTTATTCTTCACAATTTGTGGTTTTTGATTGGGTGATTTGGGCTGTGGTCTCCATTTATGGACATGTGGTGAGCCTTGCTGCACCTTTTGGTTCGAAGGTGCAGACTTTGCTTTTGGTCTAGGATGTATCTCTGCCTGTGATGGTGGGAATGTGAACTTCTGCACCTTAGGATTCGAAGGTCCAACTTTGGGCTTTGGACCAACATGTGTTTGGCCCAAAGGGACAGTCTTTTGTTGGACTTTCTTGGGATAGTAGGGCTCATAAGGGCGGTGCAGACAGTTTCTTGCCATGTGTCCTGGTTGGCCACACACATGGCAGGACTGTTTCTTTGGATACACGGGAGCCTGTGGTTGTTTTCGCCCAGTGGATATCCAAGTTGGCTTTGAAGCGTTCTTATGGATCCAAAGGGTTTTACCATGGGGCTTTGTGCTCAGTATATACTCCCGTTGTAGTGGTCTGAATTGGTCATATGCAGAGTTGACCTCTGGGTACGGGACAAATTCCCGAGGTTTTGTGTCCCGTGCTTTCTACACATTTGGAGTGGGACAGTTCACACTCCCCTCAGATTCTTTCACATCACCTGTGGGTTTGGGAACATCATTCTGTGGTCCCTTACCCCTTCTTAAGATTCTAACAGTTCTTAGAGGTTTCACAGGTTTCAAATCACATTTACCAAGATTAAACACACCACATTCAGAAAGTTTAGCACAAACATTAGACTCAGAAGACTCAGAAGTTTTTGACTCAGACATGACAAAAGTTTCAGGTTTCTCAAAATCAGAATTTTTAACAGAAAATTCAACTTCAGACTTCAAGGGACTTTTAGTGGACTCCTTGCAATTAACTATCCCTGCTTCATGTTTACCTTTATCTGCACAAGAAGTAAAAGTGTTAGTAAGGTTGGAAACAGGAGCAGAAATTTTAATGGGACAAGCTGCCAATTTCTTTTCAATTTCAGCTTTAGCATCCAAGTTGGTCTTAGAACATTCATAGTCTGAGATCATTTCATGCATCAGAGGCATCGGTACAGTGTGACTGGACTTTTCATCTTTTATTTCAGTACCGAGACCCAAACCAGAGTTGGCTTTTAGATGACGCATTCGTGCATCTGTGTTATAGAAAAGAGAACTAGCCTTCATCATTTCTGACACAATTTTATCGTTTCGCTCAACTTTGGTTTGCGATGTTTCTAATTTGGCTTTAAGTTGTTCAACTTCAGATTTTAATGTGACAATTTCTTCATTAGCAACTCTTAGATATGTGGTTTTGTTACTCAAGTCCCTTTGAAGATTTTTTATGTCAATTTTAGCAGCTTCTAGTTTCTCACTTAAGTTTTTACTCCTACTTTTGTATTCTCTCAATTCTCTATCAGAATATTCACGATTTAATGTTTCATTGAAAAACTTATTTTGCCATTCTTGAGATTCATTGAGTATAGATTGACATTTAGGATTAAGACATACCTCAGAGCTGCTGGTGGAGGATCCTGGAGTTATGTTTGCCATGAATGCGTGATGGAATTCCTCAGTTGCTTCCTTCTGTGCTTCCTCTTCAGCTAGCAAGACCACATGGTCAAGTGTTAGACTGAGGTCTTCCACCTGGGATGTCCAGTCATATCCCGGTGTGTGTTGAACCACCAGTGCATTGTCATTCTTTCCTGCCTCTTTCTTCATGCTCTCTCCTCGGTTATCAGCCTTCCCTTCTCTATCAACTCTTGGTTTGGTGCATTCTCTGGCATAGTGCCCATACTCATTGCAATTGAAGCACCTTAGATTTGCCTTATTAAAACTCAGCTTTATTCCTTTTCCACCATTCCAATCCTTCTGCCCCGTCCTTGCCATGAACTGCCTTGCACGCAGGGCAGACATTCCCATCTAATAAGATATATCCATGTGCTCTAGATCATCAGGGTTTACTTGATTCACATCATCAGGTGACAAATCCGTTGGAAGAAGTGAACCTGCTACGAGTGCCTGATAGCAACTCATAATTCCCACCCCAAGGGCAAAACCGGGGTCTTTAGTCAATGCATTTACATCCAGAGAGACAACACTTGATGTTCCAGATGAGCTTGACCCAGTGGCTTGGGCAATGAATCCCATTGGAGTGGAAGGTGGGTTGACTGGAGCGATAGCTGGCTGAGAAATGAACGCTTGATTCAGTTGATTCATTAATGCCCCATTGCCAATTTTTCTCGCCCTCTTCTGTTTCTTCTCCTCATAAGCTCTGATGGTGGACATGAGCTCATTAAGAGACGAAGTGGACATTTCCACAGTCTTTTCAATTAGTTCAATGGTGCTGTCCCAGTTTGGTGGAAGGGAGTTAATCAGCTTTCTGTTGACCTCCACTTGAGTATACGTCACTCCAGCATCCTTCATCCCAGTGACTATCTTGATGAACCGTTGAAGCAGAGTCTCAATGTTTTCACCAGAGATATAGTTAAACTCATTGAACATTTCCCTCAGATTCTCTTTGCGAGATTCTTTCATATCATCATTTCCCTCGTAAGCTGCTATAAGGGCATCCCACAGAGTCTTAGCTGAGGTGTGTTCTTTGAATGCTTCAGCAACTTCAGGGGATAAGGCCATAGTCAGGGCCGCCAGTGCCTTTCTATCTCGCTCAACCCTATCCCAATCTTCATCAACCCATTCAGATTTGGCTTTAGGAACAGGTGGTTGACCCTGTTCCCCTGGAGTAGATGGGATAAAATCTCCCACTTCGATCGATCGCATGATCTTAGCATCATGGTAATTGACATAGTTGACAAACCTATACTTCCAGCTCATGAAATCCTTGCCAGACATCAGACGTGGTGGTCTGGCAGATGTTCCGATTTTAGAGTCCATTTCCAGAGTGGCACTCGACAGACTTGACATGTCAAAGGCCATAGCTTCACAGGGTAAAAAGAATCGGAAAAAAAGGGTTTACAGTCGAAAAGGCTTGATCGAAAAGTGGTTTACGGTCGGGAAGAGCTGATCGAAAAGTACTTTTTGATCGGAAAGGTTGAGGGTCGAAAAGTCTGGGATGATCGAAAAGTAAGGGATGGATCGAAAAGTCTCAAAGGGGACTTTTCGATCAAAAAGCATAGCGGATCGAAAAGTCAC
Organism: Deinandra increscens subsp. villosa; assembly: GCA_039602395.1. NCBI lineage: Eukaryota > Viridiplantae > Streptophyta > Magnoliopsida > Asterales > Asteraceae > Deinandra > Deinandra increscens. Next base: position 39,343,901 of record JBCNJP010000006.1, read on the forward strand.
AGGGGACTTTTCGATCAAAGAGACAGATCGAGAAGTCTCAGGGGGACTTCTCGACTGAGATGGGTGGATCGAAAAGTCTCTAAGGGGACTTTTCGATTGAGGATACTGATCGAGAAGTCTCAAGGGGACTTCTCGATTGAGAGCTTCTGGTCGAAAAGTCACAGAAGGGGACTTTTCGACTGGTAGAGCCTGATCGAAAAGCCACAAAAGGGGGCTTTCTCGATCCAAAGAAGCAACCGAACAGGATTTTTCGACCAGAAACCTGATCGAAAAGTATAAGCAAGATCGAAAAGCTTCTCAAACACGCTCAAAACTCCACAAAACTTCAGTCGTGTCTTGTAACCTGCACAAAAACACCTCCGAATGCGCTAAAAGCTGAAAATCACCAAAAACTCAAAAGGTTAGTACTCAAAAACTTGAATCTGATATCGCGAGAGCCTCGAAACTTGCGTTTCTTGGCTCTGATACCAATTGTAAGGATCAATTTAAACCCTCACGCGATATCTTGACTAGTGAAACCGTGCGGAATCCGGTTTTCGCTAGTTGATTCAAGAACAAAGAAGAAAGTAATAATCGAAAAGTATAATGAACTATGAAAAACAAACCGATTAGTAGAAAACACGTGTATTATTCAACTGCTTGATTACACCTTGATCGAAATTCTCTGGGAGAATTTCGATGATCACCACAAAACACCAAAAAGCAAGCAACCCTAAAACTACAAAAGATTAGACTATATATAGATGAGATTGACTTGATAAACAAGTCAATCTCCTTAGGGATTTTCGAAATCCTCAAGCCCATCTAAACAATTCGGACCCAAACCCACTTTAAACCTACAAATGTTAGCCCAATTACATTTATATACTAGCCCACAAGTAGTAAACGCACCCAAAATCATCTAATGCAAAAGCCTCATTTTCTAGGTCTTTACAAGACGTCAAAGCTATCGAGTTAGATCCTTCAAATCCAGGGAAGAAAGTCTATATTGGAACAAATATTCCAGGGACGATAGAGGAAAAATTAGTGCACCTACTCAGGACCAGGATGTCAACCTTTATTTGGTCCCATCATGACATGACAGGTATTTCTAAATCCGTTATTACACATAAACTTGGAATTGATAACTCTTTCAGGCCCATACACCAAAAGAGGAGAAAGTTTACACCAGAAAAGAACGTCATAATCCAGAACGAGGTGGACAGACTACTGAAAGCAAGGATGATCAGAGAAGTAAAGTTTCCCAGGTGGTTAGCCAACGTAGTGGTAGTAGGAAAGAAAAATGGTAAATGGAGGGTATGCGTAGATTACACGGACCTGAACCGTGCATGCCCGAAAGATCCGTTCCCACTACCACACATAGATTCCGCGGTCGATGAAGCGGCAGGCCATGAAATGTTGACTTTCATGGACGCCACCTCAGGATTTCAGCAGATTCAAATGGAACCCCAGGATCAAGAGGATACAACATTCATAACACCAACAGGTATATATTGCTATATAGTTATGCCCTTTGGACTAAAAAATGCAGGGGAAACGTACCAGAGATTGGTTAATATGATGTTCAAAGAAAAACTGGGAGACACGATGGAAGTGTATATCGACGACAGGGTGGTGAAATCCAGGGTCATTAGCGACCATGTCCAGGATGTTAAGGATTCCTTTGACATCCTGGATAGATACAACATAAAGCTAAATCCAGAAAAATGCCATTTCGGGGTTAGAGCAGGCAAATTCCTGGGATACAACATTCATAACACCAACAGGTATATATTGCTATATAGTTATGCCCTTTGGACTAAAAAATGCAGGGGAAACGTACCAGAGATTGGTTAATATGATGTTCAAAGAAAAACTGGGAGACACGATGGAAGTGTATATCGACGACATGGTGGTGAAATCCAGGGTCATTAGCGACCATGTCCAGGATGTTAAGGATTCCTTTGACATCCTGGATAGATACAACATAAAGCTAAATCCAGAAAAATGCCATTTCGGGGTTGGAGCAGGCAAATTCCTGGGATACATGGTAACCAAAAGAGGTAAAGAGGCAAGTCTAGAGCAGATTAGGGCAATTTCCAACCTACAATCACCATCCAGCACCAAGGATGTTCAAAGGCTTACAGGTAGAATTGCTTCCCTGAATAAATTTATATCAAAATCCTCGGAAAGATGCAGGGAATTCTATGACATCTTGAAGAAGAACAAGAAATTTGAGTGGAAAGAAGAACATGAGAAGGCGTTCCAGGATTTGAAGGTATACTTATCCACAACGCCCTTGTTGATGAACCCTAATCCAGGGGAGCCATTGTCCCTATACTTAGCAGTCTCCAGGAACACGGTAAGCGCAGTCCTGACCAAGGATGCAGAAGATCAGCAACATTCTGTTTATTACGTAAGTAAAAGTTTACTTGATGCTGAATCTAGGTACTCACACATTGAAAAACTTATATTAGCCCTAAGTATGACATCTACTAAACTTAGACATTACTTTGAAACTCATACAATTCATGTTAGAACTAATTATCCTATAAAGTCTGTTTTGAGAAAACAAGAAATGTCAGGTCGAATGGCTAAGTGGTCGGTGAAGCTGAGTTCATATGATCTGATCTACGAGGCCAGAACAACTATAAAATCCTAGGCTCTAGCTGATTTTGTGGCTGATTTCAGTACTGACATACAACAAGAGGCGGACCATGAATTCCAGCAGCTTCAACAGGAAGAAATTTCAGGGTGCTGGACCTTGTTCACTGACGGAGCGTCAAATATCAGGGGGACAGGCCTAGGAATCGTACTGAAATCGCCACAGGGGGATATGATACCCCAGGCTGTTAGATGTGGATTTCAAGCAACTAACAATGAAGCTGAGTATGGGGTCCTAATTGATGGGTTACACTTAGCATTACACTTGTGAATTCAGCACATCCAGGTATATGTTGACTCTCTTCTTTTAGCTAACCATTTTAACGGATCCTACGCAGCTAAAGGAGAGAAACTAATCAAATACTTGGAGGTGGTAAAAAGAATGTCCCAGGATTATCAAAATTTTAATATTCAACAAGTACCAAGGGAGGAGAATGCTGAGGCAGACGCATTGAAAAACTTAGGCTCAGCATTCATGGCACTTGAAGACACTCACATTCCGATAATTCATATACTAACACCAGCCATAGACCAAGATACAGATACCTAGGATTCTGTTACAGCAGATAAAATCCTGGTATCCAGTACCCAGGATTCTTCGACCCAGAAGGAATCCTGGACCAGACCAATTATTCAATATTTGCAGGATGGTACTATTCCAGGGAACGAGAAGGATGCCCGTGCATTCAGAGTAAGAGTAGCCAGGTACGTGATTATTAAGAACATATTGTATAGAAAATCTTTTGCATGTGCATATCTGAGGTGCTTGGAGAAGGATGAGGCCCAAGAAGTACTCAAGGATATCCACGAGGGTGATTGTGGAAACCATACAGGGGGCAGGTCCTTAATGTCCAAGATTCTTAGAACAGGGTATTATTGGCCCACCATGAGGAAAGATTCCCAGAATTTCTCCTAGAAATGTGACGCTTGTCAAAGACACGCCAATGTCCCTCACCAGCCTGCAGAACCATTGTACCCTATTCCAGCATCCTGGCCCTTCATGAAATGGGGAATGGATATTGTTGGAAAACTACCCAAGGTCCCTGGAGGAAAGGTATTCATGCTGGCTATGACGGATTACTTCTCAAAATGGATTTAAGCCGAAGCATACGTTCAAGTCAGGGAGAAAAAAGTTATATCCTTTATTAAAAGAAACATTTTAACAAGATTTTGGGTACCGTCAGAGATTGTTTGTGATAACGGGTCCCAATTTATCTGAAGCAGAACCATAGGATTTTGTGAATCGTGGGGTATAAAGATGATAACATCAATACCAGTGCATCCTCAAGCTAATGGCCAGGCTGAATCAAGCAACAAGATTATAACAAATAACTTGAAGAAGAGATTGAAAGAGAAGAAGGGAAGATGGGCAGAAGAGCTACCCTTGGCATTATGGGCAGACAGGACCACATCCAAGAACGCCACAGGCCAAACCCCATTTTCCTTGGTCTTTGGTACTGAAGCGGTTATCCCAACAGAATTGGTGGTCCCAATATTCAGGGTCAGTGGCCAGACCCATGATTCGAATGATCAGTCCCTGGTTGAAGATTTGGATACCCTGGATGAACTGAGAGACCAAGCGGCTTGGAGGATGGCAGTGTATCAACAAAGAATTTCTAAGACTTACAACAAGCATGTGAGGATCAGAAGGTTTAAAGTGGGAGATCTAGTCCTTAGAAAGGCATTTCAGAACACAACAAATCCAGGGGATGGAAAGTTGGCTCCCAAATGGGAAGGTCCCTACCTGATTGATTCTGAGGCTGGTAAGGGGGCATATTAGCTAGCTAATATGGAAGGAGAACTACTACCACGACCTTGGAATGCAATACACTTGAAGGAATATTTCATGTAAGGCTTCCTGTCCCAGGATTCAGCTACCCAAGTATGTGTTTGATTTTAAAATTCATGCTGGAAATCCAGGTCAGTCCCTCTCGCTTAATTTATTTCATTTATTTCTTTATATGTTTACCTTCATTATTTATTTATTAACACCAGTTACATGTTACATTCTATTTGAAATTGTTATTCAATACCCTGAATTCGCTAAGATCTATGTTTCGTCAAATGGGTTGCTCAGGATCCAGGATATCCTAGGATTCAGGGTACCCAAGATGCAGGATGTTCAGAAATTCAAGGTACATGGAACGAAGCGTACTCAAAGTACTCCAAGTCAGAAACAATCAGTGTATATCTCCTAAGTTTGAGATTGGCCATCTCACTTCCGTATTGGGTAAGGCCCAAAACCCACTCCTAAGGATTGAGGACTAAGCTTCCTCCATCCGAATATAGGTTGTCACGCCTCGCCCGGGACGCACGTGGCAATTTTTGCCTCGCCCGAGACGCACGTGATCCAAGTATGAAACCCTAGGATTGTGGATCATCCGTGTTAATAGCATTGGTGGCAACCTCCCAATCCAGGGACATATGCAGATCCCTTAACGTTTAAAACGATTAACGCGTTTTCGAGATGGATTGGTGCTGACGTACCAACTTAAGTCTCCGAGGACATGCCCTAGTCAGTCGGTACAACTAAGAGGAAATCCCTAGTTCGCTGGTACGGCACCGGGCATAACCCCAGAAATAACTCAAAGATTACCTAGTGGCCCAGGATTATTGACTTAATCTAGGGTCATAACGGTTAAAACCTAAGTAAATTAACTACTTGGCTAGTCAATTCTAATTGTTATGTTCATATGACAGGGAACATTCGCAAGTCTACTGAAGCTACGAGGATTCCTGAATCCTGGGGGCAACCGAGGAATACTAAGGTACACCCTAGAATGATTTCTTATATCAGCAAATATATTTCAAACATTTCAAACACAAGCATGTAACTAAAATTAGTTATATTAAAAGGCCCATCCTGGGTCCGGAAAAGCTCCGGCCACCCCATGATGGGGACATGTCAAAAACCCTGGATTCACAATCCAGGGGTGGGGCATATTGTCTTAAACAAAAAACCGGGAAACATCAACCAGCATCGCATCACAAACAGAAAATTAAAATTGTTTTTAAACAAGAACCACACAAACGAGAAGACGACCCTCCAACCTTCAGACTTCATCCTGGGTCGTCTCCTTAGCTTCCTCCACCGGCACCTCCTCTGCTGCCTTGGTCTCCTGGGCTGGCACGTTCCCCTCCTTGGGCTGATCGATGTCCATAGCATGGTCGGCAGAACCCTTGGATGGGGTACCCTTGCTGGTTCCAGGGTCAGCTTCACGGCCACACCCAACAGGGATGGTTGCGCCTAGCTCGTGCAGTTTGGTTGCCCATCTGGTCACATCCCATTTGGGGTTCTGGAACCCCAGGTCCCTGGCCTCCTTCGCTATCTTCAACCTGCACTGGAGGAGCGAGATGCGGGCTATCATCCTGCCCTCATCACCTTTTGCAGCCAGAGCAGCCTCATGATCAGCCCGTGCATCCGCGGCCTTTTTCTCCAGGTACTGCACCAGCCCCAGATTCTTGTTGGCCATCGCCTTGGTCATGTTCAGCTCCTTGTTCAGGGCGGCGAGCTCCCTCTTGGCCGAAGACTCAGCATCGTGGGTACGCTTATCGGCGGCTCGGACCAGTTCGAAGAATCGCCCAGCAATCTGCGAGACAAGGTAATTTAATTAAATATTTTAGACCCTGAATGGCTTAACTATGCAGAAAGTTCAGGGGTACCCAGGATTTACTTACTTGGTGAGAGGAAGCTTCAGCATGTGTGAGCAGCTCGGCAGCATCCATATTCTCCAGGGGTAGCAGGGAAGGAGCAACAGCGGCAGCCCTGGTCTTACGCTTCGTGCCAGAGGCCCTTGAAGGAGCCTTGGGGGCATACATAGGCTCGACCTTTACTAGGGCCATGACCTGGATGTCTTGTTCGGATCCGCCCAGCAAGAAGGCGTCCAGATCAACATCCTCAAGGTTGATGGGAGTAGCAGCAGCTGAAGAACAAAAACGTGAGAAATAGGAAAAATCCAAGGAACGAAAAGCAGGGTACCAGGAAACTTACAACTAGACATGCTGTGAGAAGAGGAGGAAGCAGCTTGGTGGGGATCAGCCTTGAACTCTCGGTCTTGCTCGGTGATGGTCAGGAATGTCTCAAATCTCTCAAATGCCCCTGGATTTGCTGGGCCGATTGAACTCAAGCTAGGCACTGCAAAATAATAAAATCCAAGGTTAGTGTTTGAATAATATGTAATCATAAGAAAATCCTAATCCCTAATGCAGGTGAGAACCTACCATCTACTTTCCACCTAATCGGAAGATCCATCCCTCCTGGGATGGTTGATCTCTTGACAAAGAAAAACTTCCCCTTCCACTCCTCATGAAATGAAGCTCGAGGAACCATTTGAACCTCCTTGTTCAGAGCCTTGAACGAAAACCGGTTGCTACCATGGGACTTGAGTTCATAACCCAAGGCTAATTCAGATAACCCAACCAGAGAGTCAAACTCCCTGTTGAGACGGTCAAGAGTGCCCAGGATTCTCCATACGATGGGAAGGGTTTGGGCATAGGCAAGGCCGATGGCCTCAAAGAACTCAGCCAGAAGGCCGGTGAAAGGAAAAAACAGACCCATGGAGAAAGGAGTGAATGGAAAACAAACCCATATTTCAGAGCTAAAATCAGACCTAATTTTTCTATCGAAGGGTCTGATTTCAGCGGTAGGGGGAAGAAGACCCGACAACGAAATGCAGCAATGTCGGCGTCGGTGAAGGTGCAGGTTTCTAATTCCCGGCTCTGTAGGTAGTTTTGATCGAAGAAATCCTCAATCCCTGTCTTTTTAGAGAGGGTTTCCGACCGGATTTTCTTGCGAGTCATGATCGGAAAGAAAGAAAAGGAAAAGCTAGAAGGAAAAGATTACCTGGTCGGAGAAAAGAAGCCGGAGATCCTAATGTTAACCTCTACTCTCAAAAAAGTTAATGGTGGAGAGAGGAGAGGTTAAAGCTAGTATTTATGGAGGTTAGAAGTTGCAGAGGTGATGGGATGTTACCCCTCGACGTGGCATAGTGGATCCTTATTTAACGAACACGATCAAAACAAAGGAGGATTAGACCCTAATTTGAAATTTTTACAGCTGTAACACTTATCTACAACTTGCGAAAATTTGGGGCCAATTTTTATACCCTGAATTATCGGCTCGTAATCCAGGGTATAGGTATAGGCTTAGGGCAGGATTGTCCCAGGAATTGTGTGACCCAGAATTTAACAGGTAACGCTTAGTAACCCTGAATGCGCCAGAACTGAGGTAATGTCCCAGGATGTCGTCGTAATCCAGGGAAGTTTACATTTATTTTTATTTTTTTCACACATTATTATGGCCCAGGATGAGTATAACCCAGGGTCACTGTTATAGTACAAATGACCCAGCATGTGGAGATGACCCTGCATGCTAGGACGTTGTTACTAACGAATTTTGTGCCTATATCTGACCAAGGACAGGTTAACGAAGTCTATCAACGGTCAAATGGAATGAGCTGAAGACTTATTTCGCACGTGGTCAAAGGGTGTTAGCTGAAAACTCGGTCAACTAACTAAAAAAGACGTTGAAGAAAAGATCCCTGGAATATCGGACAAGTTGTTGAAGAGTTAGGAGTATAAATAGGACATTTAGTCATTTCTTTCAGCTTACTCGAGCTTTACTCATTGTATTCTCGTATTCAATTCTCTGCTTACTCACTCTACTCAAACATTTACGTGATCAATAAATTGGTAGCGTGTGTTATCGCTACCTGGGGTTTTTATGCCGGCGGCGCCTTAGAGACATCTAAGGGCTAAGGGCTTTTCCATAGTAAAATTCTCGGTGTTGCTGCTTGCATTCAAGGTTTCATTTGGGTTACTAAATTTTATAATCGATTTCGTAATCATACCCACATTTTAACCCAGGATTTTGGTTGTTGTCCCTAGAATTCAGCTGTTGTCCCAGGATTTTTACAAACCGTTTTCGTATCTTAATCCTAGACACCAAACCTCACAATCTAATTTGGTTCAAATCTTGCTAAATCAACTTAAGTAATTTTTACCCAAAACATACTCAATCTAGCTAATTCGGATACGAAACAAGTAATTAACCGATTGTTTTATTGATCAAAGTGAACAATTACAACAATTAAACACTCAAAACTGAGACACAGAAACACCACAGAAAACACACACTTAACACTTGTTCTCACACCCTCTGTCCCTTGATTACAAGTAAATCAAGACCTATTTATAGCGACATGCCGAACTTCAGACGAACCTGAAGTTCGTCTGATCCGAACCTCAAGTTCGGACAACGTTCGGCTGGCATCAAACTTTGTCTTGATCTTTGTCTTTGTCATGACTTGATACTTCACACGGCGCACAGATCTTAACGCACAAATTTTGTATCTGCAAACTCCCCCTCGTCGTGTGCAGTATCTCTTCAACATCATCAAAATAGTATCTTCAGTCAACCTCCCCCTCAAGTGTAGAATCCGTTCGTCCAATGAAATGAATATTCAAACAAACTTTTCTTCAACTTGATCATAGCTTGATCTTGAATACTTGACAATGTCTGGTGTTTCTCTGTCTCTATCAATAGCTTCAGAAGACTTGAAGTTGTGATATCTTACACACTAGCAACCTGCCCAAAATTTAAATAATTTTGGCGCAAAACGTCTTTTTAAGACTCCAACATATGATTTTGAAATTTTGAATTTGCATCACATGTTGATCAGATAAAAAATGAAGCAGAAACAAAATCTTTTTGGCTTTTAGAAAGTTTATATCAAAACAAATCTAAAATCATTTTGATTTTTCAAACTTATGCTAAAACACACCAAAAATCTTTTTGAACTTTTCTGAAATGAAATGAAATGAAATTGCAATACAGAATTAACCTCTATTTTTTGATATGAGAAAGATCACTATACGGGATCATATTGAACATGACGCACTAAACTACACTTCAGTTTCAACTAATTGAAGCACATAAGTCATGCTAATTGCCTGTACACTTTCAGACGTATTCAGACATTTTCTTTTTCCTGTGTGATTTCTTCCTTTTCTTGTATTCACCTCCTTATATATTTTGCATGTATTCACCTTCCTTATATATTTTGCATGTATTCACCCTCTTTATATATTTTGCATGTATTCACCTTCTTTATATATTTTGCATGTATTCACCTTTAAAATTGCATGAGAATCGGATCGTCTACCCAATCTAGCTAATCCGGACAAGAAACGTATTTAACTGATTGTTTTATTGATCAAAGAACAATTACAATCAGTCTAACACTCAGAATACACACTCAGAGAGACACCTTGACAAACACACACTTAACACTAGCTCAGACTCTTTCTCGTACAACATACAAAGACCAACTCACTATTTATATCATCTGGCCGAACCTCAGGCAAACCTGGAGTTCGTTTGATCCGAACTCCAGGTTCGGACCAAGTTCGGCCGACAGCTTATGAACTTGTCTTGAACTCCGTCTTGTCCTGGATCGATACTTCACACGACGCACATATCATGTATCTACAAACTCCCCATCTTCGTGTGCAGTATCTCTTCAACATCATCAAATCTGTATCTTCAATCAAGCTCCCCCTCAATTGTAGAATCTGTTCGTCCAATGAAATGAATCTTCAAACAAACTCTTCCTCAACTTGATCGTAGCTTGATCTTGAACACTTGACAATGTCCGGTGCATCTCTGTCTCTTATCAACAACTTCAGAAGACTTGAAATTGTGATATCTTTCACTTTAGCAACCTGCTCAAAGTTTACATAATCCTGGCGCAAAACGTCTCTTCGAGACTCCAAGATATGATTTTGAAAATTTGATTTGCATCACGTGTTGATCAGATCGAAAATAAAGAAGAAACACAATCTTTTTGGCTTTTAGAAAATTTATATCAAAACAAACCTAAAATCTTTTTGATTTTTCAAACTTATGCAAACACACCAAAAATCTTTTAGCATTTTCCTGAAATGAAATGAAATTACAATACAGAATCAAACTCTATTTTTGATATGAGAAAGATCACTATATGGGATCATATTGATCATGACGCACTGAACTACACTTCAATTTCAACTAATTGAAGCACATAAGTCATGCTAATTGCTGGTATAATTTGTCCATCTTAAACTCAGGCAGAATCATACTCATAACATCTTGATATGTTAAGATATTGATTAGATTTGCTTTGACCAATGTATACCAATCTATCAGACATATTCATACATTTTCTTTTTCTTGTGTGATAACTTCTTTTTCTTGTGTGATTATACTTGTGATTATCACAAAGCATAATATTTTCATGATATTGTCAATTGTGTTCCATGCAAAAAGAAATAAGAACGTTAAATCGTCTACCTTAAGGTCGATCTTTCGATACGCAGATAAGGCCTCAGATTTAATAAAATAAGAAAAATAAAACAAGTTGAAATTCTAAAACCCAACAACAATCAGGTCGCTACTCCCGTACACGCAGAGAAAGTCCGATGAGTTATACGAAACACCAAAGAAAATAACGTAGAATGTCAAACGAACAACAATCAAGTCGGCCTTGTGAGCACGCAGAGAAAGTCCGATCGTTTGACAAAATAAAGAAAATCAAACAATTTTAAATCTTTGCAAAATGCATATGTATACACAGTGACTTCTCATTTTGTGTTCCATGCAAAAAGAAATAAGAACGTTAAATCGTCTACCTTAAGGTCGATCTTTCGATACGCAGATAAGGCCTCAGATTTAATAAAATAAGAAAAATAAAACAAGTTGAAATTCTAAAACCCAACAACAATCAGGTCGCTACTCCCGTACACGCAGAGAAAGTCCAATGAGTTATACAAAACACCAAAGAAAATAACGTAGAATGTCAAACGAACAACAATCAAGTCGGCCTTGTGAGCACGCAGAGAAAGTCCGACCGTTTGACAAAATAAAGAAAATCAAAAAAGTTTAAATCTTTGCAAAATGAACATATGTATACACAATGACTTCTCATTTTGATTTTCACACTTATTTTTCTTTTTGTCATGAAATATGCATCAAGATGTTATCCACATAGTCAAGCATTAGTATTTAATGTATATCACATCTGAATACTTTCCGATTTGTCAAATCTACCAAGCATATCAAAAAATGATCTTATGGCTCTTTCATCTACTCTATCCATGAGTCAGATACGTAAGCCAATGTACCGTCATTTCCCAATGATCAATTTCTCAAAATTTTATATATTTTGCATATATTCGCCTTCCTTATATAGTTTTTCATGTATTCACCTTCTACCCATAACATGCATTTTCTCAATTTCTCCCCCTTACATGCAATTCTCCCCCTTAAAATGAAAACGCTATTTTTAGATTTTCATTTTACAAAAACAAGACTCTATTTTTGGATTTTATCAAAGAAAAACATATAGAAAATTGATCAACCAACATGAATAACTTGCACTTTAGGTTTCAGAAAACTTGCAGGGTTAAGAAAGATATGCCATGAAATTTAAGTTAAGCAGAATACTCATTCATCAACAACTTTGCAATCGTTGATAGGTCTTCTAGAAGTACCTGCACACTGGTCAAACTGTTAGATTTTAACTTGACCAGAAGCGACTGCTTCTGATCGACCATTGCTGTTTTGGTAACTCAGTTTTTGATGAATCAATCACAGGTATCTATGATGATGAACCTACATTTTGAACCTTTTGGAAAATAGGAATAAAACATTTTTGTTTCAGAAAAAAATGTAGGCTCACATTCATCAAAAACTCTGCCTTGTTCATCAAAGAACTTTGGTTTGGTAGGTTTACCAAAAACTGGTATCTGTTGAGACCTTTGTTTTGATTCAGCACGAAGTGGACAATCTTTTGCCATATGCCCTTTTTGGCGGCAACCATAGCAAATGCGTTGTGATTTATCCCACTTTTTGGGTACCTGCATTGACTTACAAGCATGGATATCTCGAACCTGATCAAAAGAAGAATCATATACCTGATGCCTGTGATCATGCACCCATTTTGATTTTGGGCTTCGAGAATGAGAACCCTTAGAAGAAAATTTTGCAGTTTGATTCTTCAAGGTTCTTGTAGCATCCTCCTTCACAAAAACTTCAGAAATCTTTCGAGCATCGACACAATGAAGACGAAACTCTTTATCAGAGAAAACATGTTCACCCTTAAGCTTGTAGAATCTTTCGGGTTGAATTTTCTCCTCCTTGAAGATATCCTTCTTCACCTGCTTTATTTTAAGCTTCTTCAAATTTTGTGAAGTGGAACCTTGACCACCATCAGGAACATCAGACTTTTGTTAAAATCCCAGACCAACACTTTTTCCAAAAACTTTTTCATCAGAATTTGAATTCTGGTGTCCATCCTTTGCCAACTTTGAAAAAATCAGCTTTGATTTCTTTAATGTTTTTTCTGCTCAAAGAAAATCGTCTCATCAAAATCTGGTTGAGAACGAATTTTCTCACTTGAAGTAGTTGATTTATCATTTTCTGTTGACGAGGAACCAGACACAAACTGTGTAGCTGGAGGAATCTCAGATTTATTTCCTTTCTTTTTCTTAGCCTTCTTGTCTTTCTTCTGCTTCATAATCTTCTCCTCTCTGAAGTAGATGATGAAAACTTTGAATAATCAACTTCTTCAACCTTCTCTGTCACTTCCTTAAAAGCTTCGTTGATATTTGTAGGGGGTGATGCAGTTTTATCAAACATCTTGTTGATACATGGTTCTTGATCGTCATGTGAAGTATCGAATACAAGACGGATACACGCAAGGATGCTGAGGTCCGAACTCAGGCCGAACCTGGTGTTCAGACATGGCCGAACGTGTGGCCGAACCTGAGGTTCGGCCGGTCGTATTTCAGCTCTATAAATATGTGTTTCATGTATTGTATTCAGTAGAGATAACAGTCTAAGCTTCCGTGTTATACATTTACTCTGTGTACTCTGTGGTCTCTGCGGTTAATACAAAGCTCATTTGTATCTACTCTTTGTGTTTCATCTCATTTATATTGATTTCATTACGACTAAGTAGAAGATCCACACGCTCACGCACTTTCAAGTGGTATCAGAGCATTTGGTTTGCTCTACTAGTCGGAAATCAGTGTTTTTCGGAGTTTTGAGTTCAAATTCACGTTTTTGCTAAATTGTCAATCATTTTTGAGTTCGTTTGATTGTTTCGAGTGTGCTTTTCATTCAAAATTCATTCCTGAGTTGTTTCTATCATGTTTGCTTGAATTCCTGTCGAAAATTCCAGTCAAAAACGTTGAAAATCGAGAGAATGGCGTCGAGTGAATTCTGTCCTGTTTGAGGTTCGGACAAGTTCGGCATAACCGCTCCGAACTTGAGGTTTGGTCTAGGTTCGGTGAGAGATCGGTCTAGGTTCGGAGTGCGTTCGGTGGTCTTTCGGAGCTAGTTCGGAGTTGTTGGTTTTTGTTCATCCGAAGGTTAAGTTCGGAGAGAGTTCGGCATTGTCAAGATTCGGACTAAGTTCAGAGGCAGCTCGGAGGAAGTTCGGACGAGGTTCGGAGTGAACAGTAACTAACTTTTCGAAAATGTCTGATTTTCAAGCGTTCGCGGCTATTCAAAATTCGGTTCAAGCTACGATGCAAACAATGATGAATTATGATAATGAAATCGGAACAAGTCAGAAAGTTCCCAAATTGCTAAAATTGGAAGATTATCATAGTTGGGTTAAACGATTTGAAGCATTTGTCGATACAAATGACATTGATATGTGGTTAGCGTTCACTGAGCAATATGTTTACCCTAAAGATGAAACTGGTGAACCTATTCTTCAAAGAAAAATGTCTTCTGAACAAAAGAAAGCTTATCAAGCTGAGAAAAAGGCGTATGGTACGTTAACGATGACATTGCCTAAAGAGTTACTGCATTAATTTGCTGGTAACTACACATCAAAAAGTCTATGGGATGCATTGGAAAAACGATGTGAAGGAAATGACCAATACAAGAAAAGTCGACAAAAGGTTTTGAAGAAAGAGTTTGATAGTTTTAAGCATTATCAGAATGAAACGATTCCCAATCTGATTGCAAGATTCGCTCATCTGATGAGTGAAATGCGTTTGGTGAATCTTACTAAAGAAGAGGTTGATATGAAAGAAAAGATATTGGAAGCTTTGCCTGAAAAGTGGGAGAATTATGTGATGATGATTACTCACGATAAGGATTTTTCAGGATTGTCTTTCAATGATTTGGTTCAAAGAATTCAGGCTTGGGATATGGAATTAATGGTGAATAAATCACTTCCTACACAAATTCAGAATCCTGCAGTGTATCATGGTGAAAATGACTCTACAATGAATGCTGGGAAGTCTAATATTCTTAGTTCTGCTCCTCCTACAGCATTTCTGGCAGGTAAATCTGAAATTCCAAGTTATTCCTCTACTGGTTGTACTGTGTCAATTCCTAGTTCTTCGACTCAAAGTGCATTGTCTGTTCAAACTATCGATGATTATAATGCGTTGATGTCTGCATTAGTGTCTTCATATTTTTGTGTTATTACTGGTTCTGTGAGTAATGCTGAGTTAGCAAATGAAGATTACGATCAGATTGATTATGATCATTTGGAGGAAATGGATCTAAATTGGCAATATGCTATGTTGGTTCGTCGAACAAAGAAGTTTTTCAATAGAACTGCTAAGAAGAGACTTAATCAGGAAGGAAAGATTGGATTGGACAAATCTAAGGTGAAATGTTATAGGTATTCAGTTTATGGTCACTTTGCTCGAGAATGTCCAAGTTCTGCAGAAAGTAAATTGAAGACCGGTCAGCATGCACATTTAGTTTTTCATCCTACAGATAAAGCTGAAAAGGTTGATCAGAAAGCTGCTACTCTTGCTCATGATTGGACTGATACATTTATGCATCTAGATGGATTTGCCTGGAATGCAGATTCAGAAATTAAAAAGAATAATACTCCAATTTCAATTGCTTTAACTGTTCAACATGCTGATGATTAAAGTTTTTTAACAGAATCTGATACTTCTTCAAGTATATCATTGGTTCAAGAAGAATTACCTAAGTCTTCTGAGAATTCAAAAGATGATGAATTTAAATGTTATAAATGTGACAAGTTGCTCAAGAAAATTGCAAGTTTTGAACAAGATTATCAACTTTCAACTGAAGAAATTGTGGTGTTAAAGAAAGAGTTGGAAGATTTTCAAAAGAAATATTATGCGTTAGTTCATATTCATGAAGATGTGTTGAAGGAAAAGGCTCAATTGGCTGAAGAATGTGAGAAAGCCAAAGCTGAAGCGTTAGACGCAACTCTAGATTTTGAGAATCTGTTTGAGAAGAGTTATCCTGTTCAGCAAAAATATGAAGAGGCTATAGCTCTTATTGCAAAAACTGTTGTTACCGTTGAGAAGCTTCAACACAAGATCTCTATGCTGCAAGATGAAAATGTTCTTTACAGAGATAAGAATGAAGTTTTAACTAAAGATGTTGAGATTTACAAGCAAAAGAGAGAAAATGTGCTTGAAGAATTATATGCTGAATGTGAGATCCGGAAATTACAAACTTATGAATATGATGATCTCAATGCAAAATTCATCAAGTCACAACAAGAGGTTTTTGAAGGACAACAGAAGATTAATGATTTAAAATTGGAGATTTTGGAGTTGAAAAGGCAAGTGAAGAACTGCAATTTGTCACCGACATTGCTTAACTTCTTATACAAGCAGGATCAGAGTTCGGAAAGTTCTAAGAAGGATGATGTTCACTTGGTTCCTCAACCAGTGGATTTAATTGAAGTTACTGCTGCTCAGATTGATCCAAAAGATGACTTGCATGATTATTCCAAGTTTGTCACTCCATCCAAGAAGAACAAGTCCAAGTCTAAAAAGAAGGAGAAACCTTTGGGTGAAGCTCCAAAGTTTATTTCAAAGTCTGTATTGCTGGAAAATGAGAAAGTGTTTGATAAGGTTGTTTCGAGTTCTTCATCTGCAACCGAAGAAGAAAAAGTTTTGATTGAAAAGAACAAGCTGAAGGATATCAAAGCCAAATTTACTAGTGAAGCTAAGTCAAGAATTGCTTTTGGTTCTTCGTCAAATTCTTCAAAGACTCAATGATCTAAACACAAAGGTTTAGGTTACAAAGTGTTAGAGGAACCATTTCAAGTAATGACATCAGTGAAGGCTGAGAAGGTTCCTAAAGCAAAAGTTACAAAGAAATCACCATCTCAGAAGGAAGTTTCTTATTATTCTGGAAGATCTTCATCTTCAAGGAGTCCATCTCTTAGGTATGATTCTTCTGATGGTTTCTTTGATAACTTTCATTCTGAACATTCATCTGATTCTCACAAATCAAAACAGTTTTCACAAAATTTTAGAGAAAGACTTTGTTATGTATGTCGTCAACCAGGACATCTAGCTGCTGATTGTCCGACGACTGCATATATCCACAAAACTGCAAAATATGTGGATAACAAAGGTCAAATTTTTGATGAACCATGGTTCCCAAAGCTTAAGTCAACTCGTAAATTGTCTTGGTCTAAATCAAGTACGTCGGTTGGATCTGATTCAGGTTCTGATCAAAAATTAAAACTTCTACAAATTTGGAAACCAAAAGTTGTTTCCAAGGCCAACAAGGACTTTGTGGAAGACACCGGGCGACCCGACGCCGTTGATTCGGGTTGATCCCAATGCAACTAATGTTTTATTTGGTGTAAAGCAGGTGTTTCAAGAAGACCTTTCGGTGATTGGAAAATTGCTGATTGTAAAATATCTGTTCTAATTAAATGCTAAACTGCGAGTATTTGTGTTGGTTGATCAATTTTTCTTGATTTTTCACTCCGTCTCATTCTGAGGGGGAGTTTGTTTTTGCAAAAATACAAAAATAGTGTGCTGTTTTTCAAATCGTAAAAATGAAAATCTATAAATGGTGTTGTCATTTTTAGGGGGAGAAATTTGAAAAAGTCAAAAACATTGAAAAATGAAAAAAGCCAAAAACATTGAAAAATGAGAAATTGTATCCGACATGATTGGGAAATGATGGTACATTGGCCGACAGTGTCTGACTTATGGATAAAGTAGATGAAAAAGCCATAAGACCATTTGATCGATGTGCAAGGTAGGCTCGGCAAATCAGAAAGTATACTAATGTGATATATATACTAAATCTGATGCTTGACCTAGTGGACAACATCTTGATGCATATCTCATTATATATCAAGAAAAAGACATGTGAAAAAATAAAATGAGAAGTCACTGTGTATACATGTGTTCATTTTGCAAAGATTTAAACTTGTTTGATTTTCTTTATTTTGTCAAACGATCGGACTTTCTCTGCGTGTCGAAAGACCGACCTGATCGTTGTTCGTTTGACGTTCTGCTTTATTTTCTTTGGTGTTTCGTATAACTCATCAGACTTTCTCTGCGTGTACGGGAGTACCGACCTGATTGTTGTTGAGTTATACAATTTCAACTTGTTTTATTTTCTTTTTTTGTTAATTCCGAGGCCTTATCTGCGTATTGAAAGATCGAACTTAAGGTAGACGATTTAACATTCTTATTTCTTTTTGCATGGAACACAGTTGATTATATCATGGTTACAATCATTATGTGATTCAAATCACAAATGAGATCACAAAATGTGATAAGTAAAAGCATATCTAAGTATGTTTGATAGTGTGGGATACGCTGGTCAATGCAAATTTAATCAATACCTTAACATATCCAGATGTTATGAGTATGATTGTGCCGGAGTTTAAAGTTGGACAAATTATATCTGCAATTGGCATGGCTTATGTGCTTCAATAATCGAAATTGAAATGTAGTTCAGCATGTTATGACCAATATGATCCCAAGTTGTGATCTTTCTCACAAAAGATAAAAATAGTGTCTAATTTTGTATTGTTTTACTTCTGTTATAAAAAATTACCAAAAAGAGTTTAGGTGTGTTTTGATATAAAGTTTCTAAACGTCAAAAAGATTTTGTTTCTGATTTGTTTTCGATTGATCAACACGAAATACAAAATCAATTTTCAAAATCAATCTATCTTGGAGTCTCGAAGAGACATTTTGCACCAAGATTATTTATGTTGGCAGGTTTCTAGGTGGGGAGAAAACTTCACAACTTCAAGTTTTCTGAAGTTTGTTGTTAAAGGGATAACACACGATGCAATATCCAGTATTCAAGATTGAACTCATCGTCAAGATCGAGGAAGAGTTTGATTGAAGATACAAGATACAAGTTTGAATGGAGAAGATGATACTGCACATGGCGAGGGGGAGTTTGTTGATACATGGTTCTTGATCGTCATGTGAAGTATCGAATACAAGACGGATTCACGCAAGGATGCTGAGGTCCGATCTCAGGCCGAACCTGGAGTTCGGACATGGCCGAATGTGTGGCCGAACCTGAGGTTCAGCCGGTCGTATTTCAGCTCTATAAACATGTGTTTCATGTATTGTATTCAGTAGAGATAACAGTCTAAGCTTCCGTGTTATACATTTACTCTGTGTACTCTGTGGTCTCTGTGGTTAATACAAAGCTCATTTGTATCTACTCTTTGTGTTTCATCTCATTTATATTGATTTCATTACGACTAAGTAGAAGATCCACACGCTCACGCACTTTCACATCTACTCAAAATTAGCATCATTTGCTAAGAAACTTGTGAGTTTGAAACATTGTTCAACAGTCTATTAGTATCAATGACTTGAATCTTTAAATCAAAAATTTGTTGTTGAGCTTCAACTAACTCCTTCTCTGTAGTTATCAATCTCTTTGCAACCTTATGAGTTTCAAATTTCTGTATTCGAAGATTTTCCATCCCTAAAAGAACTCCTTTTTCAATTTATCCTCATTTCTCTTTTGAATTTCTAAATTAGCAGTCTGAACCTTGTTTACACTAACCAACTCTCTATTTTCATCTAACAACTTTTCCATATCAACCTGGTATGCTTCAATTTTAGCAGCATATTCTTCAGAATTCATTGTGAGCAAATCAAGTTTGACTTTTGACTTATAAGGAAGATTTTGAAAGTCATTTGCAGCATCTTTTGCTTCATCTTTCCATTTCTTGACCTCTTTCACCAACTCATCCTTTTCTTTCAGTAACGTCTCATTCTTTACTTCAGGCACCTTTACTTCTTCTTTTATAGAATTAAGAAATTCATTAAACATATTCACTTCCTTCGTCAAAGACTCATCTTTCAATTGAAATTCCTTCTCATTTCTCTTAGAAATCTCTAATTCTTGTAAATCAAAATAGAGATCTTAGTACTGGATGAATCAATCAATCTAGTGCACGAGAATGTAAATAAGCTTTGTTTTATTGATTTCACTAAGAGAACAATTACAAAGATTTGGTTCCTCTATCTAGAACACACACACACAAAGTGTAGAATGACCAAGAGCTATAAGAAGTTCTCCCTTCTCTAAACAAGTCAACCTATTTATAGTGACCAACTTACCACTGCTGTACCAAGTTCCAGATCAATTGGTACGGGCATACCATATGGTACAGACACCTTGGTAAATTGACACTCAGACTCACAATGACATGCTCACTTAGATGCATTACACGAGACACATTGTAGCATACGAATATGCTCTAAAAAACTCCCCTTAACGTGTAATGTATCTATGCTAACCAAACTTTAGTCTTCAATCTTCAGCATCACTGCATTTGATCTTCAACTTGAATTTCTTGTCAGCAATAGAGCTTGCATGGATGGATCACTTCATGAACAATCTTTGAACTTCAAGATCCATTTGTGAAAGATACTTCATATTCCCCCTTTCACCATGCTTGAGTCTTGACAGCACACAAACTGCAATTTCAGAAGACAGAAACGCGGTTTTCCATTTTCAAACCAACATAAGTTAATCTTGGTGCAAAACTTCTCTTCGAGAATCCAAGATATAGATTTGAAAATGTTTTTCGTATCTTGTGTCGATCGATCGAAAACAAACAAGAAAAAAATATCTTTTTGGCTTTTATGAAGTTTATACTAAAACACACCAAAAATCTTTTTGATTTTTCTGAAATGAAAAATAAAATGCAATACAGAATCAAACTCTATTTTTGGTATTTGCGAGAAAGATCACGACGCGAGATCATATCAGACATAACGCATCTAGCACATTTCTATTTCGGTCTTAATCAGCATGCAAGCCAAGATAATCGCAAATACAACATTTATGTTTATTTCTGCATGCACCAATCATTTTTTTTATCGTTTTCAGATATGCTTAAGGTAATATTATCATGCAATGATAACTCGGCCTCCACTCTATCAGAAATACTGGAAAATCATCATGTTTATCTCATAGATGCAACTTTCTTAGAGATTTAATCATCTTTGATGAGTCATGCAAAAATAAAGTAGAACCCCAAATACCTAGCAATCAGGTCGGTCTTGTGGACACGCAGAGAAAGCCAAGTATTTAAAAAAATAAGAAATCAAAACAAGTTGAAGATGTTATAATTCAACAACAATCAGGTCGATACTCTCGTATACGCAGAGAAAGCCCGATGAATTATACGAAACACCAAGAAAAATAAAGCAGAATGTCAAACGAACAACAATCAGGTGGATCTTTCGATACGCAGAGAAAGTCCGATCATTTGAAAAAATAAAGATAATCAAACAAGTTTAAATCTTGCAATATGAGGATATCTCTTTTTTCTATTTTTGTCAGAATCATCACACAGCATAGCAAATAACCAAAGATCATCAGGCAAGCTTTATGTTTATATCTTACTTGCAGATATCAGATTAGTCATGCGCATTCAAAGATTACACAAGAACTTACAGCCTTTAGACTTAATCTATCCATGGCAGATAAACGTATATGCTGATGTACCATCATTTCTCGCTTTTGTCGAATCAATTTCTCAATTTTTCATTTTTTTTATATTTTCCAATTTCTCCCCCTAAAATTTAAACAAACACTATTTTTTGAATTTTCAATTTTTCTCCCCCTAAAAATATAAACGAAAGAAAAAGAATAACCAAAATAAAAATGATCGATCAACACTTGACACATTTTTTAAAATGATTTTCGGTAAAAATCTGTGTTTCAAAGATAGGAGCAATGCATTTTAACTTAAATCAATCACAAGTATTCCATTGTCAGCAATCTTTCAATCACTAATAGGTCTTCTTGAAATACTTGCACACAATGGAAAATAATAAGTTTGTAAAACCCTGACCCTCATCCACATTGGTGATAGGTCGTCCAGTGTCTTCAACAAAATCAGTGTTGGCTGTTGAGATAACCTTTGGTCTCCATTCCTGTTTTGGTTTTAAACTTTCTCGTGAATCATTGTCAATTGATGAGTGACAATCAGAACTACTATCCAACTTTTCTGAGTTAAGCTTCTTTTTCCATGAAAATTTAGAATTGGGTATTGGTTCACTAAAAATAATGCCATCAGGATCAACATACTTTGTATGTTTGGCATTTGATGATGAATTATTAGTTGTCGTAGGACATTATTTGCATAATGACCCTTTTCACGACAAACATAACACAGTCGATGATTAGTTTTAGTGTTTGAAATTGATTTTCCAAATTGATTAGTCGACTATTCATCATAAACTTTTGAAATCACAGGTTACATTTTCTTTGGTTTTTTGAAATTTGGAAAACATTTTGGAGAATCATAAAAACCTGAATCATCTCCATAACCAAATAATTTATCTTGATGATAAAACCTGTTCGATTTAGCAGAATAAAATGAATCTGATTTTTTACCGCCTTGTGGTGTAGAATCAGATATACAAGAAGACTCTGCAGAAGAAATCTTTTCATCTGGTGAAGATACTTTCTTCTTCCAACATTGTGGCTTCTTATCTGAAAACACCTTATGTTTCTTTATCTGCTTTGTTTTAAATTCCTTCTTGTTGGAAGCCTTAATTGGAACCTCTTTTCCTTCATATCCCAAACCACCATTATTCTGTTTAGGATGTTCTTTCACTGAATGCCCTTGTGAAGCTAGACAAGAAAATTCATCTTTGATAGCTTTAACACCAACTTCCTTATTTAGTAAAGATTCATCAACCATAATATCAGAAATATCAGGAATCTTCACATGACCTGGATTTCCTTCAAAAATCTTTTCTTTATCAAGAAATGTAGACTTGGTATCAAACTTCAATCCTTTGAAATAATCAACCTCCTTTTTATTCTTTTTTGATTTTGAGTTCTTTGTTTTTCCAGAGTTAACACCATCTCCTTCAGGATAATCTTGCAACTTCTGGGTTAAATCATCATTAGATGGCTTTTTCAAATCAATCACTTGAGCAGGAACTTCATGATTAGCAATATCTTTGCTTGGTTTGCCATCTCGTTCCAGATGATACAGATAATTCTGAAACACACTCGATGTATTGCAATTCTCAAGTTTTCGGTGAAGATCAAGCATTTCAATCTTTATCGCAGAAACTTTTGTATTAGTTTCCAGTAACTCCTTTTGAGAAGCAATAAATTGCCCAGACAACTTGTTATACTTAAGCCTTTGACTATACATTCTATCACATCCAGCAAGAACTTCTGCAGTAACCTTCTCTACCTGTTTCTTATAATAGTCAACATCTTGTTTCAAAATGTCATTTTGACTTCAAACCTCACCATTTTCATCACGCAACTTTGTGAGTTCCTCCTGAAGTTGAATTACTCTATCAGCAGCTTCGACAACAATTTTATGAACATTTTCATATATTTGTTGAAGAGGATACCATTTAGCAAATAAAGCATCAAAATCTTCAACAGTTTCCTTTTCATTAGCCTTAGCTTTATTGCATTCTTCAATTAACACTTCTCTTTCTTTTAACCAATCTTCCTTAAGTTTAGCAAAATCAGTACACGTTGTACAAGAGGAAGATGCACTTTGTTGAATTTTTGCTTCGTAACCATCATGAATTTTATTTTTCCATTCCTCCAGTTCTTTTCTCAGAATACGATTTTCTTCAGATAACTTCGCTTCTTTCTTCTCTAACTCTTCAATTTTTCCTTTAAACTTCAACTCTTGATCATTTGTTTTATGAGAAATTTTAGACATGTGTTCCTCACACTGTTTCTTTACAAAACCCCATATCCTCTTTGCTGTTTGGCAATCCCTGAATTGATTTTTAAGAGTTATAGGCACAGCTAACAACAGAAGTGCAATAGCTTTTTCATTTTGATCATATGATTCCTTTTCTTCAAGTGAAAAATTCCATCTCATCTTACACTGACCACCAAAAGTTGTTGGATACTGATATTCATTTGAAATCGGTAACCACAACTGTTTATCCAATTCAACAATATATGCTCTAAAATTTGTTGCCTACAATGATAATCTCCAAGATTTATCAACTTCGGCACATTCTGACCATGACTCGCAATAAATGCATCAATTGCATACATTTTGAAAATTGTGAAATTGGATATCAAAACTTCAAACTCGAAAACGAACGTCTTCCAAGCGGATTTTGGGGGTCAAACCGGAGGGTACAAGCCGTTAGGCGAGTAAAAGTATAGATCTCGTCGAGACGAACGTTTTGGCTGGTATTAGCTCCCGTAACTCTTAACGGTCTCAAGTTACGTCAGTTTTAGTGAACGTCACTTTTCTGCCAACGTACCAAAACTAGTCTCAGCGCACCAAAATCACGACTTTCGTACCAACCTTTATCAGTAGACCACCAGCGTACCAGTGGTTTCAGCGTACCAAATCAAAGACCAAAATCCTAGGCGTACCAGACAAAGCAGCGTACCAAACCACTCGGCGTACCAATCTGGTACGGCGTAACTGCCAGCATACCAGAAAATAACCGTCACGTACCAATTTTGAAGATTGCCTAGCGTACCAACGTTCAGCGTACCAGAAGGCTATGAAGATTCCCTTACGTACCAGAACCTTCAACCAGCGTACCAAGATGTTCTTCAGGCGTACAAGTGGCGTACCAACCTGAGATCAATCAAATTTTTTAATTTTGGACATTTTGAACTAGAATTTGGAACAGTGAGGTGCGAAAACACTCTAGGAACGTTCAGAAATCATTTTTAGCACAAAAAACACTCGGAATTGAGAAGAATTAAAGAAAAACTAATGAAACCCACTTTCTCTCACTAGAAAAATCTAATTTTGATCAATACAAACCAGCAGAGCAACCTAATTTGCTCTGATACCACTTGTAAATCACAAAAGAGATCTTGGTACTGGATGAATCAATCAATCTAGTGCAAGAGAATGTAAATAAGCTTTGTTTTATTGATTTCACTAAGAGAACAATTACAAAGCTTTGGTTTCTCTCTCTAGAACACACACACACAAAGTGTAGAATGACCAAGAGCTATCAGAAGTTCTCCCTTTTCTAAACAAGTCAACCTATTTATAGTGACCAACTTACCACTGGCGTACCAAGTTCCAGACCAATTGGTACGAGCGTACCAATTGGTACGGCGTACCATATGGTACGGACACCTTGGTAAATTGACACTCAGACTCACAATGACATGCTCACTTAGATGCATTACACGAGACACATTGTAGCATAGGAATAACTCTAACAATTCTACTTTCACCAACTTCAATTCACCAGAAAGCTTACGAATTTCATTCAATAACGAAGCATTCTCTTTCAACAAACTTTCCATATTTTCAGCTGATTCATAGGAACTTGGTTCTGAACTTGTATCGGAATAATAATCTTCTTGTTGATCATGAGTGACAATCAAAGCAGATGAATCAATTTGTTTACCCTAATCATAAACACCATCATTCTGATCTGTTAAAGCTGTCTTGGTTGAATTTCTTGGAGATGGTTGAGAACCTGATGTAAAACCTGGTTTGGTAACATGTGCTTGTTGACATTCTTTAGCAAAATGTCAAAGCTTTGAACATTTATAGCATTTCAACTTTGACTTGTCAAAACCCATCCTTCCATTAAAATCAGAAGTAATTCTACCATTCTTCTTGAAAACCTCTTTGATCATTGACCCAGCATAGCATACTACCAAGATAAATCCAATTCGTTTAATTGATCATCATCAAGATCATCCCTTGTTATTTTCGCATCAGCAACATTCTTGATAACCAAACCAAAAGATGATGAGATCAAAGCAGCAATCATTTTAACACAATCATCCGTTGTATCAGCAGAAATAGCATTCTGATTTGTTGATTCTGGAATTGTGAAGCTACAACCCTGTGAAAAATTACTTTCAGAATTTCTATAAATATTTCCAATAAATGCAGTAGGTGGTGCAGAACTCAGTCTTGGTTTAGTCTTAGCCGTCATACTAGCAGCATTCTCACCATGATACAATTCTAGATTTTGCAAATTTGCCTTGGATTTGTTTGAATTCATCATTTCCATCTCACGAGCATGAAGTTTACCAGTTAGATCATGAAATGTCAATGTAGAAAACTCTTTATCATGTGTAAGTAACATGACATAATTTTCTCATTTTCTGGTAAAGCCTCCAAAATCTTTTCTTTTAACTCTTCATCAGTTTTCTCAATTCCCACAATCTTCATTTCATTTATAAGATGTGAGAATCTTGAAACAAGAGTTGTAATGTTTTCAATCTCGTATGTTGAAAATTATCAAACTCTTTACTCAACACCTTCTTCCAACTTTTCTTGTATTGATCATTCCCCTCACACCTTGCAGACAAAGCATCCCACAATTGTTTTGATTTCTTGCACGTACTAAATTGATGTAACAACTCAGTGGGTAATGCCATCGTAAGATAACCAAAAGCTTTTTTTTCAAGCTCGTATGATTTTCTTTCAGCAATATCGAAGGTATGAACTTCTTTAAAATCTCCTTAATCAGTTGGGTGTTGATAAAGCTTCTTAATCGGAATCCACAAATCGATATCATTCGTGCTTATGTAAGCAGAAAATAATTGCTTCCAATTTT
Source organism: Deinandra increscens subsp. villosa (assembly GCA_039602395.1). Taxonomy (NCBI): domain Eukaryota; kingdom Viridiplantae; phylum Streptophyta; class Magnoliopsida; order Asterales; family Asteraceae; genus Deinandra; species Deinandra increscens. Next base: position 39,370,388 of record JBCNJP010000006.1, read on the forward strand.
GATAATCTTCTAATTTCAACAACTTGGGAACTTTCTGACTTGTTCCAATTTCGTTGTCAAAATTTAACATTGTTTGCATTGCATTTTGCACAGCGGCAAAAGCTTGAAATTCCGACATCTTGAAAAATTTGAATTCTGATTGTCCGAACTCTATCTGAGCTTCACAATATGATCCGGACCTTATCCAAACCTCTGCCGAACTCTCTCCGAACCATTACCGAAACCAAACCTTTCCGAACCTTGAGCGAACCTTTCCGAACCTTGTACGAACCTACTCCAAACCCAAAAACTACCCGAACCTCGAACGAACTTTGAACGAACTCAAGCTTCGGAATGACGAACCCTCACCGAACTCTAGCCGGACTTAAAGTTCGGAACGGTTATGCCGAACCTCACCATTTTTCGCTTAAAAGATTTGAATTTGGACAGATTTTGACGAGATTTGCAGCAGTTGATCAGAAAAGTAATAAGGAATGATTTAGGACCTCAATTTTCACAAAATACTCGATCGAAATGATCAAACACTCGTAAAAACACTCAAAAACCACACACTTTGTTTCAAAAACCCGAAAAAGCAACCACATATCAATAGAATGAACCAGATAGCTCTAATACCACTTGAAATTGCCTGAGCATTGGTTCGTCTACTCAATCTAGCTAATCCGGACAAGAAATGTAATTAACCAATTGTTTTATTGATCAAAGAAAAATTACAATCAGTCTAACACTCAGAATACAGACTCGGAAAGACACCTTGACAAACACACACTTAACACTAGCTCAGACTCTTTCTCGTACAGAATACAAAGACCAACTCACTATTTATAGCAACCGGCCGAACCTCAGGCGAACCTGGAGTTCGTCTGATCTGAACTCCAAGTTCGGACCAAGTTCGGCCGACAGCTTATGAACTCCGTCTTGTCCTGGCTCGATACTTCACACGACACACATATCATGTATTTACAACCTTCTTCCCATGACATACATACATTTTCACAATTTCTCCCCCTTACATGCAATTCTCCCCTTTAAAATGAAAACTCTATTTTTAGATTTTCATTTACAAAAACTAGACTCTATTTTTGAATTTTATTTAAAAAAACATAACGAACGAAAATTGATCAACCAACACGGATACCTTGCATTTTAAAGTTTCAGAAACCTTGCAGGTTAGAACAATATATTTCATGAAGTTTAAGTTAAGCAAAATACTCCTCCATCAACAACTTTGCAATCGCCGATAGGTCTTCTAGAAGTACCTGCACACTGGTCAAACTCATTAGTTTTTAACTTGACCCGAAGCAATAGCTTCTGGTCGACCAGTGTCCTGGATTTGCTTGAATTCCACCTTTGGTTTCCTGATTGATTGTTGTTTTGGTAACTCAGTTTTGGAGGAATCAATCATAGGTGTTTGTGATGATGGACCTACATTTAGAACCTTTTAAAAAATAGGAACAAAACGTATTTTGTTTGAAAAAAAATATAGGTTCTCATTCATCAAAAAATCTGCCTTGTTCATCAAAGAACTTTGGTTTAGCAGGTTTACCAAAAAACTGGTATCTGTTGAGACCTTTGTTTTGATTCTGCAGAAGGGGACAATCTTTTGCCATATGCCCCTTTTTGCGACAAATATAACAAATGCATTGTGATTTGTCCCACATTTTGGGTGCCTGCATAGAATTACAAACATGAATATCTCTAAAATGATCAAAAGTAGAATCATATACCTGCTGCCTGTGATCATGAACCCATTTTGATGTTGGGCTCCAAGAATAAGAACCCTCAAAAGAAAAGTTTGTTGTTTGATTCTTCAAGGTTCTTGAAGCATCCTTCTTCTCAAAAACTTCAGAAATTTTTCTAGCATCCACACAGTAAAGACGAAATTCTTTATCGGAGAATATTTGTTCCGAACCCTTGAGTTTGTAAAACCGTTCGGACTGAACATTCTCAGCCTTGAAAACTTCCTTCTTTACTTGCTTCATTTTAAGCTTCTTCAGATGTTGTGGTGTTGATGCTGGAATCTCCTTAGCTTTATCATGTTGTGCATTAAAACCCAAACCAATATTTATTCCAGAAATCTTCTCTTCAGATTTAGAATCCTGATGTCCATTCTTCGCTAACTTTGAAAATTCAGCTTTTATTTCTTTAATGTTTTTCTGCTCAAAGAAAATCGTCTCATCAAAATCCGATTGAGAATGAAATTTCTCACTTGAAGTAGCTGATTTGACATTTTCTGTGGACGATGATGTGACAACCCGTAAGTTTCCTAAGTCAAATCATATAATACTACGTGTAATTACCTGTTTCTGTGTGCATAAATCTGTGTTTTAGTTAACGTATATAACGTATTATGCAACTATCTATTAGTCTTGGCGTAACCCTAAATTAACATTTCGACGATCGACCTTAAAAACAATGATATTATATACACATATCCAATGGAATTTCAATAACAAGAAATATTCACCACAACGTATGTGGTTTAATATAAAAAGAATTTTTATATTATCTCGTCACCTTTGTAGTATTTAATACACATACAAAGTTCGTAATATTATTTGACGTAAAATAATTTGTGAATGATAACGTTTATTCATTCATTTACCGACAACGTCCAATAATAAATCATTTTAACGTTTAGTATTTTTATAACGAAAGACCATTAGGTTTTTTAATAAAGAATCGACGTAAATATTTTTCACTAGTTAATACCATTTGACTTAAACAAGACTTGTTATCATTTCCATTTTTCTTGAACTCAACTAGTTAATCACCATGCATGTCCACGCCATGCATGATTCAACTTCTTGTCACCTTTGAGCCTAACTCGACCAGTCCCTCATTCACGGCTCAAACTGACACCCAAACCATCACTTAATCAATTCCTAGTAACCATTCACCACCTTTTTTTCTAATCACCTATTAATCATCTAGAGGTCGTTCTATGTAATCTTGACTGTGATCCATCTCGCTCGCACCCGACCCAATAAAAAACCGGGGTGTGACAGATTGGTATCTGAGCCAAGGTTATAGAGAACTAGAGTAAACTTCGCTTTTAGTCCCCAACGTTTGCACATTTTAACAATTTTAGTCCCAATTTTTCGAAAATCCCAATTTAGTGTGTCACATTTCATTTTCTTTTCAATCTTGGTTACAACGTTAACAAACGTTTAAAGAGCCGTTAGAATGCCTTCACATGGTCCCCACGTGAGGAGTATTTTTGTTATTTCCGTTTGTTTTAAAGTATGAGTTAAAACAAACGGAAATGACAAAAGTACACCTCATATGGGGACCACATGAGGGCAGTCTAACGGCTCTTTAAACAACTGTTAACGTTGAGATCAGAATTGAAGAAAAAAATGAAATATGAGACACTAAATTGGGATTTTTTAAAAGTTGGGACTAAAATTGTTAAAATGTGCAAACGTTGGGGACTAAAACCGAAGTTTACTCAGAGAACTAGGTTGCATACTAGAACTTAGTCTATAGCCTAACGCTCTGCTAGCCCCATCCCATGCATTACTTTCTTGCATTACATACATGCCTTACTTGTTGCATCTCTTAACTATTATAATTACACTAACGTAAGACTATTATTATGACTTGGAAACTTTGTCACAGCATCTACCCCCGTCGAGCTTTCTTCGGACTCAGAAATGGAGATTGAGATGATGCCACCTCCGCCAGCTCCAGCATCTCCACCCACTGCCACGCCGACCTCACCTACTAGCGTGCTCGACCATGTCACTGATGATGAGGAGACGGACTCCGAGGAAGATCCGGATGGGCCCCCATTTTATGATGTGGATATCACTGCTGACGACCCCCCCCCCGATGATGGAGACTCTATAATGGTCACCTTGAGCTCATCTCATGCCACCTCGCCTGTGCGTGCCCATATTTTCGCCCATTTAGGACTACACCCTCTGGACCCCTCCGCATGTATACCGTGTGGAAATTCCGTCTTTCACCGCCCCTCTTGTGGGACCGCCTTGCCTCTCGTGTGGGATCTCCCCGTAAGAGATCACGTACCCCAGAGCCTACCCTTGCTTCTACCGACTGCCCTCTCTTCCCTTAAAGAAGCGAGTGCATTTTGACGATAGAACCTACGAGTTTGGTGAGACGTCATCTGCTGTAGCCGCTAGAGTCACCCCTGTTGTTCCGGTCACCCCTGCCGTTCCGGTCAACCCTGTTGTTCCGGTCACCTCTGTTGTTCCAGTCACCCCCGTAGCACCCATTGCACCCACTGAGGTTGATTCCCCACCCATCCTTGTTCATGGTGTTGCCATAGACGTTTTGATTTCCTCCCTCTTTGACGACATTGCTCGCCGTGATGACGATATCCCACCTACCCCCATAGCTGCCCTGGAGATCCGTATTGCTGAGCTTGAGAGCCTCACTGGTTCTTATGTCCATACCTTGGACACCCTGCACACACTTCTAGGAGAAGTCAATGGTGTTGCCGGCGCCGCCCTAGCTGCTGTGGAAGCCCTCACAACCAACACGCCATTACTTTTAGATTTCAATGACGCTCTCCAGCTGACGCTCTCGGTCATCACGCAGATAGGAGAGATTTTGACATTGCGCCAGCACCCATGATATTAGCAGTACTGACATATTGGGGATCTGTTTTACCCCTACTTTTGTAATGTGATGCAACTTGTACTATTGTGGAATCATGTTATCCACCAAAAACAATGTTGTCTTGTGTTCAGTCATGGTTATGGACGTTATGATGTATGTTTTGATTCGCTATTATGATTGTGTTGTGATGTTATATTTCTTTTGTATGTGTATGATTGATGTATGTCGTTATATGTTTTGTTGTTATTATGATTGCCTTACTCTTGTTTTACCCATGTGAAATTAGAATCATGCCTAGACGTACTACGAGAGCTAATCCTCCTCCTCCTCCGCCTCCGCCGCCTCCTATGAGTGCTGCTGCAATTGAAGAGTTAGTACTCCAACGTGTGACTGAAGCCCTTGCTGCAGCTAACGCAGAACGTTCCACTGCCTCCGATGGACGTCCTCACCTACCGGTAAGTCAAATCCACGATTTGATTGAAGATCAGCAAGTAACAATTACGAGGGATTGTTTTTAAGAAGCTTTTGATCTATCGTCACAGGTACTCGGGACTGCAGCTATAAAGACTTCATAAACTGCAAACCTATCCATTTCAAAGGCACTGAAGGTGCTTTCGGACTGATCCGATGGTTGGAGAAAACTGAATCCGTCTATCGTATGTGCAACTGTCCGGATGAATACAAGGTCAAGTACTCCACTTGCATCTTCAGCGAAGGTGTACTAACCTGGTGGAATTCCTATGCTGAAACCTTGGGTCAGGATCTAGCTTACTCCATGTCTTGGGAAGATCTAAAGGTACTCATGAGAGATGAGTACTGCCCCCGAGAAGAACTGCAACGCCTGGAAGTTGAATTTTGGAATCTCACCATGATTGGTGCCGACATAGCCAGGTACACTCGATGTTTCCATGAACTAGCACACTTGTGCTCCACAATGGTTACCCCTCTATACAAGAAGATAAAGAGGTACATCTGGGGACTTTCCTCTCTCATCCAGGGAAATATCATGTCATCTAATCCTGCTACCCTCCAAAGCGCCATATGTTTGGCCCACAGCTTGACCTACCAAGCCGCCCACCAAGGTGCGTCGTTCACTAAGAAAGCCTCTGAAGTTAAGTCTGTTGTCATTCCACCCACCTCCTCTGGTAACGTCAAACCTGACCACAAGCGCAAACGTGGTCATGATTGGAAGAAGAAGAGACCTGCAGAAACCCCTCTTGCTGAAGTTCCAAAAGCCATCAAGGCTTATGCAGCTGTTGCACCTGCCACTGATACCAAAAGGAATGGTTACACCGGCAACATGCCCCTGTGTAACAAGTGTAACCTGCACCACACTCTAGACTGCAGTAACATTTACTACAAGAATTACAAAGCTAAAGGTCACATCTATCGGGACTGTCCGAGTCGCGCGAACAAAGTTCAGACCACTAACACCTGCTACGAATGTGGGAATACTGGTCACTTCAAAAGCGACTGTCCCAAGCTGAAGAAATAGAAGCGCGTGAAATGCTCCAAGATTGTTCATTAGATCTATTAGGACATAAGTTCAACATAGACCTCCTACCCGTCCACCTCAGAAGCTTCGATGTAGTAGTTGGAATGGATTGGCTGTCCGCTAATCGTGCAGAAATAATTTTCCGCGAGAAGCAAGTAGAGATTCCCCTAGCTAACAATGAAACCTTGACCATTCAAGGAGACCGTTCAATACAAAGCTTCATATCATTTCGTGCTTGAAGGCTCATAAATGCCTCCGAAAGGGTTATCCTGCCCTTCTAGCACATGTATCTTCCAAGAAATCCAAGCAGAAGAAGATCGAAGACATTCCAATCATTCGGGAATTTGTAGACATGTTTCCTTCCGATCTACCTGGTCTACCTCCGCCTCGACATGTAGAATTTCATATCGATTTAGTTCCCGGAGCTGCACCAGTTGCCCGATCACCGTATCGTTTAGCTCCATCTGAAATGAAAGAGTTGTCGAATCAGCTACAAGAACTTCTTGATAAAGAACTTATCAGACCGAGCTTCGCACCCTGGGGAGCCCCTGTCCTATTCGTCAAGAAGAAGGACGGATCATTGTGTATGTGTATCGACTACCGAGAACTGAACAAGCTAACGATGAAGAACCGGTATCCCCTCCGAAGGATTGATGACTTGTTCGACCAACTCCAAGAATCAATTTGTTATTCTAAGATCGACTTACACTCCGGTTACCATCAACTGAAGGTTCGAGACGAAGATGTCGCCAAAACTGCTTTTAGGACTCGTTACGGCCACTACGAGTTCCTAGTTATGCCTTTCGGGTTAACCTACTCGCCTGTCGTATTCATGGAGCTCATGAATCGCGTGTGTAAACCCTATCTCGACAAATTCGTTATCGTGTTCATCGACGACATTCTGATCAACTCTCGTAGTAAGAAAGAACACGAACAACATCTCAAACTCATTCTGGAATTGCTTAGAAAGGTGAAACTGTACGCTAAGTTCTCAAAGTGTGAATTTTGGATAAGAGAAGTACATTTCTTAGGCCACGTGATCATCGATCGTGGAATTTATGTTGATTCCGCAAAAATCAAAGCGATCAAAAGTTGGAGCCCTCCAACTACCCCGTCTGAAGTACGACAATTTCTTGGTCTTGCCGGCTATTACCGTAGGTTCATCGAGAACTTCTCCAAAATAGCCAAACCCCTGACCACTTTGACTCAGAAGGAGAAGAAATTCATCTGGGATGATAAGACTGAAGAAGCTTTTCAAAGATTGAAGCAGAAGCTATGTGACGCTCCCATTCTTGCCTTACCTGAAGGTAATCGCGATTTCTGCATTTACTGTGACGCATCTCATCAAGGTATTGGATGCGTGCTTATGAAACGTGACAGGGTCATAGCTTATGCCTCATGCCAATTGAAAGTTCACGAAAAGAACTACACCACTCACGACCTAGAACTCGGAGTCGTAGTATTCGCCCTCAAGATCTAGAGACATTACCTTTATGGCACTGAATGCAAGGTCTTCACGGACCACAAGAGCCTCCAGCATATCTTAAACCAAAAAGAGTTGAATATGAGGCAACGAAGATGGGTCGAGCTGCTCAGCGATTACGAGTGCGAAATCTTATATCGTCCTGGAAAGGCAAACTTAGTAGCAGACGCCTTGAGCCGTAAGGATCGTGTGAAGTCACTTCGTGTCAGATCCCTTGCATTGACCATCCGCACCGTGCTACCCTCCAAGATTCGTTACGCCCAACTAGAAGCTCTTAAAGAAGAGAACGTCGAAAACGAAGGTCTACGAGGTATGGAACGTCAATTCGAGATCAAACCTGACGGTGCTAGATACTTCATGAATAGACTTTGGGTACCTAAGTACGGAGACATCAGAAATTTGGTCATGAATAAAGCTCACAAATCAAAGTACTCAATCCACCCTGGTGCTGACAAGATGTACCACGGACTGAAAGAACTTTATTGGTGGCCCAACATGAAAATGGAAGTTGCCACTTATGTCGGTAAGTGTTAAACGTGCGCCAAAGTTAAAGCCGAATATCAGAAACCATCCGGTTTGCTTGTCCAACCGATAATCCCTGAGTGGAAATGGGAACGTATCGCCATGGATTTTATCACCAAGCTACCGAAGAGCCGAAAGGGTAACGATACTATTTGGGTTATCATCAACCGTTTAACTAAATTAGCTCACTTCCTACCCATGAAGGAAAAGGATTCCAGGGAACGACTAACCACCCTCTACATGAAAGAGATATTCTCCCGCCATGGGACTCCTGTCTCAATCATCTCTGAAAGAGATAGTCGCTTCACGTCTAACTTCTGGCAATCGTTGCATGAAGCCCTGGGTACTCAACTTGACATGAGTATTGCTTACCATCCCCAGACCGATGGCCAGAGTGAACGAACAATCCAAACCCTGGAAGACATGGTGCGTGCCTGCGCAATCGATTTTGGTAAAAGCTGGGATGAACATTTGCCCCTATGCGAGTTTTCATACAACAACAGTTATCACACCAGTATTCAAGCCGCCCCATTCGAGGCACTTTATGGTCGAAAGTGCTGATCTCCCATCTATTGGTTTGAAGTCGGAGACAGCCAGATTACCGGTCTGGAACTAGTAATCGAGACCACTAAAAGGGTCTTGCAGATTCGAAACCATCTGAAAGCCGCCCGTGATCGTCAAAAGAGCTGTGCTGACATCCGACGAAAACCCCTATCATTGAAAGTCGGTGATAAAGTTCTTCTGAATGTTGCCCCATGGAAAGAAATCATCCGTTTTAGCAAACATGGTAAGCTAAACCCTCGATACATTGGTCCATTCCAGATCCTCGAAAAAAGATCGGACCAGTCGCTTACAGACTAGAGCTGCCAGCCGAACTTAGTAGCGTACACGATGTTTTCCACGTTTATAACTTGAAGAAGTGCCTTGCCGACGAATCGCTCGTCGTCCCTCTCGATGAAATTCAAGTTGACGAAACCCTTCACTTCGTGGAAGAACCTGCTGAAATCGTCGACTGCGAGGTCAAGAAGCTGAAACGTAGTCGAATCCCCATCTTTAAAGTTCGATGGAACTCCCGGCGCGGATCCGAGTATACTTGGGAACGTGAAGACAAGTTCAAAGCCAAGTACCCGCACCTCTTTCCCAACCCAGCTCCAGTAGACGGTGCAGTCTGAATTTCGGGACGAAATTCCTTCAACTAGGGGAGAATGTGACAACCCGTAAGTTTCCTAAGTCAAATCATATAATAATACATGTAATTAACTGTTTCTGTGTGCATAAATCTGTGTATTAGTTAACGTAGATAACATATTATGCAACTATCCGTTAGTCTTGGCGTAACCCTAAATTAACATTTCGACGATCGACCTTAAAAACAATGATATTATATACACATATCCGATGGAATTTAAATAACAAGAAATATTCACCACAACGTATGTGGTTTAATATAAAAAGAATTTTTATATTATCTTGTCACCTTTGTAGTATTTAATACACATACAAAGTTCGTAATATTATTTGACGTAAAATAATCCGTGAATTATAACGTTTATACATTCATTTACCGACTACGTCCAATAATAAATCAATTTAACGTTTAGTATTTTTATAACGAAAGACCATTAGGTTTTTATATAAATAATCGACATAAATGTTTTTCACCAGTTAACACCATTTGACTTTAAACAAGACTTGTTATCATTTCCATTTTTCTTGAACTCGACATGTTAATCATCATGCACGTTCACGCCATGCATGATTCAACTCCTTGTCACCTTTGAGCCTAACTCGACCCGTCCCTCGTTCACGGCTCAAACCGACACCCAAACCATCACTTAATCAATTTCTAGTAACCATTCACCACCTTTTTCCTAATTACCTATTAATCGTCCAGAGGTCGTTCTATGATTTTGACTGTGATCCATCTCGCTCGCACCCGACACAATAAATAACGAGGTGTGACAGATGAACCAGACACAAACTGTGGAGCCGGAGGAACCTCAGATTTCCTTCCCTTCTTTTTCTTAGCCTTCTTGTTTTTCTTCTTCTTTACAATCTTTTCTTCTACAGAAGTAGATGTTGAAAACTTTGAATAATCAACTTCTTCAACCTTCTCTGTCACTTCCTTAAAAGCTTCTTTGATATTTTCAGGGGGTGATGCTGTTTTATCAAACATCTTCTCAAAATTAGCATCATTTGCTAAGAAACTCATGAATAATTGTGAGTTTGAAACATTGTTCAACAATCGATTAGTATCAATTACTTGGATCTTCAAATCGGAAATTTGTCGTTGAGCTTCAGCTAACTCCTTCTCAGTAGCTATCAACCGCTTCGCAACCTTGTGAGTTTCATATTTTTGTAATTGAAGATTTTCTATTCCTTCAAACAACTCCTTCTTCAACTTATCCTCATTGCGGTTTTGAATTTCCAGATTTGCAGTTTGTTCCTTATTGACACTAACCAACTCACGCTTCTCATCCAACAACTTCTCCATATCAACTTGATAAGTTTCATTTTAGTAGCATATTCTTCAGAATCCTTTGTGAGCAAATCAAGTTTGATTTTTGATTTATCAAACTGATTTTGGAAATCATTCGCAGCATCTTCTGCTTCCTCCTTCCATTTCTTGACTTCTTTCAATAATTCATCTTTTTTCTTTCAAAAACATCTCATTCTTTACTTCAAGCATCTTTTCATCTTCTTTGACTGAATAAAGAAATTCGTTAAGAATATTCACTTCCTTCATTATAGAATCATTTTTCAATTCAACTTCCTTCTCATGCCTCTTAGAAACCTCCAAATCTTCTTTAACCAGCTTAAGCTCATCAGAAAGCTTTTTAACTTCGTCCACCAAAAAATCATTTTCTTTCAGCAGCTTCATAAGAACTAGAATCAGAATAATAGTCATCTTGCTCATGTATGACAATCAAAGCAGATGTATGAAACTGTTTGCCCCAGTCATACACCCTATCATTCTGAACCGTTAAAGCTGTCTTAGTTGAATTACTTAAAGATGGTTGAGAACCTGTATTAGATCTAAAATCCAGGTTTGTTAACATGTGCTTGTTGACATTCTTTAGCAAAATGTCTAAGCTTTGAACATTTGTAGCATTTCAATTTAGACTTATCAAATCCCAATCTTCCATTAAAATCAGAAGTAATTCTTCCATTCTTCTTAAAGAACCTCTTTGATCTTTGACCCAGCATAACATACTGCCAAGATAAATCCAAATCATTTAATTGATATCATCAAGTTCATCAAGATCATCCCTTGTTATTTTTGCATCAGCAACATTCTTGATAACCAAACCAAAAGATGATGATATTAAAGCAGCAATCATTTTAGCACAATCATCCGTTGCATTAGCAGAAAAAAGCATTCTGATTTGTTGATTCTTGAATTGGAAAGCTACAACCCTATGTTGAATTATTATCAGACTTTCCAGAAATACTTCCAATGAAAGCAGTATGTGGTGCAAAACTCTTGGTTTAGTCTTAGCTGTCATGATGGTAGCATTCTCACCATGGTACAACTCTGGATTTTGTAGATTTGCTTTGGACTTGTTGGAATTCATCATTTCCATCTCCCGAGCATGAAGTTTACCAGTTAGATCATGAAATGTCAATGTGGAAAACTCTTTATCATGTGTAAGTAGCAACACATAATTTTCCCATTTTTCTAGTAAAGCCTCCATAATCTTTTCTTTTAACTCTTCATCGGTCTTCTTGATCCCCACAATTTTCATTTCACTTATAAGATGTGACAATCTTGAGACAAGAGCTATGGAGTTTTCATTCTCGTAATGCTAGAAATTATCAAACTCTTTACTCAACACCTTCTTCCGACTTTTCTTGTATTGATCATTCTCCTCACATCTTGCCGATAAAGCATCCCACAATTGTTTTGATTTCTTGCATGTACTAAATTTATGTAACAACTCAGTGGGCAATGCCATCGTAAGATAACCAAATGCTTTTTGTTCAAGCTCATATGAAATTCTTTCAGCAATGTCGAAGGTATGAACTTCTTTAAAATCTACTTGATCAGTTGGGTGTTGGTAAAGCTTCTTAATCAGAATCCACAAATCGATATCATCCGTGCTTATGTAAGCAGAAAATCGTTGCTTCCAATTTTGATAATCTTCTAACTTCAATAACTTGGGAACTTTCTGACTTGTTCCATTTTCGTTGTAAAAATTCAGCATAGTTTGCATTGCATTCTGCATAGCTACAAATACTTGAAATTCTGACATCTTGAAATTTTGAATTCTGATCAACCGAACCTTAGCCGTACCTTAATCTGTGATCCGAACTCTATCCGAACCTCTTCCGAACCTAAAAATGTCAAACCTTAACCGAACTCTCTCCAAACCCTTTCCGAACCTTCTCCAAACCGCTTCCAAACCTGACTTTTTCGAACCTTGAATGAACCTTGACCGAACTAGCAAACTTTTCCGAACTTTGACCGAACTCTGAACGAATTTGACTTTCGGAGAAATGAACTCTAGCCGAACTTGGAGTTCGGAGCAGTTATGCCGAGCCTCACCATTTTTGTCTCAAAAATTCGAATTTTGGACAGATTTTGACGAGATTTGCAACAGTTGATCAGAAAAAGTGACCAGAAATGATTTAGAAATGAGATTTTCATGAAATACACGATTAAAAAGATCACACACTTGAGAAAATATCAAAAACAACACATTTTGTTTCAAAAATCCCGAAAAAACAACCATAGATCAGTAGAATGAACCAGATTGCTCTGATACCACTTGAAATTGCATGAGCATCGGATCGTCTACTCAATCTAGCTAATTCAGATACGAAACAGGTTATTAACCGATTGTTTTATTGATCAAAGTGAACAATTACAATCAGTAAACACTCAGAACTGAGACACAGAAACACCACAGAAAACACACACTTAACACTTGTTCTCACACCCCCTGTCCCTTGATTACAATGACTCAACACCTATTTATAGTGACCTGCCGAACTTCAGACGAACCTGAAGTTTGTCTGATCAGAACCTCAGGTTTGGACCACGTTCGGCTGGCAGCAAACTTTGTCTTGATCTTTGTCTTTGTCATGACTTGATACTTCACATGACGCGCAGACTTAACGCACAGATCTTGCATCTACATAAGCAATACAGATTCACTTTGTATTTATATCTTCGCGTCACGTTTTCTATACTCGAATTACTCATTTTGATCATTGATTGAGTAGACGATCCAGCTCACTAACTTACAATTGTTGATATGAGATATATTTAATCATCACAGGACCCTTGGTCTGCAAAATGAATTCTAAAACAGATCCATATCTGTGTCACTAAGAGTGATCTTGGAGAAGAGGACCCAGGGTATATCCAAAAAAAGATCTAATTAAGGTTGAGGTCTTAATTAAAGAAAACAAAAGAAATAAATACAATATGTTCTATTAAATCGTCTAATATCTAGTTGCGTAAGATATACCATATCAATATGTTGTTATTTATGTCTAAACAAGATCAAATCTATGAAAGGTCTATGATAAGTTCATTAAAGTACATTAAGATCATAAATAAAGTCTTCTAAAAGGATTATTAGTAAAACCCTTAAAAGAGATTCAAATCTCAAAATAAGTGAATTAAAAATTAGTAATTTATCACAAACTTTTGAGAAGCGTTATTACTGAAGTTGTCAGTATAATTACTAAAGGCGAAACAAGAAAAGATGAAGTAGCTCATCTACAGACATCACAAGACATACCAAGTGTATCGTATATAGATTAAGATAATGTGTGACAAAGTTGTATGTCAGAGAATGATTGAGAATCATAAATATCATAACAAAGTAATCTGATAAATTATCTTGATAATGCGAAACAAGGATAACTTGGGCAACACCATGATTATATCTTGCTAGATACAATCTGCATGATAAAAGGACGCGATCAGATTAGGTGCCAAATGTGATCTATTAGTATCTGGTGTTTGAACGGTTAGGCCACATGATGAAGTCCACCTAGAATTAAGGGTTAATTACCTTATGGACAGTGTGCCTACGTTCAAGAATTAGTACGTTTTAGAATATCCATGGATTTTGTATTATAAAGGTCCATAGTCGATCAAACTCATGGGAATGTATTTGAAGTAAGCCTGTTGTGATTTCTGGTTGTTTATGAGATGAAAGCTCAAGACATTACAGATTATAATTCACCAATACTCAATAGAAGAATGTTATTGGACATAACTCGCTTCAAAACTATCTTCATGAATCCAAGTCATAAGTAGTTTTGAAAATGGTATGATCGTTATATCCTCATACATGAGAAGAATATTGAGACTTATATTGAAAATGGTATGATAGTGAAAGATCACTCTTTGATCTTATTTAACGTTACACCTTGACAGGGCAGTAATAAGGGGACTAATTGGGAATAATTCTGCAACTAAGTGGGAGTTATATACTGTCAAAGGAATTCTGTAATTCTCAAATGAGATGTTGAGCATTTTGGCACCCTCGCAGGATCAAACTGGTGAAAAATGTGTGGCCACACTCAAACTAAGAGTAGTTTGTCATCCACTTTGAGTCTGAAACAAGAACAAGAATGATTGAGCAAATATGGAATTGATCTCAAATCCATGTCTCGTGTTCAACTGATGTTCTAAACAGAATGGAAAGGCGATAAGGTTACCACGATTTAACTCAACAAAAGAAAGAAACCGCTTTGAAGGTTAGAAGAATAGATGACGAAAGAAATCATATCATACCTTATTGGTCGCAGACAAATACAACTAGGTGTCCTCCTCTGAGTGCGTTGAGATCGTAAACGAAAATCATCCAATTGGGAGTTTGTTGGATTTGGTATGTCCGACTGTGGATTATTTTACATAAACATATAGGTATGGTCCAAGAGTTACACTTTGGACGACGAAAAAGTTGTTATTACTGATCACAGAATAAACTTTATTGAGGCAAATCATTATTTGCTGAAATAATCATTGTATTAAATATTTGGAAAAATAATTAGGCAAAAGAATCGGTGAACGTTTAGGAGTTAAACGGGGAACTAATTTGTTAACGATTGACAAATTGGAGCGGAATATATTATTACGTCAAAAGGTAGTTTTGACTAATAATCTAGGATAAGTAGTTATCCGTATCTACGGGAATTAGAGATTTGATTTATTAGATAAATTAAGTATGGATAATTGATATTATAACTAAAAGCGTATAATAATGATTATCCTAAAACGTTTTAGTTAAACAGTGAACTAAAACGTATTGATTAAAATATAAAAGTTATATCGGGTTTGTTTCGTATAAATAAACTTTGTTGGATATTAACTGTATTACTAGTAAATATCAGAAAAATGACTTTGGGAAAAATCAGTAATTTTAGGGACTAGGAGCTAACTTGTATTCCTTTAAATACAGGTTAATTCTAAACCCAAAATATAGAGATTCTCCATAAAGTTTAGAAACCAAAAAACCCTAATCTCATCTCCCCCTCCCTTTGTTTCGCCGACCACCTCAAGCCGCCGTCGCCGCCTGGGCCGATGCCTTCTCTTTCCGTCATTCAGTCAAAGTTACGATCTCCGAGTAGTTTTGGTTATCGCGAAGGGATTCGGTTTGGATTGTTCAAGCGTTGAACAATGATCAAGGATTTCTAGCAGATCCGTTCGTTGTATCCAGAGTGCTACATCTCGGTTTCGTGAAGGTCAATCTCTAAACACCCTATGGTTGTGTTTTTTATATTTATCTAAATTAATTGTAACTGGATCACAGGTCTGGGATACCATGCTCGTTTATAGAAAAGTTATGAACTTAATCGCGACCCCATTAGATTATTGATTAATAATCATTTTTCTGATATTGTAAATATAAAATGTGATTATATATTAAATTAACAAAATATGTTTTGTCCTAAACGAGCCTGAGATTTTTAACAGTTTTCTACTGGTTTTCTAGCGCGATTGGCGGCAAACCTAGCATCGTCTCGGGACATACATGGTGGTGATCTCTAGTCTTTCCATGGTCTATAGGTGTTGACTAACATAACACCCTGACTTGCAACAACCACCAAGATATGATGTTACATAGGTGGCCACCCAAAAGAGATTTGGTGGAGGAGATCGATGGCGTTGTTCGGATTCGCGGACTTGAACGGAATTGAGAGACATCTCAAATTTTTCGTAGACATTAACCGAATTTAGAGAAATCGGAATTTTTTTCTACTGTGTTATGGAACTTGCGATCATAGGAATTAGAAATCACATAATTGTGATTTCGTTGCTCTCACCAAATCTGGCCGTAAGGCTTTTTTCCATGTGTAGCCGAGAAGGAGATTAGGGTTATTCCTAATATCATATCTTTATTTACTTATCATTATAATCAAGCTTAATCGGTTCCCTTTAGAACTTTAAACCCACCACCATGTATACGAGTTTATGATCAAACATAATGAATAAAATCCACTAACAATAGCCCAACCATGAATTTAAATAAATGTGATTTTTATTTAAATCTCGTTCACCTATTATCACTTATTTCATTAATAATAATATTGATTAATAATAATTTATAACTAGTATAAACCTATATTTGATCGAGCATTTCCGTTTATTTTACCGGTTAACCTATTAAGCAGGTTTAGTGTCTGTTGCACCCGGTGTAACTCTTACGGGTCGTAATCGGGTCAGGTTTAAGATTTCACGGGTCAGGACACACAATATCCAACAGCTTATTATCTGAGTAGAATCGAGTTCTATGATTAAGACCCAGATCGGTGTAAGGGAAAATTCGAACATTGCCAATGAGGGCGATCACGAACTTTCAAGTCGCAATTAGAGTTTGTGAACATCATGAAAGTGCTTATTGAGCCAATAAAAATTATAACCAAACACAACGATGAGTTTGAATAAGATTTTGATATAACCACGAGTGAAAACATCCATACCACACAAGGTTGTAAAACTCGCTAGACGCTCCCAAGTCGGCCGACTAGGGAGTTGCGAGTACTTGGAGAGTACTCAGAAATGGTACATTACGAAGAAAATGATTTTTTAGAAATTATATTCATGTTCAAATCCTAATATTTATTGTTGGTACCAGATTTCAGGAGATATTGAGCATCTCGCATCAGCTCGCAAGCACTTCGCTGTAAGGATCCTGAACTATATTTCTTGACTAACTATTGCTTTCCCCTTTTGTTTGTTATTCGCAGGTTAATTCCAACATGGATCACGTGTCCTAAAGACCCGGTCAGCTAATAGAAACGTGGACTAAGTGGACTTCAAACGGCTAAGTGGGAGACGTGGAGTTTGTTGCTAGTTTTTAGGAGATATTGTTGCGATGTAATCTCTTTATATTGAGCTTTAGGCTTGCACACAACACACGGGACTTGCTATCAAAACTCTCCATAACACGTAGAATACGAGCTCATTTCATTTGTACTTGAACACTTTTTTATTATATAAAAGTTTCAGGCAGTAGGCACTTTAAGCCGGCTCCTAAGGTTTTTTGCTAGGCTCCTTGAGGATACTCAAGGATTCCTGGATTTTTCTCTCGTTACATCCTCGCGTCAATCTCCAACTTTACATTTTCATCTCTATTTATATCAAACACTCTACCTCACTTACAAAGTTTGATCAACTAATTGCTTAGGCAGTTTTTGACCAAAATATTTATAACAAAATGTGTGAATATTGACATCACCATTAGTTGTTCAAACTATAAATACTAAAGTATTTCAAAAATTGATATGACCATTTACTAGTCTAGGCATAAAAATAATAATTATCTAATCATCGTCTACCATATTAGTTGTTCATGAATGTTAACACGATCTGATTTGTATTCAACGTTATCATTCAATTCTTCTTCTTCGGGTACGAAATTTTCTTCAGTTCTCTCAATCTAGCATTTCTTTGGTTTTCTAAGGATTCATCATCACCCGCAACTTCATTAACCGGCTTTGAAGGTACTTAAGGCTCCAATTCATCTTCTACAATCCAAACTTGAGCCGAGGAGCCCGAAGAACCATGGGAGTGCCTAAGAGCCGGAGGAGCGCCTAGGCCGAGTTTCTTCGATGTTGACCAAGTTTGACCGCCTACGACTTGCTCGGCTGAGTTGCCTAAAGTCTCCTTAGTAAGAGCCCGAGGATCGCCTAGGCAGCCGCCTATGCTGATTTTTACAACACTAATGCCACATCAGAAAACATGGTTACAAGCATCGTCACCATGGAGGGAGATAAATCCCAAGATGAAAGACGATTTCGCAGAAGCGAGTGGCTATCGAGGGTTAAAGTGTGAGGGCAATTGATTCAAGGTCGATGGTTCACGGGCTTCTGAGAGTGTAAGGCAATAAGGTGACTTGCAATGGTAGTACAACAGAAATAGGGTTGATGCGGAAGTCAATTATGTGAATGTTGATACCTGATATGTGCGTCGTGTGAAGTATCGAGCAATGAACAAGTTCATGCCAAATTAGGTCTGGCCGAACATGGTCCGAACCTGAAGTTTGGACTGGCCGAACCTGAGGTTCGGACAGGGATCGGCCAGCTGGGTATATATAGAAGTTTGGACGTTGTAATTCACAGTTCTGAGCGTGTGAGAATTCTGTTAAGTGTGTGTTTCTGAGTGTGTTTCTCTGAGTCTGTTTCTGAGTGTTTGCTATTTGTAATTGTTCTTCATTAATCAATAAAACAATCAGTTAATTACGTTTCGATGTCCAATTAGCTAGATCGAGAAGACGACCCAATGCTCATGCATTTTCAAGTGGTATCATAGCTTTTAGGTTCACTCTACTGATCTGTGGTTGCTATTTTTAGATTTTTGATCGTTTTTGAAATTTTCTCGAGTTGGTTTATGTGATTTCAATCATTTATGTCGTGCATTTCGTGTCAAATTTGTTCCTAATTCGTTCCTAATCAGTTTTTCTATCCTATTGCTGCAAATCTCATCAAAATTCGTCCAAAATCAAACGTTTTTGAAAATTTATGTCGAGGTTCGGAGGTTTCTAGTCAAATTCGGCATAACTGCTCCGAAGCTCAAGTTCGGAGCTCCGAAGTTCAAGTTCGGAGTCCGAAGTTCAAGTTTGGTGAGAGTTCGGTCAGTGTTCGGTGAGAGTTCGGAGTTTAGCAAGTTCGGTCGAGTTTCGGAGGTGTTCTGAAGTTCGGACAAAGTTCGGCCTATAGATTTAGGTTCGGAGGGAGTTCGGTGGAGGTTCGAAGCACTATGACAAGTTCGGAGAGAGTTCGGCCGATCAGAATTCAAAATTTTCAACGATGTCGGAATTTCAAGCATTTGCGGCGATGCAAAATGCGATGCAAACTATGCTAAATTTTGACAATGAAATCGGAACAAGTTAGAAAGTTCCCAAATTGTTGAAGCTAGAAGATTATCAAAATTGGAAGAAACGATTTTCCGCTTACATAAGTACAAATGATATCGATTTGTGGATCCCGTATAAGAAGTTTTATCAACATCCAACAGATGCGGGAGATTTCAAAGAAGCTCATACCTTTGATCTTGCTGAAAGAAAATCATATGAGCTTGAACAAAAAGCATACGGTTATCTTACAATGGCATTACCAACTGAGTTGCTTCATCAATTTAGCACTTGTAAGAAATCTAAGAAATTGTGGGATGCTTAATCAGCGAGGTATGAAGGTAATGATGACTACAAGAAAAGTCGGAAGAAAGTTCTAAACAAAGAGTTTGATAATTTCCAGAATTATGACAATGAAAACATTACTGCTCTCATTTCAAGGTTGTCACACTTGATTAGTGAATTAAAGGTGGTTGGGATTGAGAAAATCGATGCTGATTTGAAAGAAATGTTTTTGGAAGCTTTGCCTGAAAAATGGGAAAACTATGTTTTGCTACTCACTCATGATAAGGATTATTCTAAAATGACATTTCATGAGCTTACTTGGAAACTTCATGCTCGGCAAATGGAGATGTTAAACTCAAAGAAGTCAACTGCTACTTTGCAGAATCCTGAATTGTATCATGGTGAGAATAGTGCCAGCATGAATGCAAAAGCTAAGCCAAATTTTGAGTTCTGCACCAAGTGTTGCTTTCTTGTCAGGAAGTTCAGAAAATTCTGATAACAATTCTTCACGGGGTTGTAGCTTTACAATTCCAACTTCATCAAGTCAGAATGCGTTTTCTGTTGAATCAACAGATGATTGTGCCAAAATGATTTCTGCATTGATTTCTTCATCTTTTGGGTTGATTATCAAGAATGTTGCTGATGCAAAGTTAACCAGCGATGATCTTGATGCACTTGATGATGATTAACTAACTAAATTGGATATATCTTGGCAATATGCTATGTTATGTCAAAGATCGAAGAGGTTTTTCAAGAAACATGGACGAAATATTTCTGGTGACAAATTAGGTTTTGACAAGTCAAAGTTAAAATGTTATAAATGTTCACAACTGGGACATTTTGCTAAAGAGTGTCCACATGCTAATAAATCTGGTTTTACTCAATCATCCAAGCGTGGTTTTTCTCAATCATCATTTAGTAACACAGGCAAAACAACAACGCTAACAGTTCAACAAGATGATGTTTATGATTGGGGTAGACAATTTGGTTGTGATCCAACAGCTTTGATTGTTACTCATGTTCAACAAGATGACTATAATTCAGATACTAGTTCAACACAAAGTTCTTATGCATCTACTGAGAATATGGAGAGTCTGATGAAAGAAAATACTTCATTATTGCATGAAATTCAAAAGCTTTCTAAGGAATTCAAGGCAGTAAAGGAAGAATTAGAGGTGTCTAAAACCAATGAGAAGGAGTTGATGTTGAAAAATGAATATTTGTTAAAAGAAGTGAGTATGCTTAACGCAAATCTTTATTCCATCAAAGAAAATGAACAGATGTTTGCTGATAGAATTGACATCTTAGAAGAATAGAAGGAGGATTTGTTCAACCAAATAAAGAAATGGAAGTTTGATGCTGAAGATGCTACTTCTGATTTCCAAAATTTGTTTGAAAAATCCAAAATTACGCTTGATTTGCTTACCAAGAATGCTAAAGAATCCGCTGCTCAAATTAAAGCATATCAAGTTGACATGGAAAAATTATTGGATGAGAAGCAGAAGTTGGTTAGTGTGAATAAAGTTCAAACAGCAAATTTGGAGATTCAAAGGAGAAATGAAGCTAAACTAAAGAAAGAGTTGTTTGAAGGATTGGAAAATCTTCGAATGCAAAAGTTTGAAACTCATAAAGTTGCTAAGCGTTTGATAGCTACAGAAAAATAGTTGGCTGAAGCACAACAGAAGATTTCTTATCTCAAAATTTAAGTCATCGATGCAATTCGTTTGCTGAACAATGTATCAAATTCTCAAGTTGTCACAAGCTTCTTAGCTACTGATGCTAATTTTGAGAAGATGTTTGATAAAACTGCATCACCCCCTGCTCAGATCAAAGAAGCTTTCAAAGAAGTGAAAGAGCAAGTTCTTGAATTTGATTATTCAAATGTTTCATCATCTACTGCCGAGGAAGACAAATTTGTGAAGAAAAAGAAGAACAAGAAGAATAAGGGAAAAGAAATCAGAGGTTCTTCCAGCTCCAAAGTTTGTGTCTGGTTCATCTTCTGCTGATAATGAGAAATCAGCTACTTTAAGTGATAATTTTCAGTCTCAACCTGAGTTTAATGAAAAGATCTTTTATGATCAAAAGAATGTGACTGAAGTGAAAGTTGAATTTTCTCGGTTAGCAAAGAATGGACATTCTAATTCTGAGGAGAAAAGTTGTTGGAAAGCATGTGGGTCTGGGCTTTCAAGCAAAAGATGTAACAGATGCGCAGGTTCCAGAATCATCATCTCAAGATTTGAAGAAATTGAAGCTGAAGAAATGGAAGATGGATGTGTTTAAGGCTGAAAAAGTTCTACCTGAGAGATTCTACAAGCTCAAAGGTTCTGCTCAGCTTTTCTCTGATAAAGAATTTCCTCTTCATTGTGTTGATGCTCGAAAGATTTCTGAAGTTTTTGTGAAAGCTCAACTTTCTACTTATAGTTCTTTATCTCAAAGTCCAACATCCAAATGGGTTGATGATCACAGGCATCAGGTATATGATTCTGTTTCTGATCATGTTCGCAATATTCATGTGTGTAATTCTTCGCAGGTACATCAAAAGTGGGACAAAGCAAAACGAATCTGTTATGTTTGCCGCCGAACATGGCATATGGCAAAGGATTGTCCACTATCTGTTGATTCCCCACAAAGGTTTCATAAGAAACCAGTGTTTGGTAAACCTGCCCAACAGAATTTTTTTGATGAGCGTGGCAGAGTTTTTGATGAAGTTGAACCTACATTCTTTCAAAAACAAAAACGTTTTGTTCCTATGTTTTCAAAGGTTCAAAGTGTAGGTTCATCATCACAGTCACCTGTGATAAGTTTATCAAAAAAAAAATACCAAAATCACAACAATGGAAACCAAAGGTGGTTTCAAAGCAAAACCAGGACACTGGTCGACCAGAAGCAATCCGCTTCAGGTCATTTATGAACTAATCAGTTTGACCAGTGTGCAGGTACTTCTAGAAGACCTATTGATGATTGTAAAGTTGTCGATGGAGGAGTATTCTGCGTAACTTAAATTTCATGATCATATTTTCTAAATCTGCAAATTTTCTGAATTCTAAAACTACAACATATCCGTGTTGATTGATCATTTTTTCTTTGTTTCCAAGTTTTTCTCAAAAGTCAAGAATAGAGTCTTGTAAAATGAAAATCCAAAAATAGAGTTTTCATTTTAAGGGAGAAATTGTGAGAAATTGTGAGAAATTGATCATTGGGAAATGATGATACATTGGCTTACGTATCTGACTCATGGATAGAATAGATGAAAGGGCCATAAGATCATTGTTTGATATGTTTGGTAGGCTTGGCGAATCAGAAAGTATACAGATGTGATATACATTAAATACTAATGCTTGACCATGTGGATAACATCTTGATGCATATTTCATGACACAAAAAGAAAAATAAGTGTGAAATTCAGTATGAGAAGTCACTGTGTATACATGTGTTCATGTTGCAAAGATTTAAACTTGTTTAATTTTCTTTATTTTGTCAAACGATCGGACTTTCTATGCGTATCGAAAGATCGACCTGATCGTTGTTCGTTTGACGTTTTGCTTTATTTTCTTTGGTGTTTCATATAACTCATCGGACTTTCTCTGCGTGTACGGGAGTACCGACCTGATTGTTGTTGAGTTATACAATTTCAACTTGTTTTATTATCTTATTTTGTTAAATCCGAGGCCTTATTTGCGTATCGAAAGATCGACCTTAAGGTAGACGATTTAACGTTCTTATTTCTTTTTGCATGGAACACATTTGACAATATCATGTAAAATATTATGCAATTGTGAAAAATCACAAGTGCTATCACACAAAAGGGAAAATAAAGTCAAGCAGAAAATGTATGAATATGTCTGATAGTGTGGGGTACACTGGTCAAAGCAAATCTAATCAATACCTTAACATATCCAGATGTTATGAGTACGATTCTGCTTGAGTTTAATATAGAGAAATTATACCGGCAATCAGCATGACTTATGTGTTTCAATTAATTGAATTTGAAGTGTATTTCAGTGCGTTATGACCAATATGATCCCATATAGTGATCTTTCTCATACCAAAAATAGTGTTTGATTCTGTATAGTGATTTCATTTCATTTCAGAAAAGAACAAAAAGATTTTCGGTCTGTTTTAGCATAAACTTTGAAAAATCAAAAAGATTTTAAGTTTGTTTTTATATAAATTTTCTAAAAGTCAAAAAGATTTTGTTTCTGCTTTATTTTCGATCTGATCAACACGTGATACAAAATTCAATTTTCAAAAGTCATATCTTGGAGTCTCGAGGAGACGTTCTGCACCAAGATTATTTAAATATTGATGCAGGATGCTAAGGTGCAAGTGATCACAACTTCAAGTCTTCTGAAGCTGTTGATAAAGACCAGAGATACACCAGACATTGTCAAGTATTCAAGATCAAGCTACAATTAAGTTGAGGAGTAGTTTGTTCAAAGATTCATTTCATCGGACGAACAGATTCTACACTTGAGGGGGAGCTTGGTTGAAGATACAGATTTGATGATGTAGAAGAGTAGAGATACTGCACACGACGAGGGGGAGTTTGTTGATACCTGATATGTGCGTCGTGTGAAGTATCGAGCAACGAACAAGTTCATGCCAAATTAGGTCCGGCCGAACATGGTCCGAACCTGAAGCTCGGACTGGCCGAACCTGAGGTTCGGACAGGGATCGGCCAGCTGGGTATATATAGAAGTTTGGACGTTGTAATTCACAGTTCTAAGCGTGTGAGAATTCTGTTAAGTGTGTGTTTCTGAGTGTGTTTCTCTGAGTCTGTTTCTGAGTGTTTACTGTTTGTAATTGTTCTTCATTGATCAATAAAACAATCGGTTAATTACGTTTCGATGTCCGATTAGCTAGATCGAGTAGACGATCCGATGCTCACGCATTTTCAGTAAATGGGAGGAAGACCCGATGTGACTTTGGGGACTTCAGGAGAGTCCTGAATAACCGAGATGTCTCTGATTCTCGTTTCCTATTATGAACTTCTTTGATATGAACTATGAATGCCACGTACTCATTGCCCCAGTATTTTGGGCTTTGGTGCTAGGCAAGAGCTAGAGGCCACTGACTGGTGTATCGCCATAGACTGTTGGGACTAAACCGTCCGGGCGAGGTTACGAATGATCTTCATGAAGTGTACCACTTTAGCGTCAACTGGGGTAAAGATCTCAATAAAACGAGATGAGAAGAAATGTTTGTAGGTGCCAGCAGCGAGTAATGTCGATACAAGGGTGCAAATGATTCAGGGCATGGAATAACAATGACTCAGGGATCGTGCAAGAATAAACCTTGAGCGAAACCTGTTGAATTTGCACGCATGAAGATGGTTTATGTCATAAAGTCATATACTCTTACAAATGCAATCTCGTAAATATGAGAACTTGTAAACTCGTATATTTCCACACAAGTAAACCTCCAGACATGCATACATTGATAATGCACACGTGAAATTAAAACATGAGAGGTTCAAAACAGACCACTTGGAAATTTTTTAAGTTGGAAAATCATCTACATATAGGTTTGTAGATTCATTTATGTACAAATTTGTTAACTCGCAAGCATGGAATCCCATAATCATGCAAACTCGTGAAACCATCAACAGGAACTTACCAACATGCAAATGAGTAAAATGGAATGTGTAAAATTTTGAAATAACGGACGTAAAACGTTTGTGATTTAAAATCCTTTCGAGCAATGGACCAAGCAATGAGACTACGAGAGGCTAAACACAAAATATCACGATTTGGACACTTGAAAACCAAGTGGCTAGAGTTACAACATAAGTTTAGATTTGAGGGTGTGGCCTTTTTGTGACACGATTCAGTGTAACCTGTTTGGTTAGGATGACCAAACCGTCAATTGCAATGATCCCCCTAGGATACTCCTTATGGAGCTGCGTGGACCAACACGCGGGGCGTGTCCATCGGAATTGGGTGCGATAGATTGGGTTATGTTTTGGATCATTGAAATATTGGGTTTAGGTTGCAAGTGTTGTCTAGGCTTATATGTAGGTGAAATGCAACGGGTGTGAATGAGACGATTACCAAATCAATGACGTTATGCGTGTTGGGATTTACAGTGGGATCCGGGTTACTGATTTTAATTTTATTAAAACCGATTTAATAATTAAATTAATTCTAAATTAATTTGGCAGCGGAAACGAATTAATACGCGGACGCAACTGTAACAGGATCAATCACCGACACGACAAACACATAAATATATTTATTTAAAATAAATAAATAATCAAATTAAATATCTAACGAATTAGATATACCTTGGCGGGATCCGAGCAACCGCTCGAGACACCCGGATTCAACGGGCTCACACTAGGACGAACTGTGACGTCTGACTCGAACCTTCGAGACAAATCGTCAACGGCGGCATCAGTGGTGGTGGCCATGGGCGGCGGGGGTGGTAGTGGCGGCGGCGGTGGTAGAGATACCACCGGTGGTGGTGACAAAACTTTCTCCGTCGGAATGGTGACCGGAACGGTCCCCACGATGATCGCATCACCGGTGACCGGAGGTGACACGGTGGCGGTGGCCGGCGGGTACAAGGGCGCGGGCCACGACGACAAAACCGGACGCGGTGGCCTCGGCTGCGCTGGCAGCGCAAGGACCACCGGTCGGTGGTCGCGCGGCAGCGCGGAGGAAGCGGCGGCGGCTTAAGCTCGGGCTGCGGCTTCGGCTCGGGCTGCGACGGCTTCGCTTTCGAGTCGGGCGCAAATACTGGCAAGACGGGGATCCATCGGAGATCACAAGGAGACTGCGGTGGAGGTGGTGGCGGCGGTCGGAGGAGCAGCGGCGGCGTGAGCCGGCTTCGGCTTCAGATCGGCGCAGAGAGAGGGAGAGGAGATTAGGGTTTGTGACTTGTGTTGCAATCCACCTCCTCCTCTTTCTTTTAATATAAAATCGCGGACCGGGGCCTGACGGACTGGGCCCGGTCGCGATTCCCATTTAATCCACCAACCGATCAGTCTGTTAATCCGGTAACAACTGATCGGTCCGTCTTTTATTTAGCGAGTAATTTTGAAGCGATAAATTTTGTCGTTTTAATTAAATAAATAATTAATATTTATTTAATTCACCATTTAGTTCGTTTAATACTAATTAACAATTAATTAGATTTAATAGTCCGTTGACCCGGGTGTAACTCTTACGGGTCAATATCGGATGGGTTCGTTAATTCGTCGGGTCAGGACACTCTATTTCCAACAGTCTCCCACTTGGACTGAACGCGACAGTTTAACGAGCGCAGTCAGAGGCACTCTAGCTATGCATGGCTACACCAACTAATATTAACACTTTAAGTCGTCAGCCAAAGTATATCTGATTGACCATCAAGCAGACTCATGACTTGTGCATTCATTGTCATATGTTTATTTCTGTATAAGACATTGATGAATTATGAGACATGGACTCTCATATTTTATACATCGATTTTCGTTCTCGATACAATTCGAAGTGATCCAACAAACACACAGTAAGTTTGGGTGAGGCCTCACACTTATTACTTGGAACCAACGAGGGCGCCTTTATGTCTAACTGTTGCCGAAGCAAGAGTACAGAATCCCTTGTTGAGGCATACAGCTCCACTAAACCTCAGAGCCATTCCCAAAAATAACCGTTATGGCTGGCAGTTACGCGACAACGTTAGGCTATAATCAAAGAATGTTCTTTAGTAGAAGGGAGTTCGAATATGCGTCTCAGGTCTAAGGATACATTAGAGCATGCATTAATCAAGCAAGCAAGACTTCTATGTTTGCGTTGCATGATGCGAGTTACGTCCAACGTCATTCACCAATGAGGTCCGTGAGTTTGAACGTTAAACAACTTTAGGGCTCAAATAGTCACAATAGTCTTAATTTAGTATAGCTCCCACTAACTAATCGACTATGGACATTTAGGACAAGAACCTATTGTCCATGGATTAAACGTATAAATATTGAACACAGTTATGGAATTCATTATTGCATAAATCAGATGGAATAAGAATAGTACAGATAATTGTTGGTGTTCACACATCCAAATACCAAATCAAAACATGTCTTTAGCTAACTTAAGCCATATCGCTTCTCTGTGGCGTATATGAGTCTCCTGAGTCATAGGCTTAGTAAAGGGATCAGCTAAGTTTTGATTTGTGTGTACTTTGCTTATTTTGATTTCATTTCTGTCGACTACTTCTCTTATGTAGGGAATTTCCTCAGGACGTGCTTGGCCTTCTTATGAGACCCTTGCTCTTTGGCTTGAGCTATAGCGCATGTGTTATCGCACAGCGTCTCGATGGGCTGCCTGATACTTAGCATAGCATCGAGATCGGATATGAACTTCTTCATCCACACGACTTCTTTAGCAGCTTCTGAGGCGGCTATATATTCGGATTCAGTAGTAGAATCAGCTACTACTGGCTGTTTTGAGCTTCTCCAAGAAACAGCCTCTCCGTTAAGAGTGAATACGAATCCCAACTGTGAGCGAGAGTCATCTCGGTCAGTCTGAAAACTAGCGTTAGTGTAACATCTTACAGTGAGCTCTTCATCAACACCTCCGTATAAGAGAAACATATCAGTGGTGTTTCTCAAGTATTTTAGTATGTTCTTTACAGCTGTCCAGTGAGCTAGTCCTGGCGTCTGTTGGTACCGACTTGTCACGCTCAATACATACGAGACATCTGGTTGTGTGCAGAGCATGGCATACATGATAGATCCAATAGCAGAGGAAAATGGGATCGATGCCATTTGGCTTATCTCGCGCTCCGTTTTAGGTGCTTGAGATTTGTCCAAGATTGTTCCCTTAGTCATGGGAACGGTTCCCTTTCTGGAATTGCTCATGTTGAACCGAGTTATGATCTTATCAACATATGTGTTTTGACTGAGTCTCAAAAGGCGCTTAGATCGATCTCTGTGAATTTTAATTCCCAGAATGTAAGCGGCTTCTCCAAGGTCTTTCATAGCGAAACCAGATGAAAGCCATTTCTTAACATAGTTAAGCATGGGTATGTTATTTCCTATGATCAGTATATCGTCCACGTACAGTACGAGAAACGATACAGCGCTCCCACTTGCCTTTCTGTAAACACAAGGCTCATCTTTATTTTGATCAAAACCAAACTCTTTGACCTTATGATCAAAACGAAGATTCCAGCTTCAAGACGCTTGCTTGAGTCCATAAATGGACTTGCTTAGCTTGCAAACCTTGTTTGGATTCTCTGGGTTGACAAAACCATCAGGCTGAACCATGTAGACGTCCTCTTTGAGTTGTCCATTCAGGAAGGCGGTTTTAACATTCAATTGCCATATCTCATAGTCATGGTATGCAGCTATGGCAAGGAGAATCCTGATCGATTTGATCATGACAACGGGCGAAAAAGTCTCATCATAGTCAATCCCTTGGGTTTGAGTGAAACCTTTCGCTACAAGCCGTGCTTTGTAGGTTTGCACATTTCCATGCATGTCAGTTTTTCTCTTAAAGATCCACTTGCTCCCTACTGCCCGTGTGCCGGGGGGTAGCTCAATCAAGTCCCAGACGTGATTGTCACGCATGGATTGCATCTCAGCGTTCATGGCTTCAAGCCATTTATCAGATTCCGGATCTGACATAGCAGCTTTGTAGTTAATAGGTTCATCGTTAGAATCGGCTATTAACAGAACGCCGAAGGCCTCATGATATCCAAGGTATCTATCAGGTTCATATCGTGTTCTTTCGCTCCTACAAACGCTTGTGCTTGTGTTTGGGTCTGATGGTGCGACAACAACTTGTCGGTCAGACACAGCGACCGTCTCAGGGTTAGGTGTATCTCGAATTTCTTCAAGATCCACTGGATCACTATTTGTTCCTCGAGCAAGAAATTCTTTCTCAAGGAATTTACCTTTCCTTTTGATGGAAACTATGTTTGCATCTGGATGGTAAAAGTAATATCCGGTATTACAATAGTATCCAACGAAAGTTACCTTTTCGCCTCGGGGATCGAGCTTATTGTCAGATTCACTGGTGACATAAGCATCACATCCCCATACCCTGAGGTATGATAATTTAGGAACAGAACCATGCCATATCTCATATGGGGTCTTCCCTACTTTCTTGGTCGATGCCAGATTTATTAGGCAAGCAGCGGTTAAGATGGCATATCCCCAAAAGGAATGTGGCAAGGTCGTCCTGCATATCATCGATCGAACCATGTTAAGCAGAGTTCGATTCCTCCTTTAACTAACGCCATTTAACTGGGGTGTGCCAGGTGGAGTAGGTTGTGAAACGATTCCACATTCCTTCAGATGATTCAGGAATTCAGTGCTTAGGTATTCACCGCCTCTATCGGATCGAAGTATTTTAATAGTTCGAGTAAGCTGATTTTGTACTTCGTTTTGAAACTCTTTGAACTTTTCAAAGGTTTCATGTTTGTGTTTTATCAGATAGACGTAGGCATATCTGCTGTAGTCATCGATGATTGTCACGAAGTACCGTTCACGATTTCTCGTCTCGGTTCGAAAGGGTCCACACACGTCGGTGTGAATAATGCCTAACAAGCCTTGGGCCCGTTCACCTGCGTGGGTGAAGGGTGACTTGGTTAATTTACCAGATAAGCACGACTCACACTCATCGAAGGAATCTGCATCTTGGGATTCGAGAATGCCAGTAGTTTGCAACTTCTTAATGCGGGCCTTGCTTATGTGACCAAGTCTATGGTGCCATAACGAGGATTCGTTACTGTCAGCTTTGTTTCTTTTAGAAACATGATAGAGCTGGTCGTTTGTTTGAACATCTATCTCATATATTCCATGTCGAGGTTTAGCCTCGAAATAAAAGATATTATTAAGGTAAGCAGAAATCACATTTCCATTAAATTTATACAGAAATCCTTGTTCAAACAATGAAGAGACATAAATAATGTTTCTGGATAAACCAGGTGCATATAAACAGTTAATCAAATTAACTACAAGGCCAGAAGAGCATGAAAAAGAATAAGTGCCAGAAGCAAGTACTGGGACCCTCTTCCCGTCACCAATGATGAGGTCCATGCAGCCTCGTTCTGTCTTCTTCCACTTCTCAGGTTCCTGCAAAACATTAACAATGTGATAACCACATCCAGTATCAAATACCCATGAATTGGAGGAAACAGTGAAAAGTTCAATAACATTTATTGACATACCTGATGAGCAACCCTTATTAGGTTCTTGGTCATATTCAGCTTCGCAAGATAAACAGGACAGTTGCGACGCCAGTGTACCATTTTGTTGCACTCATAGCACAGGCGCTCCTCGGGAGGCTGCACCTGTGGTTTCTTGCCTTTGCCTTCTTTAACCTTCTTGGCTTTGGAGATCTTTGTATTAGCAACTCTGAGCACGTCCGACGTGGTCCTGATCTTCACGTTGGGTATCAACGGAATAACCTCCTCGATCGACTGAGCCGAACAATTAATCGCAAGAATACGATAATGTTCAGGCAAAGATCTGAGTACTACATCAAGAGCCATCCCGTCAGAGATGGAGTAGCCAAGGTCGATCAGCCTGTCACGATACGCTTTCATCAGCGTGACATGATCGTATGGAGAGGAGTCGTTAGCCATAGAGCAGTTCACGAATTGTGAAAGTGCATTGGCTCGCTCAGTCCTCTGACTCAAGTCAAATAAATCCTTGAGTTTACGAATGATGTCATAAGCAGACATCCCCATGAAATTGTACAGATAATCCTGAGTCATGCTAGATAACATCAGGTCAGTGACGTCCTTATCATCGTCAGTGTGCTTTTGGAGCTCAGATCGTGAGTTCTCATTTAACAAGTAAGATGGAATACACGCGATAGGTCGGTCAATGACATAGAGTTTCCCGAAGAGCCTTAAAAGATTCCTCAGGGTGGTCTGCCGTGCGAGAAAGCTAGTCTCAGTGAAGGGGTCGAGTTGTACCATTGAACTTAATGGAGGTGAGTTTTCTTTAGCCTTCTGAAATAAGCAAAGTAAATTTAATCAGTATTTTCGATGTTTATATTTCTTTTAAAAATAGGTTGGTAAGGTTTATTTTTTAAGAAATCGAGAATTCGTTTAGACGATATTACTTGAGACCGCCAAATGAGCCTCAGGAGCAAAGTCGTGTAAACAAACAGACAACGATTGTCAATTGTGAGACTCAAGTCACAACTCTCGGTATGAGGCCGCTATATACATACAATTGTATTTTGCGATACGTTTAGCCTCATCCGTGCCCACTTTAGCAATATACATCCGTGGCGCGGTGTTGAAATACTCCAACACCACAAACATATACGTTTAAAGCGATAGTAATCCTAAATGGTCGATGTGATGACACGGTGTTGAAATACTCCAATGTCCTCACCTTAGAAGGTACCCACGGCACCAAGTGCGGTGTTGAAATACTCCAACACTGATGCTCCGGTCAATACGTTCCAAGTTCGACTTGAGATAGGATGGCACGAACTATCAGTTTTAAGAATTACCATATAGGGATATTAATTACTTTTAATATTTAATTACCGTTAGACACGAACGATAAAACCCTATCACCACTCGGGACTAGTAAATTAATTTAACCTAATTAAATTACTAAGTTGTCGTGAATGGCATATTGTGTGTTAAACGGCATAAGGTCTTGATCTCGCTCGAGCCATACAAGCGAGATCATAAGGGACAAATTAAATTAATAGAATGGTGAACGATCGAGATGGCAACACTGTACGATCTTGAATTCAGTTCATCTCCCACTTGCTTTGACATCCCTCTTGCGTGTGTCCAGTCTTCGACTTTTGGTTACATACAAATTTACAATTACTAAAACTACTTCTAGTAATCTAGCTCTAAATTTGTACAACTTTAAAACCCTAAAACCGGGTCCAAAATAAAACTAAAAATTAAAAAACAACCAATTAGGCCAACAACTTGGGCCAAACAGAGAATGACAAAACACGCCAAAAACATATACACACAAGTATACAAAATACAGAGGGGTCGGCCGTAACACACAATAAATAATTACTTAGAATTAAAATAAATAATTAAAATAATTCTAATTCGCAATTTGGATTTAAGACGAAATTGCGAACTACCGGTTACGAGAAGACCGGTTATGGTTTGCGCGCGGTGATAATGGCTCTGCTACCACTATTGGGATTTACAGTGGGATCCGGGTTACCGTAAATTAATTTGGCAGTGGAAACGAATTAAAACGCGGAGGCAACTGTAACAGGATCAATCACCGACACGACAAACACATAAATATATTTATTTAAAATAAATAAATAATCAAATTAAATATCTAACGAATTTGATATACCTTGGCGGGATCCGAGCAACCGCTCGAGACACCCGGATTCAACGGGCTCGCGCTTGGACGAACTGTGACGTCCGACTCGAACCTTCGAGACAAATCGTCAACGGCGGCATCAGCGGCGGCGGTGGTAGTGGCGGCGGCGGTGGTAGAGATACCACCGGTGGTGGAGACAAAACTTTCTCCGTCGGAATGGTGACCGGAACGGTCCCCACGATGATCGCATCACCAGTGACCGGAGGTGACACGGTGGCGGTGGCCGGCGGGTACAAGGGCGCGGGCCACGACGACAGAACCGGACGCGGTGGCCTCGGCTGCGCCGGCAGCGTAAGGACCACCGGTCGGTGGTCGCGCGGCGGCGCGGAGGAAGAGGCGGCAGCGGCGGCGGCTTGAGCTCAGGCTGCGGCTTCGGCTCGGGCTGCGACGGCTAAGCTTTCGAGTCGGGCGCAAATACTGGCAATACGGGGATCCATCGGAGATCACAAGGAGACTGCGGTGGAGGTGGTGGCGGCGGTCGGAGGAGCGGCGACGGCGTGAGCCGGCTTCGGCTTCAGATCGGCGCAGAGAGAGGGAGAGGAGATTAGGGTTTGTGACTTGTGTTGCAATCCACCTCCTCCTCTTTCTTTTAATATAAAATCGCGGACCGGGGCCTGACGGACTGGGCCCGGTCGCGATTCCCATTTAATCCACCAACCGATCAGTCTGTTAATCCGGTAACAACTGATCGGTCCGTCTTTTATTTAGCGAGTAATTTTGAACCGATAAATTTTGTCGTTTTAATTAAATAAATAATTAATATTTATTTAATTCACCATTTAGTTCGTTTAATACTAATTAACAATTAATTAGACTTAATAGTCCGTTAACCCGGGTGTAACTCTTACGGGTCAATATCGGTCGGGTTCGTTAATTCGTCGGGTCAGGACACTCTATTTCCAACAATGCGGACATGTGGTACAGCAGGTTGAGTGGTAAGGGTGTGTTAACGGGTGACACATGTATGAGAGGAGCATAGTCAAAAGATACAAGTATCCATATGAGAGTTTTATGTGAAAATGTGAGGTTCTGGTTGGAGACGAGGCAGTGCCTTGATGGCACAGCCGGGGTGACGGCAAGTGATAGACCAGCATTTGATTCATAGGGGAGGTGCAATAAGAAATTTAGGATGTAAAAACTACGATAATAGTGAACTGCTTTTGTAAACACCATAAAAACGTAAATTGGGGATAAGATTATGACGTCATGAAACTCGGATCACCACTAAAACACAAGGGGGAGTATACAAAATCATAAACTTTGATGGAAAGTAGGCTTTTAAGCGGATAGCTAAAATCATGATGTGGCATGTGATGTTATTCATCACAGGAGTGTTGTGTGCAATCATGATATCGCGATATAAGGATTATAAGAAAAAACATAGGGGGAATAAAACACAAGAGATCGCAATACGCGAATATCAAAAATAAAGTGATAAATCAATTGAATAAAGCATGCAGGGATAATATATATATATATATATATATATATATATATATATATATATAAATTGTGAGAGTAATATTCCAATAGCAAAATTTACAAGGATAACACGTCAATGAAATCTTGAAAATAGTGAGTCACAATAATACGAGAGATTAATATATAAAAATGCGGATTTGTAACTCATGTGATTGTAGAATCATATAAAAAATGAAATATCAAGCATTATTATAAAATTTAGCAATATCAAGTAAAACAAGAAGCCACGCTGGCTCGGTAAAACATAATGGAATGGTCCTCATTATTGAGAAACTACAGCCGCGACTAATCAGAGTTATTTATGGTTTCTAGCAGTATTTGACATGCTTTGCCTAATAGGTTTTGACACTCTCATCAGGGCGTCCTAGATAGGCGTCTAGGTCTATCGGTAGATTCGGATTTATACGCAACGCCTGTCTATACAGAGACCCCAACACCAGGTGCTTTCACTCTTCCAATTACTAAATGTCTATACAGAGACCCCAACACCAGGTGCTTTCACTGTGTTAAGTGTTGGAATCAAGATAAGAGCTGAAACAGGTTCGATCAAGAAGCATCAAAAGAACGTCGCAATTATATAGGCATACTATGCATGAGGCACTCATACAGGACATCTAAAGCATGAGTATAGGTCAAACTGTTTCTATAGCCGTGGCTCTGCTACAAATCTGGCACACCCAACCGAAACCAGAATACCTCAGGGCACGATGATTATCCAGATGCACAAAACACTAAATTAATTTTGCGATAATCCTTAATCATCCCCATTTCATGAAGATTTATAACATTATAATCCAACAATAAAGCAATCATAATATCTGTTTTCAAGGTTTCAAGTAAGTCCACATGCATCCTAAGTGTCATCAACAAGTTCATTATCATCTAACAGCAAATCCTGCAACATGTACAACATAAAGCTCAACTACGAATAGTTGGTGAGTAAACATAGGTTTTTTATACCATATTAAAGTAAAGCATGCGATCCATGAGTTAAGTGTAAGTTCATCAGTACGATAAACGAGTAATGAATTAAAGAACATAATGATTGGCGTAATCAAACCCTTGACAATTTGGCTTCCAATCACCCAACGCCAATTAACAGTTAAGTCAGGTGGGTCGTCAAATGAATAAATCTATTATTCTAACACCGACTTGGTGTGTGAATGATTACGTCTAAGGATCAACGAATAAAGATCAATGATTAATGATCAACGAATAAATATTCCATCCATCGCAATAACCCACACAATTCCAACATACGAGAACACATATAATAGTCATAGAATTCACATGTAGTTTTAGAATAATGAACAACAGATTTGAGATTGACCTAGCGTACATGTTACACCCCAAAACAATAAAAGAAAAGGGGCTATGAATACTCACTTGGTATTATAGTTGCGAACGAGAGAATCACACCTCAAAAATGAAACGGGAAACCCCGGAGATCACCTTAATTAAGCGAATAAACTAAATGAATTTAAAGACCCAAAATGACATGACGGGCCTAGTCGACTCAACGACACATTGATGATTTATTTAAGTGATAATGCACGTATATATTGAAACTCGTAAGCGAACACATAACACGTGATCATGCGAAGAATCATAATTATTTTTGTGGATATATATTTTGTGGTAACATATATATTTTTCACACAACAACCTAGTTTCACATAATGATCACATTTTATCCTCATACAAAGCATTTAAATCACATGCATAACATATTTCATGTAAAATATTCATCGTAACACATATTTATCTATTAATCATGATGAGACTTAATTTTAATTACATTGAAAATCCATAGATCTAAACAATGTTAATGACTTTATATCATTATCATCATCAAAACTCATGTTTTTTTAATGTTCATGCAAGATCTATGTAACTTTATAGATTTCTACAACATATGATCATCAAAATACCACCTTTAACCATTTTCATGCATGCATAACTAGACCAACATTTTTACTTGAAACTTTCTCCTTAGAATTTGAATTCTTGTGTCCATCTTTCGTCAATCTTGAAAATTCAGCTTTGACTTCATTAACATTTTTTCTGCTCATAGAAAATCGTCTCATCAAAGTCAGGTTGAGAACGAATTTTCTCACATGAAGTAGATGAGTTGTCATTTTCTATCGACGTGGAGCCAGATACAAACTGTGGAGCTTTAGGAACCTCAACTTGCTTATTCTTCTTCTTGCCTTTCTTCTTATTCTTCTTCTTTTTCACAACATTCTCTTTATCAGAAATTGAGGATGAAAACTTTAAATAATCATAATCTTCAACCTTTTCTTTCACCTCTTTAACAGCTTCTTTGATATTTGCAGGGGGTGAAGCTGTTTTGTCAAACATTCTTTCAAAATTGACATCATTTGCTAAGAAACTTGTGAATAGTTGTGAATTTGAAACATTATTCAGCAACCGATTAGCATCAATCACTGGAATCTTTAAATCTGAAATCTGTTATTGAGTGTCAGCCAACTCCTTCTTTGTATCTATCAATCTCTTTGCAACCTTATGAGTTTCAAACTTTTGCAAATCGAAGATTTTCGAGCCCATCAAACAATTCTCCAATTTAACCTCATTTCGCTTTTGGATTTCCAGATTCGCAGTGTGCACTTTGTTAATACTAACTAACTTTCTTTTCTCATCCAACAACTTCTCCATATCAACTTGATATGCCTCAATCTTAGCATCATATTCTTCAGCATTCTTTGTGAGCAAATCAAGCTTGGTTTTTGATTTATCAAACAAATTTTGAAAATCATTAGCAACATCTTCTACTTCATCTTTCCATTTCTTCACTTCTTTAACCAATTCCTCATTTTCTTCAATCAATTTAGCAATTCGTTCTTCATAATCCTTTTCATTTTTTTCTAAACATCTCCAAATCATTCTCTACAAATTAAGGAACTTTGGAATTCAATGTAATCTCCTTTTCCAACAAATCATTTTTCACCCCCAACCCTTTCTCGTGCTTCTTAGAAACTGCCAAATCCTCTTTCACCAACTTAAGTTCATCAGAAAGCTTGCTAATTTTATTTAAAAATGAAGTATTTTCTTTCAACAAACTTTCCATATTTTCAGCTGATTCATAGAAACTTGGTTCTGAACTCGAATCTGAACAGTAATCATCTTGTTGATCATGAGTGACAATCAAAGCAGATGTATCAAAATGTTTTTCCCAATCATAAACACCATCATTTTGAACCGTTAAAGATGTCTTGTTTGAATTACTTGAAGATGGTTGAGAACCAGTATTAGATGTAAAACCAGATTTGTTAACATGTGCCTGTTGACATTCTTTAGCAAAATGTCCAAGCTTGAAACACGTTTAACATTTCAACTTAGATTTGTTAAAACACAATCTTCCATTAAAATCAGAAGTAGATTTTAGCACAATCATCCGTTGTGTCAGCAGAAAACGCATTCTGATTT
The DNA here is from genome assembly GCA_039602395.1 of Deinandra increscens subsp. villosa. Taxonomy (NCBI): domain Eukaryota; kingdom Viridiplantae; phylum Streptophyta; class Magnoliopsida; order Asterales; family Asteraceae; genus Deinandra; species Deinandra increscens. The sequence continues at coordinate 39,408,316 of JBCNJP010000006.1, forward strand.
CATGATTCCGGAATTGTAAAGCTACAACCTTGTGATGAATTATTCTCAAAATTTCCAGAAATATTTCCAATGAAAGCAATAGGTGGTGCAGAACTCAGACTTGGTTTAGTCTTAGCCGTCATACTAGCAGCATTCTCACTTCCTTTGGATTTGTTGGAATACATCATTTCCTTCTCATGGGCATGATGTTTACCAGTTAGATCATGAAACGTCAATGTGGAATATTCTTTATCATGTGTAAGCAACAATACATAATTTTCCCATTTTTCTGGTAGAGCCTCCATAATCTTTTCTTTTAACTCTTCATCCGTTTTCTCAATCCCCACAATCTTCAATTCACTTATAAGATGTGACAATCTTGATACAAGAGCCATGATATTTTCATTCTCGTAATGTTGCAAATTATCAAACTCTTTACTTAACACCTTCTTCCGACTCTTTTTGTATTGGTCATTCCCTTCACACCTTGCTGATAAAGCATCCCACAAATGTTTTGATTTCTTGCAAGTACTAAATTGATGTAACAACTCAGTGGGTAATGCCATCGTAAGATAACCAAATGCTTTTTGTTCAAGCTCATATGATTTTCTTTCAGCAATATCAAAGGTATGAACTTCTTTGAAATCTCCTTGATCTGTTGGATGTTGGTAAAGCTTCTTAATCGAAATCCACAAATCGATATCATTCGTGCTTATGTAAGCAAAAAATCGTTGCTTCCAGTTTTGATAATCCTCCAACTTCAACAACTTGGGAACTTTCTGGCTTGTTCCAATTTCGTTATCAAAGTTCAACATTGTTTGCACTACATTTTGCAAAGCTACAAACGCTTGAAATTCTGACATCTTGAAAAATTGAATTCTGATCGTCCGAACTTTATCCGAACCTCAATTTGTGATCCGAACTATGTCCGAACTTCAACCGAAACTAGCTTAGCCGATCTTAAGCCGAACTCAAATCAATCCGAACTGAAAAACACTATCCAAACCCTTTCCGAACCTTTTTTGAACCCGAATCTATCCGAATCTTGAACGAACCTCAACCAAATAAGAAAAATTATCCGAACCTTGACCGAACTCTGGACAAACTCGAACTTCGGATGGACGAACCCTAGCCAAACTCTAACCATTCCTAGACTTCGGACAAAAGAACAGTAGCCGAACGTGGAGTCGGAGCGGTTCTGCCGAACAGAAACACTTCAGCCGAACCTCACCATTTTTCGCTCAAAACTTTCAAATTTGGACATATTTCGACGAGATTTGTAGCAGTTGATCAGAACAAGTGATAAGGAATGATTTAAGAATGAAAGTTTCATGAAAACCACGGTCGAAATGATTAAGAGCTCGTAAAAACACTCAAAATCACCAAAAACAACACATTTTGCTTCAAAACTCCGAGAAAGCAACCACAGGTAAGTAGAATGAACCAGATAGCTCTAATACCACCTGAAAATGCGTGAGCATCGGATCGTCTACTCGATCTAGCTAATTCGGAAGAGAAACAAGTAATTAACCGATTGTTTTATTGATCAAATGAACAATTACAACCAGTAAAACACTTAGAACAGACTCAGAGAATACACCACAGAAAACACACACTTAAGCTATGATCTCACTTGCTCTACTACTCTGCTACTGATTACAAAGACAAAACTACTATATATAGCAACTGGCAGAACCCCAGGTGAAAGTGAAGTTCGTCTGATCCAAACCTCAGGTTCGGACTAGGTTCGGCTAGCAGGCAACCTTGTCTTGATCTTGGTCTTTATCTTGACTTGATTCTTCACATGATGCACAAAACTTGTATCTACAGGTTGTCATTCTTTATGGGATTTAAGGTACCATCGGGTTTGGCAGCCTTTCTGTATGCACCTTTGAAATTTATTCTAGTTCATGTCGAGTAACCATAAAACTTGCAACTAAAATAAAATGGGAGTGGGTTCATGGATGAAGTATGATGTAGAATATGAGTACAACATGTGAATGCTTAAAATCGGTTTCCTTTTGTCATTTTTCAAATGGACATGTTTCCAACAGAACTCGTTAGTCTTTTTTTTCTTAAATTAGATGTTAAAAACTTTAAATAAATTTACAAATTGGATGGATGAAATAAGTAATAAGAATGCCAATTTTGTCACTTCTTGTTAGGGTCACAAGAGTGTTGACCTTGGCTTTATTTACTTAAGCATTTGAAATATTATCAGTTTTATTTGGAACTTATCATGTAACTGAAATTGTGTTTAACAACTTTTGAAAAGCAAATAATTTGACGGTATCCTATCATGTTTGGAAGACCGTATTAAGATATTTAATAAGCTACAAGGTGCTTATTAGCTAAAATTGACGTATAATTAACTGTAGGTTTTCGTGATTCTTCATAATGGCATAGCGTTAGTTATTTAGAGGCGTATGGATCAATCCTAGGAAAATTACTGTTACTGGTGAATTGGTTAGGTGTGTGTGCCCACACTCCCATATCACATTACTGGTACATTAGGGTTGCAGCCAATGTACATTCTGTTATTGTTACTGTTACTAGCTCAATGGGTATTTCCTGATAGACACGTCTCATTTATTTCCTCTCGAGTCATATATTGCTTTTTCACTATCGTTACATTGTACTTCTATTATTCTATCGTTACTGAGCATTTTTTGGCCAGCCGAGTTCTTTTCCTTGTGTTTTCTTTATTTTGTTATGACAGGTACTTTCGGGGATCAAGGGAAAGTGATTAAAGGGAGCAATTTGACTAGGGCGAGAAAGTGAAAGGATTTTATAACTTTATTTATTTTAACTATTTTTCTAGACCTGTTGCAATTTCTTTTAAACCTTGTTTGGATTTTTTAAGTACTTAATTAAGTAATTGGATTGTTGTTATCTCTATTTACTGTATGAGTGACACGTTAGCCTTATTCATGTTGGGGTCTTACAATTATGGTATCAGAGCATCGACTCTTTCATGTAGAAAAACTTCAACTAAATAAATGTCATGTGAGGATTGGGTAGACGTCGAGTTAAGTTTTATTTTCAATTTTCATGGCTTGATTTTATGATCTGCTTTGCTCTGATTACTTTGGATAAGTTTTATCTACTTTTTCTCTAATTAATTCTTATAACTTTTATCCATTTTTTCTCTTATTAATTCTGATAAGTTTTTATTGTTGGATGCATCCCTGTCACTCTACACGTAATTTTGGTCAAAACAATGGTGATGGATCAGGTGAACTTGATCCTAACTGATTGATTGCAAAGCCACCGACTATCATTAAGTGAATATGTAATTAGAAGTAATAGATATTAGCTCATGAAATCCTCGTTTAGAGAAACTTACGACCTTTTTAGTGACCTATTAGGAGCAAAATTTTACTCACCAACCAACTGCTTAGTCATGTCAACAACGTATATAATATAGTCAACAGTAAAATTGTGATGGGATTGTCAGTGGGAAATTTTTGTGTGAAGAGTTGCATACGTATGTTGAATGGTACGAGTTCCAATATATCGAATGTGTGGTGGATACGCTACGGTACTTCCTATATATAAACACTATTGATATATTGAGAGACAACACATGAATCGGATTATGTGGTGATTCTTAACACTACCCAGTGTATTTAAACAGTTTCAACAAAGATTAGGCTTTGATGAACTGGAAAGGTTTGGAAGTGCTTAAAAAGTTTCATCTCTTGTGTTAGGATATCTCAGACTAATCTTCATCATACAATGATTCATTATACCTATTTCTTAGATGCACGAGGCTCACAAGTCAAGGTATTCGGTGAGCTTGTGATGGACGAGGCTCACAAGTCAAGGTATTCGGTGCACCCTGGATCGGATAAAATGTACCAAGATTTGAAGAACTTGTATTGGTGGCCGAATATGAAAGCCGACATTGCTCGATATGTGGCTAAGTGTTCAACATGCTCAAGAGTTAAGATCGAGTACCAAAAGCCTTCAGGATTATTGCAACAACCAAAGATCCCAGAATGGAAATGGGAGGATATCTCCATGGATTTCGTAACAGGATTACCTCATCGATCGAATCGACCGGATGCGATTTGGGTTATCATTGATCGATTAACCAAGTCTGCACACTTTATCCCAATGAAAGAAAGTGACAATATGGACAAGTTAACAAAGCTGTATATCGATCGAATTGTGGCACGTCATGGAGTGCCTAAGACCATTATCTCAGATCGAGATCCCCGATTTACTTCCCGGCTGTGGCAATCTATGCAAGAAGCACTGGGAACCAGACTGGATATGAGTACAGCTTATCACCCGCAGACTGATGGTCAGACAGAACGAACTATTCAGACTTTAGAATACATGCTCCGAGCTTGCGTTCTCGACTTCGGTAAAGACTGGGAGGCTCACCTTCCGTTGATGGAATTCTCCTACAACAACAGTTATCATTCAAGCATCGGTGCAGCACCTTTTGAAACTCTTTATGGCAGAAAATGTAGATCGCCCGTGTGTTGGGCCGAAACGGGTGAGAAAGGACTCACCGGACCAGAAATCATCCATGATACAACTGAACGCATTATCCAAATCAGAAATCGGATAGCCGTAGCACGTGATAGACAAAAGAGCTATGCCGACAAACGCCGAAAACCTTTGAAGTTCGAGGTAGGTGACAAAGTACTATTGAAGGTATCTCCTTGGAAAGGAGTGGTACGCTTCGGAAAGCGTGGAAAGCTGAATCCTCGCTATATCAGTCCGTTTGAAGTTATCAGGGAAGTAGGCCCGGTGGCCTACCGATTAAGACTCCCTGCAGAACTCGATGAAGTTCACAACGTGTTTCACGTTTCGAATCTGAAGAAATGTCTGGCTGAAGACACTGAGATAATTCCTTTGGAGGAATTGGAAATTGACGAACATCTGAGATTTATTGAGCAACCAGTAGAAATCATGGGACGCGAGGAGAAAGCCCTCAAACGTAGCAAGATTCCGATCGTCAAGTTCCGATGGAACTCAAAGCGTGGACCTGAATATACTTGGGAACGAGAGGATCAAATGAAGAAAAAGTATCCTCACTTGTTCGAGCAAACGTCCGCGAATACTCAAGGTATGATTTAATTTTGGGGACCAAAATTCCTTTAACAGGAGGAGGATGTGGCGACCCTAAAACTTTTTGCTTTCTTTCCCCAGCAACAACAACAACGACGACAGCCGAGGCTGCAAACGCTACCACGCAAGAATAATTTTCGGGACGAAAATTCCATTTACAAGGGGATGATGTGACATCCGAGAATTTCAAGGTTAACTTCCGTTAGACAATTCCGTTAGTTACGTTATAAGTGTTAACTTAGTAACTAATACTTAACTAGGCCGAATACGTCCACGTCCTTTGGTTGATCACCAAACCCGCCCATATATGTTATGTGTTCAATTATTTATGGTCATTATGTGCAAACGTGATTTAAATGCATAATTATTAATAAAAAGCATGACTATTTAATTAATTGATAAATTATGTGACAAATTGCTTATTTGGATTATTATATGTTAACCGGGTAATTAAGTGTATGCATACATGTTTAATGATTGGGCTAGTAATTTGTTAATGATGGACTAATCATGGGCTAATGATGGCTAATCATTGGGGGCCCAAATCCCAATGAAAGCCCATGAGACCATTAGTATTTAAATGAGATTAAACCCTAATTCTCTATTTTACATCATCATCCACAAACACACACACTCTCCATCCTCTCTCTCTCTCTCACGATTTCTGGACCAGCCCAAGAACCACCAAGAATCAGCCATCATCTCTGGTTAGTGAAGATCATCCATCGATCCAAGAACAACCGTGAGTCCCATGACCATCTTTATGTGTTTTCTATGTGTTTTACCTTCAAAGCATGCTTAGATCTTCATGTAATCACTTGATCTTCTGTATTAATGCTTAGGAATGCTAGATCTATCATAAAAACAGTAACTTTATGTGTGAAACTAATCCATACTGAAGATTCATGCTAGATTAGGTTATTTTGTGTAAAATGTGTTCTTTGATGATGAAAATGCATGTTTATGATGTTAAAAATGCTCCTGTGATGTTCCTAAATGATTATGTATGCTTGAAAATGAATTACATGAAGTATGGAGGCTGTTAGAAAGATTTTTAGTCAAATTTACGGGTTTTTTAGCGACTAGCGACACTGTGCATTCATTAGGAGAAACTATCCAGCGAAACTATGCATATCTCCTTCCAGCGACACTGTGCAGCGAAACTGTAGTGTCTCTCGTGAACGAAACTGCCGAGCATAGACCTTGTCCCTGAACGAAAGTTCAACCAGTTCCTGGCGAAACTAGCTAGCGAAACTGCCAGTTTCTCCAGCAGTTTCTCCAGCAGTTTCTCCAGCAGTTTCGCCAGACTAAACCCAAACTTGTGCAACTTACTTAAATGTTATGCCATGACTTGTATGATTATGCTATGATGAAACATGCTTTGATTTCTGTAATATGTGAACCCTTGTTTATGATCAACCATCGGTGTCGTGTGTCGTTATGTCGTGTCGTAGTTCCAACGTGCTATGTTATGGGCCATAGTGACGATAAGTTAATGATTAGACACAAAACTAATACTTAAGACCTAAACGTGTTCATAGGTCTTCGTTAAGCAATATTTGGATTAATAACAAGTGTAGCTGAGCAACCTAAGGTGAGTTTCACTAACCCTTTAATTGTGAGCCCGTTTGGGACACAACGAATGAACTTAACGAAAAACAACGCTGACATTTTGAGGTATTACCAAATGAGATACCTGTTATGGAAGTTGGAGTGTTTTATGGGGAGCACTTGCAACTGTCCATCCTTGGGGTTTCGAATGAAATCCGGAAACAACCATTTTGACACTTAAACTCTTTTTGGGATTTCAGATGAAATCCAGAATAAACGTTTTAATATGACTAGTGTAGGTTAAAGTCTAAACCAAATGATATCACATGATTTCTAAGGATGCCTTAAAAACTTAAAAGTCCTCAATTTAGTACTGTTGATCTGAGAAGCGAGGGGATGTTGGGTAGATCTACTGAGGGTTTGACAAACCCTGCTCCGCGGTACACAAATGTGTAACCAACCGGCTGGAGGTCGAACGGAGTTCAATATCAGCCTGTTTTAGTTGTGGGCCTCCCAAAAGGGACACAACTGGAGGCACCAACCATCGGCAAATGCCGAACTCTGTTACGTCAGCTTTCAGCCCTGGTACGACTTCCTTAGTGCATGGAAACCGGATTAGCTACCTGCGATATCGGTTGACCGCTTTAACTTTTACTTAACTAGTGCATATTCGGTAATTCAACACTTGGCAATGTTTTGCAAATCTATTACTTATTTATATGTTGATGAATACGATTATGAGACCGGGCCAATGCATGTCATGCCCACCGTGAACTCACCAACCGTTAGGTTGACACTTGTGTGGTTTTCACCTTTGCAGATCGTTGAGGAGTATCCACTGGAGGTTGGCATGGCGCTTGAAGTTACTTAACTTTATTTTAAACTTAATTTGGGAATTAAACAACTATTTATGTTCTGTAATTAAAGCACGTGGTTAGTGCTAAGATACTTATGTTTTTATTCCGCTGCGTACTTTTAAAACTGTTTTGTAACTAATGGTTGTGGTCCTGGTTTGCTCGCACCCCTTAACGGTATAAACTCCGTTAGTGGTTATTTGAGGGTGTGACAGTCATAATTATTGAAAAAAAAACACGGAGTACACTTAAAAAATGCGTGTCATCTAAAAAGTGTAGTTTTATGTTTGTTTTCCTCTAATATTTTTCCCCAAATTTTTATTCCCGCTAAGTTTTTTTTCCCCTAAAATTTCATTACCTCTCCAAAAACTTTCATTCCCGCTTTCTCCATCGCCCCTTCACGCAAACCCTAATCTCTGCTCCCTAAAATTGATTCTCCACATGCTCCATCTCTCCATCTCCGCCCCATTCTCAAAATCCCATACGCTCGATCTGCTCCATCTCGAATCCCATAATCGCTCCATCATATCTTCGCTCTCCATTCTCAAATCCCTTTCTACGTGGTTCACAAACGCACCATCCAAAACTGCCTAATCTCCATCATGCTCCATCTTTATCTCTGCTTCGAATCCAAAATTGCCCTAATTTTGTGCTAGTCGTTAGCCTAATTTCATCAAGAAACCTACGATTTCTCCAATGGTAAAGATGAGATTCTAACCTTGAAGATCAAAGCCAGGTGTATACTTCCCCTTGCACTACATATTTTGGTGTTTACGACTGCCATGGCGGCCCTGAAGCTTCACGTTTTTTCAATACTAACCTTTTCCCTCTCATTCACAGTAAGGTTAAGTTTTCTATTACATTGATTTGAAACCCTTAGCTGTGAAATTCGAGTAACTTATTAATTTAGGTATTGTTTTCAAAGCCTAGCTCTTTCGATGCAAAGGTATATTGATTAGTCAAGTGGTTAATAATCCACCGTGGACTCTATCTAGGCTTCTATTTGTGAATATGTGATTAAATGTTTTCCCTCTCATTCACAGTAATGTTAAGTTTTCCCTCTCATTCATAGTAAGGTTATATATTTTGTTCGGTTATTTAGTTCTTGTTTCTGAAGTGGTGTTAGGGCATTTGGCAATTTTAGTTAATAGCATACAAAGGTTACCATATCAGCTTTCATAGTTTAATATCTTTTAATGTGTTTGTCATTTGTGTTTTAGTGTAATGCCCATAAGGTGTTTGTTCTAATGCTTAGCTCTTACAATTCTGCTTGTACAACTGTGATTTATATGCATCCATAGACTGCGAAAATAGATTCAGCATTTGTGGTGTTTGATACAGCAATGATTATTGAATCTTAAGATTTCTAAATACATGTCATTGCTTTTAGATGGCTGAATCTGAATTTGGGCTTAGAAAATTGATGGATGTCTCTGCTATATTAGTTGAGGTCTATTGTCAACAAGTTTGTTATATAATAATTTATGAACACAACTAATAGTGAAAACTAAGCTGATCTATTTAGTTTCCTTGTGACTCTCGTGTGTCAATTAGTCAACCTATATTTACTAAGGGGACAGTGACATTTCTTGTTGCAGGGGTGTTGTTAGATGATCTTTTAGTTGCTGAAGATCTTGTTGCTTCTAAAACGACCTCTGCTGCATCACATGTAGCAGTAGCTGCTTCAGCATCAATTTTGCCTTCCAGAGAAATACATTACCTCAGCGGCTTCGCAGTTGATCAGTTCTAGGATGATGAGTACGAGTGCGATTACGAGAATCACCCGGTACTTTTCTAATGTTATCTTTTGTGTTGAATCATCATATGATAGATTTTCAACATCAAAATCCTTCTATGGGATATTTTGTGCTATGTTATTTTTGGTGTTGGGTTGGTTTCATGGGATTTTTTGTGTGTCTTTGGGGTGAATGACAAGAAGTTTTGATGCTAGTGACTAATTCATTAAAGCAGTATGAACCTACCTTCCCACTTCTTATTAGAGATGCCAATGTTAACTCATTTAATATGAATGGGTCAATTTTTGTTATGTTCTTGACCGATCAATTTCTTTTTTTTAACTAAAAGGTAAACGGATTGAAGTTGCTGAAAGTGCATTTCTTGTGCTCACATCTTCCTAAACTGTTATATTTTATAATTGGATCATTATTGTACTAACATGGTTTTTGTTATCATATTGAGCACAAACAATTCATAAATAATGGACAACAATTTGTTTTTCCAGTTGAACTCAACCTGACTTGACCCATTTCTTATATATTATATCATATTTTACCAACATAAGTGCTTGCCTTCCACGCTTGGCACTTTGACACCTAAATATTTTATTTTACAGTATGGTATGCGAAGATGAAAACAAGCTTTGGCTATGAAAAGTCGACTGCAAGATTTTGCTGATGCTTTACGGGAGATGTGGTGGATCAGCCGCTGGGTTCATGGCTGCCCAATGTGTGGCGGGACAAGGGTTCGTGTTGTATAGAAGGCCACTTCATTTTCCGGTTATGTTTTCTATTAACTTAGATATACTTGGTGAACTTTGTAATGTTTTCTATATATATAAAATGCATTGTTTTGCTATAAGTGTATTTTTATTTTGTATTATCAAGTTAACTGTCATTTAATGTAGAAATTAGTGATTTTATAAAAAATATTTTTTTTTATGAATAATTAAAATTCTTGACGCGTGAAAATATGTGTCATAAGCAAATTTATGACAGGGGCTTCCTTGACACACATTTTATGACGCGCATTGAGTGTCATAAATAGAGCATCATTGTTCGTGTGTCAAGAAAGGGATGACGCGCATTTTGCGCGTCAAGAAGCTTCTTGACCCTGCCTTCCTTGACACGCATTTGCGCGTCATCTGGGCCCTTTCTTGACGCGCAAAAAGCGTCAAGAAAGCTCTTTTTGTAGTAGTGTGTATTTGTATTAGTTAGAGCCTCCTTCAGCTTTTTAAGTTCTGGTCATCTATTATTATTGTAAGGTAAATTTATGATTACGGTTCTAAAACTTAATGATCAATGTACATGTACATACGTGTGCTAGTAGAACATATCATGTATAATTTTCTGAAGTATTTTACGATTCTTAGTATTTTCCTGTAATGATGGTTTCATTTTGTTCTCACCACCATTGTTGACAAGCTTCAATCGGATTAAGAATGACTTTGTATATATATGTCTATGAATTCAGAATATCCATCTTTTTTTTCTTCATAACTGAGAGTATATAAGTATGTAATATATTGAATTAATGTAAGCTATCGTCTATCCCTATCCTAATGTGATATTAGGCATGGACTCGTTCACTATACATCGAGCACCATAGATTGTCATTCTAAACGAGTTACCTTCCGTGATATTATTCATCTTAAGTTTGTTTATCAAGTGAATCAACCTCTTAGGTCCATTAAGATTTTCTATGCACTTAAAGTCCAAAAGCTTATCTCACATGGATGCGAAGGATTCCTAGCCTCCATCGAGGATACATCAATGGATACACATCGTATTGTAGACTCTCCTGCTGTTTGAGAACATTTTGATGTCTTTCCAGAAAAACTACCAATTATACCTCCCGAACGTGAGGTGGAGTTTACTATCGATTAGATTTCCAGATCTGAACCTAACTCTAAGGCACCGTGTCGTATGGCTCCATTGAAATTGAAACACTTAATAAATAGCAGCGCAATCGTAAGAGTTATTAGAACTTGGATTTTATTAAACCGAGTGTTTCACCTTGAGGAGCGCCTGTATTGTTCGTGATGAAGAAGGATGATAGTATGCATCTATGCTTTCACTATCAAGAGCCTAACAAATCACCATTCGAAATCAATATTCTTTACCTAGTAATGAAGACCTCTTTGACCAACTTCAGTGAGCAAAGTTCTTCTCAAAGATAAATCTCCAATCAGGTTACCATCAGTTGAGGGTTAGAGATGAAGATATTCCTAGGTTAGCTTTTCGAACACGTTATGGTCGTTACGATTTTTTGTCCTGCCGTTCGGTTCGAAAAATGCTCTAACTCTCTTTGCGGACCTTATGAACAAAGTATTTTATGAGTATATGGACTATTTGGTGATCGTGCTTATAGATGATATAAGGAGAAAACATGAAGTTCACCTTCGTACCGTTTTCGAGACCTTAGGTGAGAAAAGGCTATATGCGAAATTTCGTAAACGCGATTTTTGCCTCAAACAAATACTATTTTAGGTCACATCGTGTCTACTAAAGGCATCACTATGGATCCGTCAAGCGTGGAAGCGATTACTAAATGCCCCGTGCTGACCAAAGTTACTGAAGTCAGAAGTTTTTCGGTCTCATGGGTTATTATCGATGTTTCGTTGGAGGATTTTCTATCTTGTCATTTCCTCTCACTCAGCTTATGAGGAAAGGGGTAAAGTCGACTAGCATTTCATGGAAATTATAATTGGTATTTGACAAGAAGGAGTTGCTTGAAATGGCAAAAGAATAAAAGAGTTTTGAGGAGGTGAATAAGAGATTGGTGTCCGCCTATATGCTTACTCTTCCTTTGAGTTCAGGCGGATACCAAATTTATAGTGACGCCTCAAAGAAATGGTTAGGTTGTGTCCTCATGTAGTATGGAAAAGTCATTGCCTATGCTTCACGACAGTTTTATGAGGTAAACTATCCAACACATGATCTAAAGCTAGCAGCTGTTGTTTTTGCACTCAAGATATGGAGACAATGGATACATTATTTTTACGGTGAGACATGCGATATTTTCACCGACCATAAGATCCTCAAATACATATTCAACCACAAGGAACTTAATATGAGGCAAAGAAGTTGGTTGGAACCTCTTAAGGCTTATGACGCGAAAATTTAGTACCACCTTGGTAAGACGAATGTGGTGGCAGATGTGCAAGCAGGAAAAATTTATGTGGGTTGGCATGCCTTAACTTTCAATCTCGGATTATATCTTAGACAAAATGGAAATTGGATTACCGTTCAATATGTCCGAGGGTTATCAAGCCAAACTAAAGATGGAACCGGGACCTTATCAGATGTATAAAGGAAGCCCAACAGCCTGATGGTGAACTTTGGGCAATATTACAAAACTTGTACTGGTGAAGCACTCTGAAGTTCGAGTAGACGAATAAGGAGTCATCTGGTGGGGGATGTGATTATGCATTCTAGACGATTCTACACTTCGGGAATATTTATTAGTGGAGGAAAACGGTTCTCGATTTTCAATCCACCCAATGTACAGAGACTTGAAGCGAAGTTTTGGTGGAGTAGTATAGAATAAGATGTAGCTAAGTATGTGGCTCACTATTTAACATGTCAACAAGTAAATATCAAATATCAAAGAGCTAGTGGAATGTTGCAACCGTTAGACATTCCTTTTGGGAAATGGGAAGATACCTCTATGAATTTCAACATAGGCTTACCGAAGACTTTCAAGAAGAATGACTCCACTTGGGTTATAGTGGATAGACTGACAAAGTTTGCCCATTTCTTAACTATTCACTAGGGTTACTCAGTTTGCAGATTGTCATAAATATTTCTCTATAATATTATTCGGCTTCATGGCACACCGTATTCTATAGTTTGTGACAGAGATCCGCGCTTTACTTCACGATTTTGAAAAGGTTTACAAAAATCTTGGAGGTGCGAAGAAAAAGAAAAAAGGCTTAACACACACTTTTTAAAAATTTAGAGGACATGCTTAGAGCATGAGCGCTTGAGTGGACTGGAAACTGGGATAAGTATTTATGCTTAGTCGAATTTGCTTACTATAACATTTGACATGCGAGCATGAGCGCTTGATTGGACTGGAAACCGGGTAGTCTGAAGGCACTATTCGTTTAGAGCGCTTAATATGGCTCCATTTGAACTTTTGTATGGTCGCAAGTTAAATCACCGATATGTTGGAATGAGGTCAGAGAAAAGATAATCGAAGGTCCAGAATTTGTGAGAAACACATATGATAAAGTCCCCATTTCTAGGAAAACGGTTAAAAGAAGCTCATACTAGACAAAGGAGTTACGCCGATCAACACCATCACGTTTTGGAATTTAATGTTAGAGATCACGTATTTCATAAAGTCTCACCATGTCATGGTGTGCGTTGTTTCAAAATTTAAGGAAAGCTAAGTCCGCGTTTTATCGATCCGTTTGAAATTTTTGAAAGAGTGGAAGAAGTTTCATATCATTGGGCATTACCACCGCAACTTTCTCACGTTCAGAACGTCTTTCATGTGTCTCTATTGAGGGGATACAACTACCATCCACTGCACATTCTCAGTTATCCATTACACATTATTCAAGATCTTTCTTACGAAAAAGAACCACAGGCTATTATTGATCATCAAGAACGAGCCATGAGAGGCAATCTTTTCCCTTTTTTTCAGTTTTATGAAAAAATCACTTTGAGCGTGAAGCGACATGGGAGAATGGAAAAAAATCATCCGTTCACAATATCCTAGTCTACTGAAAACTAAAGGTATGTTGTCTGATTTTGATTGCTATCGTTATCATCATTCGAAAAACCTATGTGCTTAGGACATTGTTTTTGCCTAATCTATTGTTTAACGTTCATGCTAAGTCCGGTTTAGAATTTCAAGGACGAAATTAATTTTTAGAGGGGAAGAATTGAAATACCCGTAAATTAATATTATAATTTTAACTAATAGTATCACAGTGTGAACTAAAGGATATAAAAAATAAATAGTCGAACAAGAAAAAGAATTTGAAGCTACCAGGCTAGCAGGCAAGCATTTCAGTGACATAAATAAGCATAATAGCGTTGCTACATATGAAGTGAATTACATGATTAACATGGGACGTGGCTTATGGAAAAAATAAAGATAATTGTAGTAAATAACAAAATGATAAGGTGATCAATTAAATTGCTTTCATCGTATCCTTACCGTTTTGAATGCAAACCAAAAACAGCTTCATCAAACAAAGTCTCCGCAAACCCTGATCTGTCCGATCCATCGAATTAAATAGGCATCACCTCCATTAGAACTCCATTAGAAAATAGTTTCATTGAACGATCACAACCGGTGTGCTTCCGTCGCAATCCATCATGCCAAAACCGTCTGCACCGAGCAACTCTGTTTGTTTTGAGGTAACAACTTACCCGTCACACTTCCACACGAAAATATTTTCATCAAATTATCACAACCGGTGTGCTGCTGTCGCAATCCATCATGCCAAAATTGTCTGCATCGAGCAACTATGTTAGTTTTGATGTAATAACTTACATCTGCGTAGATTTCAAATGGTACGTGTACGTGTAATGATGAGAAAATGATACAGCGACTTCATGTAGGTGTCTGGAGAGCGTTAAATCTCACGCAAGTTCCCATCGACCAACATCGCTTTTGACACAAGGTATACGAAATGGCTTGCCCATTCGAGGCTCTAAGCCCCTGTTTCCTAACCCACTAATCAACCTAATAATACTATGTAGTTGTAGCAGCGACATTTATATTCAACACATAGAAGATTATAGTTTCCAACCTTCAAGCCATCAACTTGTTGTTAGATGATCTCCAGCGATTCCGTATTTCGTTAATAGATTGTCTTTCTTTATCGGATTTAAGGTACCATTGGGTTCGGCAGCCTTTGGTATGCACCTTTGAAACTTTAATCTGGTTCATGTCAAGTAACTTAAAATCCTGCAACATGAAATGGGGGTAGGTTCATGGATGAAGGATAACGTGGAAGATGTGTACAACATGTGAATGTGTTGGGACCCGTGAAAGGCTCTTTAAGAATGTTGGCACAATTTTATTTAAACAAGATAAACAAGTTGCGGAAAGTAAATCAAATTGGAAGACAGCAACTAATAAAAGGGTTATTCTATATATCTCAAATGTAAATAATGGTTTACACGAGTTTATAGTATAACTATGTATCAAAAGAAATAACTTTTCTATGGGAGTAATGTTGTAATTGCTTTGAGAAGATATTGAATTGTATGCTTGATGTCTTACTTTGTTTGGTGAAGTCAACTTGCTATTTATAGGAAGATGTAGCAAGTTGCATTGGATAAGGTGGTTGAGGACGGTTGAATTTGGAGTGTGTCAGAGTATATAGAGATAAATTGAGGATATTCAGTTTAGCTCTTTTTCAACTGTCTTCAACTGCTTTCGTGATTAATGCCAAGTTGGTATTCAATTTGCTTGTTCTTTACACAAAGGTAGAATTTGTTCTTCTCGTAAACTTTATCTTCTGATAGTCCAGAACTTCTTCAAGACTCTTCTTTGAAGACTACTAGTGCTTCCCATTAGAAGCCTTCTACAGAAATGAGGATTTCTGTAGAATTTGGTCCATGCAGAACTACTTCGGAATTTCCGGAGTAGTTATGTATGAATACAGAAATCATGCAGAAATCTGTAATTCATACAGACTTTCGTATCCTTTCTCTTTTAAGGATATATCTTATCTTTTCTTCTAATACTTGACTATTTTGTGTTACATTTACATTATGTTCTAACAATCTCCCCCTAAGTATTGGAAGAAAATAAACAAAAAGAGAAAGTAAAATAGATGCATAGATCATTCTCATTGATCTTTTTACATAATAAAAAGGAGGTCTTGTCTAACATAATTTGGAATTTTACAAGTCTTTTTTGATTTTTGCCCTACCGGTGAGTGAGTTAATTTCAAAGCTGTAATCTTTGGTGCATTCTTCCAGTAGGGCTTTGAAGACTGTTTTTTCTTTTATCAAGGCATCATTTTTTGCTTTGATGACTTCCTTGGTTCTGCTGTTGTTTTTTTGCATTTCTCCAAAATAAATAAGAAGAATTCTAAGGCCACATTTGTATATATTTGTTTTTCTTTCAGCCAGAAGAACCTTCTTTCTTCAGAGTGATCTATGAAGCATATACCAGAGATTGGGCTGAGAAATGTTGTACCGGATCCTCTCCATGAAACTTCAGGAGGTATAATCTCATTTGGCTTTGTTAAAAATAGTAAAGGAATGTCTGATTCCTTTGCTAGTTCAACATGTCTATTTTGTTGATTTTAATTATTTGGTTCATGTAATCATTCGACTACGATCAATGAAATCATTTGTTTGTTCATATTTCTTCTTGATGATCCTAAATTCTCATCATCCCGTCTCGACATCTTCATCTATGTTCTTGATCAAAGTGTAGATTTTTATGCTAGATCGGTCCTTTCACATAATTCAGGTCACGAGCCATAAGGTCATTACTGTTGGAATGACATGTGTTCCTTAAAAAGAGTCGTTGTCTATGTTTTTTCGAGTGGTTAAGTGTGAATGTTTAGCTTAAAAGAGGAGCTACACAACCTCTAAACACTAAATACACATCTAAGCTCACATTGGAACTTATTTTTAGTAATTCTAGTTATGATAGTCGTTTATGTGCCTCTAGGTAACGTATACGATAGAAAATTGCAAGTTTTGCTTGAAACTTAGATTTGTTGTTGTAACTAGGTTTGGAGATTTGCAGCACAGTAGCTTCATCTAAAGTATGTGAATATGTGTAATGCTTCCAATATGATTGACATGACTTATGATTGTGTATGTTCTTTTTTTCCTACCTAATGATATGGTTAATCTTTTGTATATATTGGAATAAACTATTAACTTTATTTTGCATGGAACACTTTGTCATTGGATTTCGAAGCAGGGTGCTAAAGGATTGAGAGTAAATTTTAATATCATTATAACTTTATTTCATGTTTTTGTCTTTTAAAACAACCAGACTTCATAAAACACAGAAACACCCTTAATACAGCCAGTTAGTTAGTTCTGATTATTCAAAATGATACACATCCAAATACTATTAATGCATATGATGATGGAATACAATACCGTGCAGGTTGAGGTGGAATTATTTGTGGACGACTCACCAATGGCTTCAAGAACATCGCAGCGGAACCAACAAGTCACCAATCCTTTTATATGTTCCAAGTCATCTAACGGAACACACAGTGATCAACAATCCATAAACAAGCCAAATCAGTAACCTATTGTGATGGATTTGTGGTTTTATATTTAGCAATAGTGTAAAACTATGATCTTTTGTAAATGTCATTTTAAATCAAGGCAACAACTATAAACCTAAAAAAATCAAAGGAAAAAAAAAACCACCACAAACAGAGGTGTAGGCAAATAGAATGATACTTTTAAATCAACATAAAAAAAACATGCCGCAACGCACGGCGAGCACTACTAGTTTAATTGAAATCCTACATATGTTTTCATTATATCTTGAGGGAAATTTCGCGAATAACCTCTCGTGCATATGCATAAAGGATATATGGGATGAAATTGCTTTAAAGATGTTAAGATAGAACTCCAACAGAGAGTAAAGCAAAGAGTTAGAGAGGATTTTAAAATTTCTCATCTAAACTTTCATATCACGTAGCATGCTTTTAATGAAAGCGTGAATTTATATAAGACCCCCTTAGCTTAACAAAAAAAAAAGACAGAGCAGACCCTTAACATAAAATAATGTAACAATACTCCTCTATTTAGCCAACTATTTGTCCACAAAAAGTGGGCTCAACAACTCGAACATCAACTATCTTCGATCGTGTCCTCTTAAGGTTCATTGTTGCCTTACACTTCAAGTACAAAAAGTGTTTTTTTCTTGCACTTATGCCCCAGGACTAACTTCTTGTGACAACCCGT
>JBCNJP010000006.1:39426939-39451939 GCA_039602395.1 Deinandra increscens subsp. villosa
TGCAGCCCCAACAAAAGAAAATACTTGATGAATTCAATATGAATACACATTTGAAAACTAAATATGCATGTGTCTTCAAATTAAATTTCTTGTTTTTGCTGTTATTACCCGACAAATGAAGCTAACGTAAACGTCAAATGGTAGGAAAAAATGGTATACAACGAATAGAAACTAAAAAAAATTGGAAAATTGGAATTAAATAATCCAAGTTATTGGGTATTGGCGGATAATAATCCGAGTTCCAATATTGGCCTACAATAATCCCAATTATTTGGGTCTTGGAATTCATTGGGCTGCCGTTAATTTTTCACTAACTCCGTTAGTTGTGTGCTGACGTGGCACATGCCAAGTCAGCAAGTAAGATGCCACGTCACCTGCCACGTCAGCAAAAATGATGCCACATCACCTGCCATGTCTGCAAGTACTAGCGGAGTTAGTGAAAAATTAACAGCGGCCCAATGAATTCCAAGACCCAAATAATTGGGATTATTGTAAGCCAATATTGAAACTCGGATTATTATCCGCCAATACCCAATAACTTGGATTATTTAATTCCAATTTTCCAAAAAAATTAAACAAAGAAAAGGAAGAATAGTAAATATTAGTGATCATTGTAGATAGTATGTTATGCTTAGTCAAGTTTTCATTGTTATAACATGTTCTCGAAGTCAACTGTTGATAAGAATAAAAGTGAAACTACAAATGGAGACAACTGTAGCAACTTGCATGCATATAGTAAAGATGTACATACCCATCATATGTGTTTGGCAGATTTTGTAGTCACCTGAATTAAGCCCAGCAACAGTAGCCAAACCAACACTTCCATCCACATTACCTTCTTTGACAGCACCAGCATAAGATTGGGTCCTAGAAGTAGCCCTAGCATCAAAACCTGATGACACTAACCTGTTGCCCAGCAACACTGTTGTTGAATTTGCCTGCATCACTTTCTGCAAATTCACTGATGTGTAAATAGTAAAAATTAAGAAAAATACATCAAGCTTCATCTTTCTGCTGTCAAGTGTTTGTAAATGAATAGCTAACACTCTACCATTGAAAATGCTGGAATAAAATTCTGAGTAAATGTTAACCTCTGAACGTAAGCAAATTCTGTTAATGAAGTAATGGAAGATGAAAATAGCAACATGAACTTGAAGAAAGGCAGTAGCAACTAATGGTACCTACATCAGAAGAAACAGAGAAATTCGTATGATGCTTTGGAGGATAAGTAATGGTTAAACTTGAATTACAAATTGTTAGGGCTCCATTGATATAACCAAACACAATTAAATAAAAAAGAATACATATAATTAGAATGAAAACATACCTCACGTCGTCACACCATAGTAACCTTTTTAGCTCCGTTTGGGCCAATCCATTGTGTACCATAAAATGGCAAAATGTATTCGTCAACTCTTTCACACATAACCACGTCCCTGCTGTCGTTGACCCACTACCAGATTTCAACTTCACACCCTCACTCAACGTCCAATTCTACTACCGATTTAGAGCCACAAAACCAGAGGAAAACATGACATCCATTTTTAAAGTTCAGAACCATTGTATATTTTTCTTTGGGATATTGAGTAGCAAATTGCTAAACGACACGAACACTGCTTTAACATCACATGAATATTACCAATTTAATTAACTGCTTCACATATAAATAGCCTATTTTTTTTTTTAAATATTTATAAGCCCATGGAATCACAAAGTCTAAAGCACATGAATAAGTAAACATGTACTTACAACCCACAGTCTTAAAATGATATTTGTAAATCTGACATACACATGGATCTGCAGCCGCATTTTTTTCATTATGGCTACATATATAACCAAAGATATCTATCTGAAGTTCATATCAACAAAAAGTAAAAGTAATATTATTGGATGATTGAGTGATGCAACTAATTAAAGTATTACATGCAACCAAAACTAAAATGTGGTCATCTAATGTTTTTCATCAACCAAATTACAGAATATTATAGCAAATAAGCAGGGTAAAAGGCATATATATCATAACTATATATACACTTAAAAACAGAAACTCAATAAAGTAACATACAATGAAATGAAATTACCTAGACAGTAGAATAGAGATTTAGGCACTTCGGTCCTCTTTACGCACCTG
The DNA here is from genome assembly GCA_039602395.1 of Deinandra increscens subsp. villosa. Lineage (NCBI taxonomy): Eukaryota > Viridiplantae > Streptophyta > Magnoliopsida > Asterales > Asteraceae > Deinandra > Deinandra increscens. Next base: position 39,429,071 of record JBCNJP010000006.1, read on the forward strand.
TTATTCATTCTACATAAGATGATCAAAATAAAATCTTATGGAAATACAAAACACTTACAGTATAATAACAAAGAGGTGCTTACTGATGTACCTTTCAGTTTTAAAAAATAAACGCTTTTTGGCCGGTTTTCCCAGCTTTAAACAGTTACATAGCAACTCTGTTAAACTGTATTTTCAGCCCTGTATAAGCATATCTCACAGCCTAGCATAAGCGTATTTCACAACCCTGTATAGTTGTATTTTCGTAGTCATTCAGCCCTTGTAAAGCCACAAATGCAGGGTGTATTCCTGCATCCCCTAGTTCAACACAGTTGTTACAAATCTGTAAAGTTCCAACAACAATTTCACTAATAATTTATAAATTAAAACATAACTTAGTAGACTTACTGAATTAGTTTAATGACAAATGGTATAAATCAAATGATGAAAATGCATATCCAATTTATTGAAGAAAAGCTAAATTTATGAATCAAATAGATAAACAATAGATAAACTAAATTTAGAATCAAATAGAATATACTCTCAAAGCAAGACCTTTAAATTTTAGATGTTGCATATCAAATTTATCATGTATATCCAATTTATAATTCAAAAATGATAATGACCAATAATTAGAGCAAATTAAATTGTGTATCAATTAGGAGCATAAGAGTTGCAAGAACATGGAAGATGGGACCTAGGCTGCCACTATTTATCCAACCAAACATCAAAAATTGAAAGGTCAAACATTGCATTTATACTACAAAAACACAAAGGTCATACAATTGTGAGGCATGAGTTTTGGTCCTTCTTCACACCATCCGAATTATCAACACCCTCGATTTCAACATCCTAAACCACAAAACAAAAGCAAAACCCTAACACTCCAAATTTGAAATGGAGAAAGTGAGATCATAAAATTTGTTTAAAGGAAAGAAAAAAGTACCCTGAAATTGTCTTTAATGTGTGCTAATGTCACATTTCTTTGATCTTCGAGGGATCTGCGCCGTAGTCAAACCATGTGCTCTAGGTCTTCTACCTCCCCAATAAAATCTGAAAAAAGGCAGTAAAGACTTGTTACATGTGTAAATTTTTATACAAATATACATTGGTATAAAAATTAAAACTCTTAAGAGTAAGCACACATCATTTATTCTGTAAGCACAAAACAACATTTATTATTCATTTAAATAGACACCAAATGTTTATAACCTTGTATCTAACTGGAAATCACATTACTCTTTAAACAAATGTTTATATATTACCTAAGGCCACCCTATTTTTGCAGATTTTTTGTTGGCCCTTTCACATATCAGCTACAATTGTCTAAATTCCAGGCAAAATCTTTTCATTAATTTCTAAGGAGGCTATAGAAAACAAACCATGCCAAATTTATTAATTTCGTATTAACAGAAGAAGTCTCAACAATCTTGATGTTGTAACATAAAATATGACTGTTCCATGGATTGATGGTTCAAAAAGAGTTGAAACACATAATATATAACATTAACAGCAGCCAAGAAAGATGAAATATTCCATGGAGCTGTAATATATTATATATGTAAAGTAGAATAACAGTACGAATTAGGGCACATACCCGAACAGAGAGATTGACCGATGGTAGACAATAGCAGCGAGCGATGACAAATCTGAAAAAAAAAATTCGCAAGAATTGACAATAAAGAAAGAAATTATCTAATTCCCAACTGGATTTGTTCGTAAACCCTAATTCCGAACGGGATTAAGTCGATTGTTTTATGCGATCTCATGTAGAGAAATTGGAGTGGGTATCTGAGTTATTAAGAACACAAAAGCAAACCCAAAGCCAACCACCAAAAAACGTTTCAGATCTAAAAGTGAAAACCCAAATTCGATCCAACGGAATTTTAAACATGCAACACCAATCTATACGAAATATAAATCAGAAGAGTGAAACAAATACCTATAATGGAAGAAGACGACAAGCAGCGCAATAAGTGACCTACAAATCAAAATTGAAATATGAATTAAATAAACCAAACTAAAAGTAAGAAGCAAGAAATAACAGCAAAGATAATTGTTACCGGGAAGGACCGAGTCTACGGACTCAATTACGGCGAGGCCAGTAGGTAAACAAAACCCTAATGTGAAGGTTTACAAAAGCAAACCCAAAAATCGATAGAATCTCCGACAGAAAAGGAAGGAAAACGACGTTTTATCAACGGATCGGAGCAACTGTAACGTCACTTCAACGTCCGGAGAAACAACAGAGATACCGATAAGCCTCAGCCATGGCGGAGATTCTTGGGTATCTGCTTCCGTTTTACAACATCGATGATAAAGAAACTGGTCGACGTCGCCTGAGAAACCCTCGGCCGCCGTATTTAAGAATGTGTGTGTGTGTGTGACAGTGATAAGGTCGACGATGTTTATCAATTTAAAGAGGCGGGTCGGGTCAAAAACGGGTCGGGTCTAAAATGGGCACAGTTCCATAAGTTTCAATTGTCTAATGTATATATATACAATTACATGATTAACATGGGACGTGGCTTATGAAAAAAATAAAGATAATTGTAGTAAATAACAAAATGATAAGGTGATCAATTAAATTGCTTTCATCGTATCCTTACCGTTTTGAATGCAAACCAAAAACAGCTTCATCAAACAAAGTCTCCGCAAACCCTGATCTGTCCGATCCATCGAATTAAATAGGCATCACCTCCATTAGAACTCCATTAGAAAATAGTTTCATCGAACGATCACAAGCGGTGTGCTTCCGTCGCAATCCATCATGCCAAAACCGTCTGCACCGAGCAACTCTGTTTGTTTTGAGGTAACAACTTACCCATCACACTTCCACATGAAAATATTTTCATCAAATTATCACAACCGGTGTGCTGTTTTTGCAATCCATCATGCCAAAATTGTCTGCATCGAGCAACTATGTTTGTTTTGATGTAATAACTTACATCTGTGTAGATTTTAAATGGTACGTGTACGTGTAATGATGAGAAATTGATACAGCGGCTTCATGTAGGTGTCTGGAGAGCGTTAAATCTCACGCAAGTTTGTTAGACGTTAATTTGTGTACAGGTCTTATTGTAATTTGTTTATTTCTCTTGTACCTTAGTGTAACATTATTTGTGTATTTATAGATATCTCTCCTACCCTATTTGGTAGAGTGAGTATTTTCCATATTCTCATGGTATCCTAGAGCCCCTGCCTTCAATCCCTCTATTTACTCCTTCCCTTCCATCTTCTGCCCTTTCCTCTTCATCTCCTTCCTCTCGTCTCCCTTCCCTCCCTCCCCATGGCAAGCTCCTCCGAATCCCTCCCCAATTCGGTGTTCCATTCCATCAAACACCAATTAACAGCCTCAAACTACCTTGTATGGCTCAATCAAATGTTGGTGTTGTTCGAATTCCAGGACCTGCTGCCTCATATCGATGGCTCTTCCACTGCTCCTGCTGCCACCGTCGAGTCCGATGGCAAATCCTCCCCGAATCTCCTTGTATTCCGCCTGGAAGAACACCGACAAGAAGGCCATCATCCTTCTTAATTCATCTTTGTCCGAGGAAGCCTTCACTGAAGTGATCGGATACGAGACGGCGCGCGACAAGTGGCTGGCTCTCGAACGGGTATACTCCAACCCGTCTATGGATCGGGTTCAGAACCTTCGTGACCAACTTCAGTCTATCACAAAGGGTTCCTCCACCGTTGCGGAATTCGGTAAGCGCTTTAAGGCTTTGGTTGATCAGTTAGCAGCCATTGGGCATCCTCCTCATGAATCCGACAAAACCCACTGGTTCTATCGTGGGCTCGGACCGGCATTTGAGACCTTCTCCATTGCTCTCAAAACGTCCAAGCCAGACATCACTCTTCGCGATCTTCAATCGCAAGCAGAAAGCAACGAGTTCTTTGCTCGTCAGATCCACGGAAATCAAAACCCACCGGCTGCGTTCGTCGCCCATAACAGCCGCACCTCTGCTAACAAGGGTCGTCAAAACGGGTCTGGTCGGTCTACCTTTCGCAACAGCCATAACCGATCCAACAATCGCAACAATCGGTCCTCCGATCCCTGTCAATGGTGTGGCAAGAAAGGGCACAAAGCAAACCGTTGTTACCTTCTGTTGAATCAATCGAACGCCACTCCGCCCGTTTCCGCCGATAGGGAAGCCCAAATCGCTCAAGCTTTCAAAGCTCAATGCAACCTATCGTCCGCTACTCCCGATTGGCATGTTGATTCGGGGGCTACGGATCATATGGTTGGGTCCTCGTCTCACACCGCCAATTCTATTCCGTTCACCGGTAAGACACGGGTGACCTTTGGGAATGGCGATAGCCTTCCTGTTTCCCACACAGGACATGGTGCTATACACCCTCAAATTAAATTAAAAGATATATTGGTTGTTCCTAATATAACCAAAAATCTCATTTCCATTAGCAAATTAACTAGTGATAATTCCATTGATGTTCTATTCTCACATCCCACTTTTGTTATTCAGGATCGCGTGACGAGGCAGAACTTTGGCCCAGGGACGATGTGAGAACGGGTTGTATGTTTTGAAGCATGACCCTCAAGCTTTTGTTGCCTCCTCCACATCCAAAGCGTCTTTTGAATTATGGCATTGTCGCCTTGGACATGCCTCGTTTGATACTATTAATATTATGAATAAACTTGGATGTTTGGATGTTACGTCTATTTTGCCAAAACCTATTGTGTGCTCTCCTTGTCAACTTGCTAAAAGTCAAAAACTTTCCTTTGAACCTAATACCAAACGTGCCCTCGAACCCTTAGATCTTGTCCATTGTGATTTATGGGGTCCGTCGCCTATTATGTCTAATGATGGCTATCGTTACTATGCTATCTTTGTTGATGATTTTTCTCGATGCACGTGGTTTTATCCACTAAAAACGAAAAACGGATTCTATGATGTCTTTTCGACATTTTTAAATCTTGTTCAAACTCAATTTTCAAAGAAGGTCAAGATTTTTCAAAGCGATGGCGGCACCGAATTTGTCAACCATACTATTAAAAATATTCTTGATAAAAATGGGACAATTCATCGCCTCTCATGTCCCTACACACCCCAACAAAATGGGCGTGCTGAACGGAAACATCGGCATATTGTTGAAATGGGTCTTACCCTTCTTTTTCATGCCAATGTCCCCTCTAATTTTTGGGTCGAAGCATTTTCTAGTGCCACATTCATCATAAATCGTCTACCCACAAAACTGCTAGACAACAAATCACCATTTGAGATGCTTTTTGGCCATCCGCCGAATTATAGCAATTTTAAAACATTTGGTTGTCGGGTGTTTCCTCACCTTCGTGACTATTCCCAACACAAACTTGCACCCCGATCTTTACCATGCATTTTTATGGGGTATTCAACTCAACATAAAGGGTATAAGTGTCTTGACCCGAACTCACATCGCTTATATATCACCCGTCACGCTAAATTCGACGAAACATGTTTTCCCTTTACCAGTTCAAAGGAAGTAGCTAATGGCCTCCTTATTTTGTCTTCATTCTGTGAAGATTCTCGTCCCTCCCGGCCAATTGAATCTCCACAAATTCCTGTCCAGCCCAAATCCCACACTAACCCATCTTGCACCCTCTTTTGTGACCCACCTGAAATTCCTCAAGCCCAGCCCACTACCAATCCTAGCCCAGCTCCTAGCCAACCCTCTAGTCCGTCCACTGCCAGCCCCGTATCCAGCCCAGTCTCCAGCCCATCCGTTGCTAGCCAAATTTCTTCTTCCGACTCTGATTCTGACCCCGATCAAAGTCCTGTGCCTCCTCTGGCACAAAATCTTCCTCCTCTTTCATCCCACGGCCACCCAATGGTCACTAGAGCCAAGGCTGGAATTTTCAAACCAAAGTATAAAGCCAATTTGGCCACCTCGAGTTCCCTTATCACGGCTCTTCTATCGTCTTCCGATCCCAAAACTTACAAAACCGCTGCTCGCACACCTCATTGGATCACTGCTATGAACAATGAAATTCATGCTTTAAAAAAGAATAACACCTGGACCTTGGTTCCTCGACCCCCAAACACTAATATAGTTGGTTGCAAATGGCTGTTTCGAACCAAATATAGGGCCGATGGTACCATTGATCGCTATAAAGCGAGGCTTGTTGCTCAAGGCTTCAGTCAAATTCCCGGCCTCGACTTCTCACAAACTTTCAGCCCCGTTGTTAAAGCAACCACGATCCGCACCGTGCTAGCTCTATCGGTTATTCACGGATGGCGTTTACATCAACTTGATGTAAATAATGCGTTCTTGCATGGCAACTTACAAGAACAAGTCTATATGGAGCAACCGCCCGGCTTCATGAACTCGTCATTTCCAAATCATGTTTGTCGGTTGAATAAAGCTCTTTACGGTCTGAAACAAGCTCCCCGTGCATGGTTCTCTCGACTTAGCTCGTTCCTTATACATTATGGCTTTGAATGTAGTCGAGCTGACCCATCCTTGTTTGTTTTCAAACGGGATACTCTAATTATGTATCTTCTTGTTTATGTTGATGATCTCATTTTAACAGGGAACAACGAAGGCCTTATTCAGAAGTTTGTTCATCGCCTCAACGATGAATTTGCGATCAAAGAGCTTGGAGATCTAAGTTATTTTCTTGGTTTGGAGGTCACTAATACACCTAATGGGCTCTTCCTATCTCAAGCCAAGTATGCTCTTGACATTGTTGAACGTGTGAAACTCCTTGATGCCAAGCCCATGCCTACTCCTCTTGCTCCAAATGTGGTGCTTTCGAAAGATGGTGATGCCTATTCCGATCCTACGCATTATCGAAGCATCGTGGGAGCCCTACAATATTTGACGATCACTCGTCCCGACATTTCTTATGCCGTCAATCAAGTTAGCCAGTTTCTTCAACACCCCACTGTTGAGCACTACTCCCATGTCAAACGCATCATTCGATACATTAAAGGTACTATCTCATTTGGACTCACGTTTCAGAAACGAAACTCTCCATCGATCGTTGGGTATTCTGATGCCGATTGGGCTCGTTGCATTGAAACTAGAAGGTCTACCTATGGGTATTCCATCTTCCTTGGTGGCAACTTAGTATCGTGGAGTGCCAAAAAGCAACAAAGTGTAGCTAGATCCAGTTGTGAATCCGAATACCGGGCTATGGCAAACACCGCTGCTGAAATAATTTGGCTCACCCATCTTCTTCGGGAACTTCATGCACTTCCTCCTGATCGACCCACTCTACTTTGTGATAACCAAAGTGCAATTTTTATGACCCAAAATCCAGTCTCTCATAAGCGGGCAAAACATATTGACTTAGATTACCATTTTATACGTGAATTGGTGGCTTCTGGTAAACTCTACACAAAATTCGTTCCAACCAAGCTTCAAGTTGCGGACATATTTACGAAGAGTCTTTCTCGCTCTCAGTTCCAGTTCTTTCGTGACATGCTCTCGTTAGGTCCGCCCCCAATTCGCTTGAGGGGGGATGTTAGACATTAATTTGTGTACAGGTCTTATTGTAATTTGTTTATTTCTCTTGTACCTTAGTGTAACATTATTTGTGTATTTATAGATATCTCTCCTACCCTATTTGGTAGAGTGAGTATTTTCCATATTCTCAAAGTTCCCATCGACCAACATCGCTTTTGACACAAGGTATACGAAATGGCTTGCCCATTCGAGGCTCTAAGCCCCTGTTTCCTAACCCACTAATCAACCTAATAATACTATGTAGTTGTAGCAGCGACGTTTATATTCAATACATAGAAGATTATAGTTTCCAACCTTCAAGCCATCAACTTGTTGTTAGATGATCTCCAGCGATTCCGTATTTCGTTAATAGATTGTCTTTCTTTATCGGATTTAAGGTACCATTGGGTTCGGCAGCCTTTGGTATGCACCTTTGAAATTTTAATCTGGTTCATGTCAAGTAACTTAAAATCCTGCAACATGAAATGGGGGTAGGTTCATGGATGAAGGATAATGTGGAAGATGAGTACAACATGTGAATGTGTTGGGACCCGTGAAGGGCTCTTTAACAATGTTGGCACAATTTTATTTAAACAAGATAAACAAGTTGCGGAAAGTAAATCAAATTGGAAGACAGCAACTAATAAAAGGGTTATTCTGTATATCTCTAATGTAAATAATGGTTTACACGAGTTTATAGTATAACTATGTATCAACAGAAACAACTTTTCTATGGGAGTAATGTTGTAATTGCTTTGAGAAGATATTGGATTGTATGCTTGATGTCTTACTTTGTTTGGTGAAGTCAGCTTGCTATTTATAGGAAGATGTAGCAAGTTGCATTGGATAAGGTGGTTGAGGACGGTTAAATTTGGAGTGTGTCAGAGTATATAGAGATAAATTGAGGATATTCAGTTTATCTCTTTTTCAACTGTCTTCAACTGCTTTCGTGATTAATGCCAAGTTGGTATTCAATTTGCTTGTTCTTTACACAAAGGTAGAATTTGTTCTTCTCGTAAACTTTATCTTTTGATAGTCCAGAACTTCTTCAAACCTCTTCTTTGAAGACTACTAGTGCTTCCCATTAGAAGCCTTCTACAGAAATGAGGATTTCCGTAGAATTTGGTCCATGCAGAACTACTTCGGAATTTCCGGAGTAGTTCTGTATGAATACAGAAATCATTCAGAAATATGTAATTCATACAGACTTTCCTATCCTTTCTCTTTTAAGGATATATCTTATCTTTTCTTCTAATACTTGACTATTTTGTGTTACATTTACATTATGTTCTAACAATCTCCCCCTAAGTATTGGAAGAAAATAAACAAAAAGAGAAAGTAAAATAGATACATAGATCATTGTCATTGATCTTTTTACATAATACAAAGGAGGTCTTATCTAACATAATTTGGAATTTTACAAGTCTTTTCTGATTTTTGTCCTACCGGTGAGTGAGTTAATTTCAAAGCTGTAATCTTTGGTGCATTCTTCCAGTAGGGTTTTGAAGACTGTTTTTTCTTTTATCAAGGCATCATTTTTTGCTTTGATGACTTCCTTGGTTCTGCTGTTGTTTTTTTTGCATTTCTCCAAAATAAATAAGAAGAATTAAAAGGCCAGATTTGTATATATTTGTTTTTCTTTCAGCCAGAAGAACCTTCTTTCTTCAGAGTGAACTATGAAGCATATACCAGAGATTGGGCTGAGAAATGTTGTACCGGATCCTCTCCATGAAACTTCAGGAGGTATAATCTCATTTGGCTTTGTTAAAAATAGTAAAGGAATGTCTGATTCCTTTGCTAGTTCAACATGTCTATTTTGTTGATTTTAATTATTTGGTTCATGTAATCATTCGACTACGATCAATGAAATCATTTGTTTGTTCATATTTCTTCTTGATGATCCTAAATTCTCATCATCCCGTCTCGACATCTTCATCTATGTTCTTGATCAAAGTGTAGATTTTTATGCTAGATCGGTCCTTTCACATAATTCAGGTCACGAGCCATAAGGTCATTACTGATGGAATGACATGTGTTCCTTAAAAAGAGGCGTTGTCTATGTTTTTTTCGAGTGGTTAAGTGTGAATGTTTAGCTTAAAAGAGGAGCTACACAACCTCTAAACACTAAATACACATCTAAGCTCATATTGGAACTTATTTTTAGTAATTCTAGTTATGATAGTCGTTTATGTGCCTCTAGATAACGTATACGATAGAAAATTGCAAGTTTTGCTTGAAACTTAGATTTGTTGTTGTAACTGGGTTTGGAGATTTGCAGCTCACAGTAGCTTCATCTAAAGTATGTGAATATGTGTAATGCTTCCAATATGATTGACATGACTTATGATTGTGTATGTTCTTTTTTTCCTACCTAATGATATGGTTAATCTTTTGTATATATTGGAATAAACTATTAACTTTATTTTGCATGGAACACTTTGTCATTGGATTTCGAAGCAGGGTGCTAAAGGATTGAGAGTAAATTTTAATATCATTATAACTTTATTTCATGTTTTAGTCTTTTAAAACAACCAGACTTCATAAAACACAGAAACACCCTTAATACAGCCAGTTAGTTAGTTCTGATTATTCAAAATGATACACATCCAAATACTATTAATGCATATGATGATGGAATACAATACCGTGCAGGTTGAGGTGGAATTATTTGTGGAGGACTCACCAATGGCTTCAAGAACATCGCAGCGGAACCAACAAGTCACCAATCCTTTTATATGTTCCAAGTCATCTAACGGAACACACAGTGATCAACAATCCATAAACAAGCCAAATCAGTAACCTATTGTGATGGATTTGTGGTTTTATATTTAGCAATAGTGTAAAACTATGATCTTTTGTAAATGTCATTTTAAATCAAGGCAACAACTATAAACCTAAAAAAATCAAAGGAAAAAAAACCCACCACAAACAGAGGTGTAGGCAAATAGAATGATACTTTTAAATCAACATAAAAAAAACATGCCACAACGCACGGCGAGCACTACTAGTTTAATTGAAATCCTACATATGTTTTCATTATATCTTGAGGGAAAATTCGCGAATAACCTCTCGTGCATATGCATAAAGGATATACGGGATGAAATTGCTTTAAAGATGTTAAGATAGAACTCCAACAGAGAGTAAAGCAAAGAGTTAGAGAGGATTTTAAAATTTCTCATCTAAACTTTCATATCACGTAGCATGCTTTTAATGAAAGCATGAATTTATATAAGACCCCCTTAGCTTAACAAAAACAAAAAGACAGAGCAGACCCTTAGCTTAAAAATAATAATTACAAACATAAAATAATGTAACAATACTCCTCTATTTAGCCAACTATTTGTCCACAAAAAGTGGGCTCAACAACTCGAACATCAACTATCTTCGATCGTGTCCTCTTAAGGTTCATTGTTGCCTTACACTTCAAGTACAAAAAGTGTTTTTTTCTTGCACTTATGGCCCAGGACTAACTTCTCCATGCACCAAAACACTCTACTTTTGACCTTTTTAACTCTAGTTCCTCACTCGTCAACCGCTTTGCGTTGACCGCCGTCGGCTATAAGCTTATGGCCCGGTGGACGCGGTTGTTGGATTTTGCAATAAAGGGAGCTTCGTAACATTAACTGGTTGTTTTATTTTGGCATTTCCATTCCCACTCTTAAAAAGTTTCGTCTCACCCTCGGCAGACTTAAGTTTTTTCTCTAAGAGCATTCACAGTAGGTTCCCAGAAAACTGTGAGTATAATCCCCAAATTTTAGGGTGTGGTTGTGAGTGGAGGAGAGAGAAAAAGTTATTGTTCATCCCTATATTTGAGGAAAAAACTGGTGATTTTCTAAAATTTGAGGTTTGGTTGTGATGAAAGAGAGAGAGAAAATGTAATGATAAGGATGTAAAGAATAAAGAATTATTATTTAATTATGGTTGTGAGTGAAAGAGAGAAAAAAGTAATGATAAAGTTATAAATTATAAGGATGGGGATGAGGAACCTGCGGGGAATGCTCTAAGGTTTCATTAATAAGGCTTTGTATTTCAGCCAAACCATAGGCCTCATGTAAAGAGTGTGGCTTGAACATCTTAATTGGTCATATTTCATATTTGAGGCCCTTGAGATATAGACTAACTACTTGTTTTTCGCTAAGACTAGCCTTATTCAACAAGCAATCGTGCAAGGTGTTATAGTCGTGAAGCAAGTCGGTTTGAGTGAGCGATGCAATTTTTTCCAACTGTTCTTCCAACATAGAATTAGAGAAGCGACTATAAATAGCCCGGACGTAATCGGCCCACAGTTGGTCCACTATCGTTGCCCCATGTGCCTTCATAAAAGCTTGGTGCCAATATATGGCTTCTCCTTCGAGGTGGAGGACCGCATATCTCAACTTGATATTATCCAGTGTTTCATCAATGGTGAAGAAGTGCTTGCAACGATAAACCCATGCCTCCACATCCTCTCCCTAAAAATGGGGAAATTCTACCTTCCATATTCAAATCAGATACGTCCCTCCCCAGGTCTCGGCATCGCTAAAAAGGCCCAGTGCTACCAACACCACTGATGTCTGCTGAAAATACCTTACCTACGTCCACCAGAGGCTTCCACCGGAGCCATCACTTTTCAGTCATTCCTTAAATACCTAGATAATCTGTTCCTATTGTTTCAACGATTGTTCTTGTTATTGCATCGGCTTGGCTAGGGTTGCTTGGAGATCTGATATCATATAATCTCTTCCTGTTGTTTCAACAAATGTTCTTGTTGCATCTGCTTGGCTAGGGCTGCTTGGAGATCTGAGATGGCCGTGCCATGATCCGTGGGAGTGATGTCGACTTCTTGTTTGCGCGTGTTCGTCATGGTGGTGAGATTGGATTTTGATGAGGGATCAGAATGATTGTGATGCCTTTGGTAAGATAGAACTCCATCGGAGAGGAAAGCAAAGAGTTTAGAATAAGAGAAGATTTCACAAGTTCTCATCTGATCTTTCATATCATGTAACATGCTTAGGTAAAGCATTAATTTACATAAGACACGCTTAACTTAACAAAAAAAAATCGGAAAGTCTCTTAGCTTAGAAATAATAATAACCAACATAAAAATAACGTAACAAAAGAAGAGAAAACTCACTTTGATGCAGGGGCAGATGTAAGTCCAGAATCCTTAGAAACTTACACGATATCGTCACACTAAACTATGCGAATTCTGGTTTAGTATGTGTCAAGTAAGAGGATCACGATAACAAAGATAAAAGTAATCAAACAAAAAATAAAGATAAACTTATGTTATATTTCAGATGATCGAATGATTACACACAAACAGCAAAACATAGTGGTTTTCAAAAATGTCTAACCTAATCACATGAAGTGAGTAGGTTTATATACTTGCCAAACAAAACAATTAGGTCCACCCTCCTAAAACCGTAATTCCCTCTAAGCCCAAATACAAGCCCAAAACTAATAATACAAAAAGTCTAATGTACAAGCCTCAAAAATTAGTTCCCTACAATCTTTTCCTAGGCTTGTACCATTAAGACTTCAAGGCAAACTCAGATGAAAAGAGATTTTTCCTTTCCTTTGTAGAGTTCCTCGGACACAATTTTCTCCATAACTTGTCTGAAAGCAATCACTGGAAGATTAATCTCCTTAGGGGAATATACTTTCTCAATAGGGTTTGCAGCAATAGTCTTGATGTCCTTTCCTTCAAAACGCATTAGGTCTTGTGTGTCATAGAACCTATATTCTTCATTTGAACAAACAACTACCGCCTCTCCGGTTGTAATATCATAATGCCACCCTTTAAATGAGGATAGAGAACCATCATGAATATTTCTTCCCAAAGGAACATCTTTCACCTTCTTTGTAGGAGGCCACACAAGATACTTGGAAACTTCTCCAGTCACAGGGTCAGTCTTCTTGTGCCACTTGGATTTCACTATTTCAAAATCTTTAAACCCATTTGATGTTGCATTTGACAAATACCTATGCAGTTGAGATGCCCTATCATCATGAGAACGATTGATAAAAGGAGCATTAAGCAAAGCATTAAGATCTACCATCATCCACAAGTTAAAGTAATTTATATCTGCATAGTACTCAACAGTTGCATGACCTTTGCGAATAACAGCGTGCAGTTTCTTGTCATTATCATCTACCCATGATATTATCCCATCTTGATTGCCATACTTATCTGATTCATTAACACCCAACCTGAGAGAATACTGAGGAGGAGCTACAATTAATTCTCTATACCAATTCTCAGAGACCTTTGGTTGAGGGGAAATTTTAGTCCTAGACAAACAAGGTACCAAACTATCAGACACAGTACTATCATCAAGATCTTTATACACATCATCTAGAAAGGTATCCAGATCGGTATTCTCCAGATTTTCTCCACCACTGGCTTCAAGTTCTTTTTCCAAATCAACCAATCCTTCATCGTTTCCAATACTGGACAGATCTTCAAGACCTCTCAACCCACTAGCTCCAACATCTTTATCATTACCTTCATTTGCAGAGGCTTCTGACCGATCATTCTTGAATTTCATAAACAATGAAGTCAGATAACCATGATTAGCATTACATTCATCAAGTTTCTTAGTTAGCATGGCAATCCGAGTCTTTCCTGCTTCAACTTCAGAAGTAAGATTGATAATTTTAAGAGTCTGACGAACTTTAGAGGCCATCAAATCAGTAATCTTTCTACCCTTGATCTCGTTTTCTTCTAACAAAAACTTTATTTTCTCAGTGTCGGAAGCATCATCTGGCAACAAAGGCCTCTTTCCTTTATCCAGAATATCCCTAACTTCACTTTCAGAGCATACATTCAGAAGAACTTCTGATTGAACTCTTTCATGACCTTCAATCACATCAACTGTTTCAGGTATGGGATTAGCTAAAGATGATGTACCTAATTCACGCAGTACAACACTTGAACGAGATGCTTTAAATCGAAACTTCGTCTGCTTTTTGTGTGGGCTCTGGCTTGAACTATCAATATTCTCAGAACTCAAGACTAACTAAGGATCTTTTGAGGGAGGATTTAGACTATCTCTCCTTCTCTCGGTCACAAGAGGAACAGTATCATCTATTTCATCAGACAACACAATTTCTGGCACAACAGTGACATCTTCATACAAATTAAAATCTGACTCAGACGATTGTGAGTTCACAGCTTCTTGTACACCAGATGGACCATCCTGATCATCTGCAACACTTGCATTTATTGCATGTTCAATACCTTCTATCTCTAGAAATGAACCCAGCTTTACAAACTCTTTTCTCCCTTCAAATACGAGTTTACCAGATCTAGATGTCTTCAACAAATTGAAAACATTGTTTGTCATAGGCTTCAGCTCAAGCACCCCAACTCTTTTTTCAATACTAGGAGTCATAATAAATCGATTCAAATGACCTCCTGACACATTTCCAATCCAGTCCAACAGCAACATCTTTGAGAAGTTAAAATCCCAGTCAAGAGCTAACGGAACAAATCCAGTACCATGTCGCTCATTCAACTGGCCAGTAGACGTCCTTTTTCTAATAAAATAAAATAGAAAGTAATGCGCCAATCCTCTCTAATAGCCTGGCAGTAGCTTCTTCATAATTGAAGGAAACTTATCACCCTCATAAGCCATCGCATCTAATCCATCCATAATTATCTCCTTTAACTACTTAATCGGATCTTCAGGTTTATCACCAATGTGTAACACTTCTCGAATCACAGCCTCATTCACGATAATATTACTATTCTGAACTCGAGCTCGAATCTCAGTTTGATCACGACTGGTACTTGCAGTGTTCCAGAACTCTCTAATCATTTGCTCATCAAGTTCAATCTATTCTCTCAATGCATGAGATATTTTACAAATATTCAGTCCGATAATCAGTGACTTAAACACATCTTTGACATTCTCTGGAGGATCTCCCAAATAAGCATCTTGATTGTGATCGGGGGAAAATACAAGATCCATATCTGCAAAACAACCATCTGATTAGAGATATAAGAAAAAAAATATTAAAACATCATAAAACTTTTCAAAAATTGTCAAGAATATTCAAATATTAGAATACGATCCATTCATAATTGGATTTCAATTAATGTGCCAGATTTTGATCAAGTAAGTAGGTTCTGGATCCAAGCAGGAATTCGATCCAAGCTTTTCGAATCAGGTCAAAGGAATTCGATTCATGGGAATTCGATCCAAGGATTCGATCCTTCAGAAAATGCAGACTGGCTCTCGAACCAACAAGCTTTTCGATCCATTTTTGCATTTCGATCCGAACAACAGGATCTCGATCGATCCGAAGGATTACGATCCGGTTCACAAAGTTTTCGATCCATCAACTAGTTTTCGATCTGGTTCAAGTGGTTCAAGCGGATTTCGATCCGGTGGATAGTTTGTGATCCGGTTCAATCGAGAATCGGTCGTCTTCTCCAAACAAACCTGCAACTTGAACAAAAACTCAAAAATTTCAAACATTAGAGAGATCTAATCACAACAAACCTCTAAAACTTGCAAAAACTCAAGACAATCAACGATTTGAGATAGAGACAAGCTTGAAACTTCGGAATAGGTTGTGTTGTTCGATTAGCACACAATGGCGAGTGATGGAGAGGTGGCGAAGATGGTGAACTCTGTTATATGCTCAGAGATGACGGAGAGATGGAGTGAAAGGGAGGTGGCGCTAATCGGAGAAGAAGGTGAGGATGTTGATGTCGAGGTGGTTGTAAGTACACGGACGGATCTTACTACTACATGATTCGATCAACACGATGAACACGAATGTAAATAAAGCTTTGCTTTATTGATTCACACAGAGAGGTTACACAAAGTCTAGAGAGAGAAACACTTTATAACACACACAGTTAAGAGTGATGATATGACCAGTAGTTATGAACTATCTCTAGCACAAACTATTTATAGTAACAACATACTCGCCGGCGTACCAACTGGCGGACCAATTGGTACGGGCGTACCAATGGTACGGCGGACCATATGGTACGGCCACCATGGTATGTTGACTCTCCGATTAACAAAGACGCTCTAATCTAGATACAATACACGAGACACAACGTAGCATAGGAATATGCTCTAACAAACTCCCCCTTAACGTGTAGTGTATCTATTCTAACTAAACTTCAGTCTTCAATCTTCAGCATTGCTGCATCTGATCTTCAACTTGATATCTTGTCAGAAATAGAACTTGCATGGCTGGATCAGAACTTGAACAATATTTGAACTTCGAGATCCATTTGTGAAAGATACTACAAACTCCCCCTTTCACCATGCTCGAGTCTTGTCACACAGAACCTACAATTTCAGAAGACAGAAACACAGATTTCTTTTCTTTTGAAAATTGATTTAATCTTGGCGCAAAACTTCTCTTCGAGAATCCAAGATATAGATTTGAAATCATAATTTTGTATCTTGTATCGATCGGTCGAAAACAAATAAGAAACAAAATCTTTTTTGGCTTTTTGAACTTTACATCAAAACACATCGAAAATCTTTTTGATTTTTCTAAATTTATGCTAAAACACACCTAAAATCTTTTTGGAATTTTCAGATATGAAACATAAATGCAATACTGAATCAGACACTATTTTTTTCTTTTGCGAGAAAGATCACAACTTGGGATCATATTGAACATACCATGCTGAACTACACTTCAATTTCAATTACTTCAGCACACAAGTCATATCGATTACTAGTATAATTTGTCCATCTTAAACTCAGGCACAATCATACTCATAACATCTGGATATGTTATTGTATTGATTAAGTTTGCTTTAACCAGTGAACCTCACACTATCAGACATACTCAGATATGTATTAGCTTATCATACTTTGTGACTTCACTTGTGATTAAACACATAGTGATTGTATTCATGATCCAGTTAACTGTGTTCCATGCAAAAAGAAATAAGAACGTTAAATCGTCTACCTTAAAGTTGATCTTTCGATACGCAGATAAGGCCTCAGATTTAAAAAATAACAAAATAAAAACAAGTTGCAATTGTATAATTCAACAACAATCAGGTCGGTCTTGTGGACACGCAGAGAAAGTCCGATGAATTATACAAAACACCAACGAAAATAAATCAGAACATCAAACGAACAACAATCAGGTCGATCTTTCGATACACAGAGAAAGTCCGATCGTTTGACGAAATAAATAAAATCAAACAAGTTTAAATCTTTGAAAAATGAACACATGTATACATAGTGACTTCTCATTTTTTCTTTTTCACACATCTTTTTCTTGATATCTTGAAATACGCTTCAAGATGTTGTCCACTTGGTCAAGCATTAGTATTCATGTTGTCCACTTGGTCAAGCATTAGTATTTAATGTATATCACATCTGAATATTTTCCGATTTAATGTCGAGCCTACGAGGCACATCAAATAATGAACTTATGGCTTTTTCATATATTTTATCCATGAGTCAGACACGTAAGCCAATGTACCAGCATTTCCCAATTATGCCGGATACAATTTCTCATTTTTCAATGTTTTTGTATTTTATTTTTGTGTTTTTCTCCCCCTTAAAATGAAAACTCTGTTTTTGGATTTTTCATTTTAAGAAAAACACAAAGACACGATTTTTGATTTTTTTTTATTTTCTCTCCCTAAACTACATACGGAAGGTAAAAGAAAGAAAATTGATCAATCGATACTGATACCTTTCAGTTCTTAGCTTTCATGAAAACTTTCAGTTTTGTAATATAAAGCATTAAATTTAAATTACGCAGGAAACTCTACTATCAGCAACTGCTTGAAGCGTGAACTTCACAATCACTGACATGTCTTCTTGAAGTACCTGCACACTGGATTTAAATTATTAGTATTCAAATGACCCGAAGCACACAGCTTCTGGTAGACGAGTGTCTTCAGTAAAATCATTTGCAACCTTGCTGGCCACTTTAGGTTGCCACTGAATTTTTGCTTTTTCAGTTTGAACTGAGTCATCATCAAGTGATGAACCACCAACACTTGATTCAAATTTGAAAAATTGTTTCTTTTTAGATTTAATTTTGGAAGGTGTTGACTCAATAAACATTCTCATCAATAAATGTGGCAGATTTAGTAGAAAATGTTCTTTTGACAGCTTCAGGACAATCGTGTGCCATATGTCCCTTTCGGCGACATTGATAACACAAGATATGATCGTTATGGTATTCGTTTGTCCTGAACTGAATGGCGCATATCATCAGACTCAAAAGAATCATAAAAATCATCAAATACTTGAAACCTATTCGTATGAACCCATTTGAAAGTAGGACTTCGAGGTGTTGAATTTGTTGATGCATGAACCTTGTGTTGTCGTTACTGTTCGAATTGTCAAATAGACTGAGTTGACTGAGACATGAACTGGGGTTCGAACCCCAGCCGAACTCCAGGTTCGGAGTCATCCGAACCTTATACGAACTCCATGTTCGAATGGAGTTCGGATAGGGATCGGAGTGTCCAGGTTCGAACAGAATTACACGAGTATAAATAGTTTTGTCTTTGTAAGTTCAAGTGTTGAGAGGGGAGGTTCTGTCCAACCTCCCCCGGACCTTAATCGTTGTATACTCTTGTGGTTTATATAATCATTCAACACAATATATGACAAAACTTTCGTCTCGATGTTATCTACCATAGAATCGATCCGTATATGCTTTTTTAGAATTTCATCCATACGGCGAAAATTCTTTCGGAGAACTTTCAGATGAAGCCTTCTTCTTTTGTTTTCCCCCGAATCCTTTCTCCATGGTAGAAATGAATACCTGGGCCAAATGATAGTTTTTTTTTCTAGATTGGTATCTTTCTTCTCCTTTGGAGTCTTCTTGGGCATGTTCTTCTTGACATTCTTCTCAAAGTACTGATTGTTATTACCCAAACCAGATCGTTTGTAACCGGGTAACTTTGATAATTTAACTTAAGATTTAGAAGATCCAGCTTGAGCAACCTGGGTAAATTTAGCTTTAATATCTTTTAAGTTGTTTGTTTCTACCAATTCTGCAGCAACTTTTTCATCAGACACTATCTTTTCATCTTTCCCCACCAACTTCTAATCAGAAATTTCTTTATTCATTTACACCAGTTCCACCAGTTGTCTGATTTTCCACTTTCTTATTCGAGGACTTTGATTTCTTCTTTGCAGATTTCTCATAAACAAATTCAGAATAATCTTGAGTTGCATCAGAAGGAGTTAGATCAGCTAGAGGATCAGATAGAATAACTAGACGTGGAATCTGATTGTATTCTTTGCTTCCAAACACTTTCTTAAAATTCTTATCATTGCACAAGTAGCTTGTGAACGAATGTGAACTCTTCATATTATTCAACTGTCTTTTAAGATCCAAAACCTCAATATTCAAATCAGATATTTTCTTATGTGCTTTACCTAATGCCTTTTCTGAATCAATTAATTGTTCTGAAGCTCTGTTGAACAAAAACTTTTCTTTTCTCATCTGATCATGTGCATCATACACTTCTTGAGTCACTTTATCTACCTGCCCTTTATAAATCTCAACATTCCTTGTCAACTATTTGTTGTCCTGTGTCATGTTTGTAACTTTATCTAGTAATTTTGAATGTTCCACTTGACGATCATTCTCCTTAGCATTAATTTCATCATGAGCTTTTTGAAGTTCATCATACGATTGTTGAAGCGAATCCAATCTGGCTTTGGACTTGTTAAACAAAGAATCAAAATCTTCACTGATGTCTTTTGCTTCAGTCTCCCACTTTTCAGCCTTTTTTACTAACTCTGCATTTTCATTTTGTAACTTCAAAATGTGCTCTTTATCCATAACAACCATCTCATCCAACCTTTTCTTAAACTCTACAAACTCTTCTATCAACACACTCTTTTCTTTTACTAACTTTTCATTCACCTTGAACATCTCATCAGAAACTACACACTTCTTTTTGTAATTATCTAACTCATCTTCCTTCTCCTTCCTTTCAACAATCAACCCTTCTTTTTCTTGAACCAATTCCTGAATCTTTCTATATTTTTGAGCACAAAATTCATAAGTTGACTCATAACCACTAACTTCAGAATCAGAATCACTTGAATCAACTTGCACATTGGCTATAAAAGTAGATTCATCTGGAAACTCTTTAGACCAATCATAACCTTCTTGAGCCACCATAACATTTGCTTCATTATTGTGAACATGCTTATCTAAATTACACTTTTCAGATGACAATTGGTTGTGCTCACGATCAAATTGTCTTATCTTGGAACATCTGTAACATTTAAGCTTTGACTTATCTAAACCAAGTTTATCTCCTAGAATAAAAGATTTCTTTCCATGTTTCTTTCGGAATCTATTTCCTCTTTCAACTGCCATAGCAAACTGCCCATCCAAATCTAACTTATTCAATTGATCATCATCCAAATGATTTAAGTCATCTCCATACAAACCAGATTTACCAATTTGAACTAAAAATTGATCCAGAAGACGCTGATAGGAATGCAGTGAATAATGCAGTTAAATCTTCTGTTGTTTGAACAGGAATAGAATTGTGTGTTGATTTATCAGGAATAGTGAACCTGCAGCCTAAAGAATAACCAGAATTGTCAGAATTACGAGCAAGCAACGCTGTTGGAGCTGGATTAAAACTTGAATTAGGAAGTGATGTAGATTTAGCATGCACGGTAGCAGAATTTTCTCCAAAATATAATTTAGGATTTTAAACAGACGGATGTGCTGACTTCTTCACAATCATTTCCATCTCACGAGCTTGTAACTTGCTTGTCAATTGATTGAATGTCCTACCGGCATAACTCGGATCATTAGTCAACATCATAACATAATTTTCCCACTTCTCGGGTAAGGCTTCCAGAAATTTCTCTTTCAATTCATCATTCTCCTTTTTAACACCTACAACTTCAAGTTCATTTATCAAGTGTGAAAACCTTGAAACCAAGTCTGACACTTTTTCCTTATCACAATGTCCAAAATTATCAAATTCTTTCTTCAACACTTTCTTTCGCGTCTTCTTATATAGATCATTACCCTCGCATATTTCAGAAATAGCATCCCCCAATTCCTTAGCCATAGTGTGTTGCTTAAACTGATGCATTATATCGTTTGGTAATGTCATTGTAAGATAACTATACGTTTTCTCCTCTCTTGCAAATAATTTTCTTTCTTCATAATCAAAACTACTAATCGTCTTCGGCTTGTTGGCACTTATCATCGGATACTCATATTCCTTTTCAATCGGAATCCAACAATCAACATCTTGACAAAAAATGTAAGATTCAAATCGACTCCTCCAATTGTGGTAATCTTCCAATCGTAGCAACTTAGGAACCTTCTGAGCTGTTCCTATCTCGTTATCATAATTCATTTTGATTTGCATCGATGTTTGAACAACTGAAAATGCTTGGAAATCGCTCATTTTGAAGTTAAAAATCGAACGTCAAAACTTCGAACTTAAAAATGAAGGTCTTAGAAGCGGATTTTGGGGGTCAAACCGGAGGTAACTTAAGTTACGTCAGTTTTAGTGTAGATCTCTTCGAGACGGTCGTTTTGGCTGGTATTAGCTCCCGTAACTCTTAAGGGAACTCAAGTTATGTCAGTTTTAGTGAACACCACTTTTCTGCCAGTGGACCAATCAACAAACCAAGAAAACCAACGTACGAATAAACTTCACCGGACCAGCAACCTACCAACTGTCTTCAACGTACCAAGAAACGGACCAAACCAACTCAGCGTACCAGTGAATAGTAGCGTACCAACTTAGTAAGGGGTAACTGCCTGCGTACCATCGATGAAGATTGCCTTGCGTACCAATAACCAGCGTACCAGAAATCTATGAAGATTGCCTAGCATACCAAGTAGCGTACCAAAGGATCATTGGGCGTCCCATCGTATTCATTCGGTGTACCAACACAGATTCGACTGATTTTGCGAATTTTGACAATTTGGACTGGAATTTGCAACAGTAAGCAACAAAAACACACTAGGAACGTTCAGAAATCAGTTTTAGCACCAGAAACACTCGGAATTGAAAAAAAATTTGATGAAAAACCAAAGAAACCCCAACTTTCTCTCACTAGAAATCCGAAAATTGATCAAAACACAGCAGTAGAGCAACCAGGATTGCTCTGATACCACTTGTAAGTACCTGGACAGATCTTACTACTGCAAGATTCGGTCTATCGATGAATAAGAGCGTAAATAAAGCTTTGCTTTATTGATTTTACAAAGAGAATCACAAAGAGTTCTAGAGAGAGAATACACACTCAGTTACACACACTTAAGATGATAGAATGACAGAACTCTACAACTCTCTCTAAGACGAACAATTTGCCTCCAAGAGAAGAAATGGCACCAATCGATTCAATAGAAGGCATTAAGCAGACAGAGCGAGAGAGGATATCCTTTATCCTGTTGCAACTTTCATGTAGTAGCAACATACTAGCCGGCGTACCAATTGGTACGGTGGACCAT
>JBCNJP010000006.1:39457278-39498194 GCA_039602395.1 Deinandra increscens subsp. villosa
GTTCTCGATCACCAGTTAACTCCAAGATCGAGTCTGTACCTAGGCATAAAAGAAACCGTCGACATTACGATGACTACTCATCTGACGAGGAGGAAAGTGACAGAGAAGACAGAAGACGTGCAAAGAAAAGAGGTTGCACCTACAAGGCTTTCATGGCTTGTAAGCCTAGCATCTTTAAGGGGGAAAAGAGTGCAACTGACACTCTAAACTGGCTGGAGGAAATGGAAGAAGTGTTGGAAATCAGTAACTGTGCAGAAGAAGACAAAATCCGATTTGCTTCGCAATCATTCAAAGGAAACGCTCTAATATGGTGGAAAACGATCAGAAATGCGAAAGGAAAGAATAAAGTTTATCAGAAAATTTGGAATTGGTTCCGAAGGACAGTAATGAGAAAATTTATATCCGAAACTGAGTCTGAAAAATTGGAGAATGAGTTCACTAACCTAAGAATGGATGTCAGAGATTACAAAGCATATATAAACCGTTTCCATGAGTTGCTGACTTTAGTACCACATATGGCGGAAACAGAGGATAGGCAGGTGAGAAGGTTCATATGGGGAGTGAGCCCTGAAATCCGTGCCAATGTCAGGACAGCCAGACCTCAGACACTGGAATCCGCCATGGACTTAGTAACAATTTTGAGTGAAGAATGGCTGAGACAAGTGGAGCAGCAAGAAGAAGCAGGAAGAGATAAAAGAAAATTTGATAATAAGAAACGCGAAGGTGGATGGAGGAATAGCAGTGACAAAAATTCAAAGAAATTTAAGGATGATACATGTAGGAAATGCGGGAAGACTGGTCATAAGGCTGCCGTTTGTTGGAACGAGGAGGCATGCTACAAATGTGGAAAAATAGGTCATAAAGCGGCTGAGTGTATGAGCGGAGAGGTATGTCGGGAGTGTGGAAAGACGGGCCATAGAACGCAAAACTGTAAGAGCAAAATTGTATGCAGCAAATGTCAAAAGAAGGGCCATTATGCAAACCAATGCCGGAAGGATGTGGAATGTCAAAAATGTCATAGGAAAGGACACCTTACGGAACAGTGCCGGGGGACGGTTACCTGCTACAACTGCAATGAGGTGGGGCACACACGACGTGAATGTCCTAAAATGAAGGAAGCAGAAAAAGGAAAAGGCAGAGACAGGGGAAAGGACGGTGGAACACCACGAGGAAATGCTCGAGTATTTGTGCTAAACGCCGATGAAGCTCGTAAGGACGACAATGTCGTAACTGGTATGTTCCATGTTAATAACCAATTTCTCAGTATACTATTTGATTCTGGTGCAAATAAAAGTTTCATATCTGTTGCATGCATGCCTAAATTAAATTGCACCATACACAAACTTGATACTCCATATATAGTAGAAACTGCCAATGGACAAGAAGTAAGTATACCTGAGATAGTTAAGAATTGCCAGTTAGACATTGACACTTCTAAGTTTGAATTAGAATTATTACCTATGACCTTAAGTGGCTTTGATATTGTGTTGGGTATGGACTGGCTAGCCCAGCAACGGGCAAAAATTCACTGCGATACCAAGACAATAACGGTGGAGTCGGCAGATGGTAAAACTCACACTATTGTTGGGGAAAAATTAACAAAACCCAAGAAGATCTTATCCTTACTTCAAGCAAGAAAGTGCATGAGAAAAGGATGTCGGGCCTTTCTGGTGAACGTTGTAGAGTCACCAAAGGATAAGAAAATAGAAGATATACCGGTGGTCTCCGAATATGCTGACGTGTTTCTAGATGACTTACCTGGCTTACCACTAGATCGATAAGTGGAATTCCGAATCGATCTAGTTCCAGGAGCAGCCCCAGTGGCAAAAGCACCGTATAGACTGGCACCGTCGGAAATGCAAGAGCTAAAAAGCCAACTACAGGAACTCCTGGATAAGGGATTCATAAGACCCAGTTCATCACCTTGGGGAGCGCCAGTGCTTTTTGTAAAGAAGAAGGATGGATCAATGAGAATGTGCATCGACTATCGAGACCTGAACAAGTTAACAATCAAGAACAGGTATCCATTGCCAAGGATCGATGACTTGTTCGACCAACTTCAGGGTGCGAGTTATTTCTCTAAAATCGATCTAAAGTCCGGATATCATCAAATGAAAGTACGCGAGGAAGATATTCACAAAACAGCCTTTCGCACAAGGTACGGGCACTATGAATTTACAGTTATGCCCTTTGGGTTAACAAATGCACCGGCAGTGTTCATGGATCTAATGAATAGAGTGTGCAAGCCTTACCTTGACAAGTTCGTAATTGTCTTCATTGATGATATTCTAATCTACTCACGAACAAAGAAGGAGCATGAAGAACACTTGAGAAAAATGTTGGAGATATTGAGAAATGAAAAACTTTATGCCAAATTCTCTAAGTGTGACTTCTGGTTGAGAGAAGTCCAATTTCTTGGACATGTGGTAAATGACACGGGAATTCAAGTAGATCCAACAAAGATAGAATCTATTATGAAATGGGAGCAACCAAGATCACCAACAGAGATCCGACGTTTTCTTGGATTAGCTGGATATTATCGGAGATTTATTCAAGACTTCTCCAAAATTGCCACACCTTTAACAGCATTAACTCAGAAGAATGCTAAATTTGATTGGAAGCAGAAACACACTGATGCATTTGAATTGCTAAAGCAAAAGTTGTGCTCTGCACCCATATTATCTTTGCCAGATGGAACAAAAGATTTTGTGGTCTATTGTGATGCATCTATAAGAACGGATTCAACACCCAAACGGGATGTGACATGACGGTTCGTGAAACTCACCTTTGGGAGCGCTGCTACAAGAAAACGCACTTGAACCAAGTGCTTCGCGTTTTGAGATGAGAGTAAGACCTAAGAGTGTGGTCTAAGAGTTAGTCGTGTCTCGAGGACGAGAGGAAAACGTTTCGCGTGTACCACTGGAAAACAGGGTCACTTATGACCTATCACAGAACAAGTTTAACTTTGATCAATGTGCCGACCCATGACTCAGTGGTTGATCAAGTGTAGTAAAGCATATGAATGTGTGATTGAATTCATGCAAATCACAAGAGAGTTGGTGTCCTAGTATCATGCTACTAAGGTGGTGAAGGTGACACATATCAAGCAACTAGGACTATGATGACTACTACACCCGTACGGTATGAGGTCAACGGATTCAACCTCCTACAGTCTTGACATTCCCACAAAGTGGGGACCTAGGACTTGTATTGATGTAAAGTACATAGCCTAAGGGTTTAGATTACCCAACACATAAGCACATTGGAAATAGAACAAGTTGTTGAAGCATGCGGTATGATACACATTGTCAAACAATTGGTCAAGAATTAGGGTCACCTAACTTGTCCTATAAAAGGGGCTTGGTCAATGGAAGTCAACAGAGAGTTTTACTACCCTATGTTTCCTACATTCATGCATTTGACCTATGTTCATAACTAGCATACAAGTCACATGGCAAAAGCATGCAAACAATCATCAAACATTCAAGACAATCGCGTACTGACTTTGTACCCCCAAATTCAGTGACTTATCACATGAATCAGAACCCCTAACCACAGGCATTTGAAATTTAACTCACTAAAGTTCATTTAGCAAAATGAATCACCTCAAATGGGTAAGAAATGAACAAGTTATAACTCTTACAAGTTGCCAAATATTTTCACGTGAAACAGTTTAGACATAATGTTTGGTCTAACTTTGTCCCATAATATCCCGACCATTTCAGAGAGTTAGACGACCAAATTTTACTAACACTAAGTTTGGAGCAAACCAACAACTTTAGTTTTATAAATTTTCCATAAAAATCTATGCATTTTAACAAAACAGTTAACGTATGTTCGTTACTCCAGTTATTGACATATTTACACACCTTTCATGTATCAGAAAATTGAGTGACCAAACGGGGTTCTTTTCACGTGAGGCCAGTGGCATTTGAAAGATAAGACTAATACACAACTTCAGGAAAAAGAATCACTTAATTTACTCAAAAGTTAGTGAGTTATGCCATACCAAAGTCGATCCAATTTATCAAACAGAAACAGTCAACAGCATCCCATACCCCCACTTCTCGACCGTATAACTCGACCAATACTTTGAATTAAATTGCCAAACGTTCCAGATCACTAGTTCATTGTTTTCCCAACCTTTTTCACGTTTAAGTTTTTCCATTAAGCCAAGTTTATCTATCCGAAATACGAACACAAAACAGAAACTCAGATTTTCAACAGTTTCGTGCACCAAACTTGTGGTGCACGATTGGATGACCAAACGGAGGTCTCTTCATGCAAAAGAGTATTCGTTAGAATGCTAAGACTTCTATCTTTCTTATGGTTCAGAAATCAAGGTTGTTAGACCATTATTGATCGAGTTATGGCCCGAGAAAGTTGACACAATAATCTGCCAGATTTGGAAATACACAATACATAGCAAGAAAGTAATTTTTAACACACAACAACTACATGATTTCATTTGGATTTCCTTTCCTAGACTCTAGGGTTTATGTTCTAACCTTTAAAGCCACTTGAAAACGTTTTCGGGGTCTTGAATTGAAGAGAATACAACAGCAAACAAGTCTTGAGAGTCTGCTAATCCACGTAGCAAAAATAAGAGATGAAGATTGCTAGAGAAGGGTTGAAGAAAGGGAGAGCGATGGGAGAGGGCAGAATTTCGGTGATGGGAGGGAGAGAGAAAGGACCGTATTTTTTTTTCTTTTAGGGTTTAGAGGAGATTGTGATTTGATCCTAGTTTCCTAAAGTCACACAGCTTGGAGAGGAAGCTATCTTGGAGAACAACTTGGCTTGGGAAGGGGGGCTAACTTGCAATTTTAGGCCTTTAAGGCCTCATGGCCGAAAATTTTAATTATTAATATTTTTTTTTGAAAGCTAAATTATGTACCAAGTAATTACATACATATCACATTTTTATTTAAGTGCTACACTACATCATATAACAAGTACATAACACAATGTAGCATTTATACATGAAAAAAATAGTAAATATTTATACAACACCTAAACACATTAAATCATGTAATATCATGAATACCAGCTAGTCGGGTTGTAGGATTATCTAACGTTCATATTGGTGATCAACCAATGCATAGGGACAAGCTCGGTAAAATAAGTACACGTGACACAGATGTGACATAAAATGACTAGTACACATTAATAGGTCTTAACGGAAAGTTAATTAAGTTAACCTAGGAATTTAGCAGTTGTCACAATGTACATCCTCGTTCCTTGCCTCATTCCTAAGGTTGAAGATCCCCAAGGTTTTGGAGATTTTAGACCCATTTGTCTTCTTGGATGCATTATCAAGGCTTTATCCAAAGTCTTAGCTAATCGAATGAATTTGGTACTTGATTCGATCATCTCGGAAACTCAAATGGCTTTTGTGGCCATATTGTAATATAGTGGATGGCCCCCTAATTATCAATGAGGTTCTTGCTTGGTTGAAATGAAACAAACACCAAGCCATGTTTTTCAAAATCGACTTCAATAAAGCTTATGACGCATTAGATTGGGGTTTCTTGGACTCAATCCTTGAGCAAATGAATATTCCTTTTTTATGGAGGAAATGGATTCATGGGATATTGGCGGCTTCTCGTACCTCGGTGCTTATCAATGGTTCCCCCACTATGGAGTTTGATTGCTTCAAAGGTGTTAGACAAGGAGACCCGTTGTCTCCGTTCCTCTTTATTGTTGCTATGGAAGCGTTCCATTGGATGATGAAGAAAGCAGGCTCTTTGGGCATTTTCCACGGCATTGACATATCTATCAATGGTCCTTCCATCGCTCATCTTCTCTTCGCAGATGATGTGATGATTATTGGGCTATGGACGGACTTAAATTTTTGTAATTTATGACGTCTTTTATGGTGCTTTTTTCTTGCTTCAGGCCTTCGGGTGAATCTCAACAAATGTGGAGTGTTTGGCGTCAATGTGGAGTCCGAAGAAGTTATGACAAAGTGGAGATCCTTGGGTGTGAAGTTCGTCAGTTCCCTTTTAAGTATTTGGGGTTGATGGTGGGGGCGAATATGAATCTTATAAAACATTAGCAACCAGTCGATGATACTTTCTGGAATCGCCTTTCTTCTTGGAAAGCTAGACATTTATCGATGAGGGGTCGATTGACTTTAATCAAGGCGGTGTTGGACTCCTTACCAACATATTATTTTTCCATTTATCGGGTTCCCAATAAAGTTTTGGTAATTCTTGAAAATATACGATTCAGTTTCCTTTGGGGAGGGGATGAGAACAAATCCAAAATTCATTGGGTGGCTCGGGAAAAGGTGTTGAAACCCAAGCATCTCAGGGGGTTGGGCTTGATACCCTTGGAGACTTCGAATAAATGTCTTCCGTTTAAATGGTTTTGGAGGTATAAAACGAAAAGCAATAAACTTTGGCGCAAGGTCATTCATGGTATACACTCCGGGAGCTCGACTCATTCGTTTGTGCCGATTCGGTGCACCTTAAGTGGCAATTAAAAGTCTATTGCTCGCATTGAAAATGACCTTACCAAAATGGGAATTCACACCGAAAATTTAATAGTGGAATCTGATGGAAAATGGAGTTGGTAAGGAAATGGTGAAGGGATTTCCACTGTTTTTTAAGGGTTTTGGTACAATCCATAATGCCCAAGAGGTTATCTGTGAATTTCAGTGGTGCAAGGTGGTTCCAATTAAGGTTAATATTTTCATATGGAGGACTCTTCTTGGTCGGATTCCCACCGTTGACGCTCTGGCAAGGAGGAACATCCAGATTTCATCGAGGACGTGCTCGCTTTGTAGGGAGGGTAACGAGTCTGTCAAGCACATTTTTACCGGGTGCCCCTTCACCGATCACATTTGGCAATTGGTGAACCAATGGTGTCGTCTTCCATCGACGCCTTTTTTCTCAGTTAAAGATTTAGTAAACCGTCATAAAGGGACTTCAAAGGAGTATTGGAAGATTAAGGCGGTGAACACCATCATGCTTACCGGGTGTTGGTGCATTTGGAAAGAGCGAAATAAAGTCATCTTTGATAGGTGCTCTCCGTCGATTCATAGGGTGATGTTCGAGATTGAGAGTTGGAGTTTTTATGGTTTTCAAATCGATGTAAGTCTCGTAGTATAGATTAAAATACTTGGTATTCCTTCTCGATGTAATGTTTCGTGGTGGCCGCCTCTAGCTCCTTACTAGGGGTGTTGGCCTCTTTCTAATAAATTGTCGTTCAATATATATATATATATATATATATATATATATATATATATACTAAATTTAAACTTCTAGCATCATATAAATATGTAATAGAAAAAGATAAATCAATATATAAATTATATTTTCTTGTTATACATAAAACTAACAAAAGAACAAAAGTCATAAAAATTATTGGTTGAAAATAAGCCAAACAACTCAAAATTTAAGAAAGAGAATGATAATTAAAATTATAAAAGTAAATACTACGACGAGAGGACGCAATTAAGTTGCTAGCTTGGTGGTTTTGGTCTTTGGGAAAATATACTAGAGGTCCGTTCGAAACTCTTTTCCATCAACATACTAATATTTTAGAGCATTCACGGTAGGTTCTCTAATAAATATGTGAGTGTAAATCTGCAAAATTTGAGGTTTGGATGTGAGTAGAGGAGAGAGAAAAAGTTTAGAAAATCTATATATTTGACAAAAAAACCTGGCGATTTGCTAAAATTTGAGGATTGGAAGAGAGAGAAAAAGTAATGATAAAGGTATAAAAAATATTATTTAATTATGGTTATGAGTGAAAGAGAGAGAAAAGTAATAATAAAAGTATAATTATAGGGATGGGGATGGAGAACCTACTGTGAATGCTCATAGAAGGCAGACGCGTTTGGCCTTTTAAAACCGAAAAAAATATTTGCAGCTAATGAGAATCGAATACAGGATCTTTGGGTCTATACTACAACGAGTCAACACTGTGCCGGATTCCGAACTTGTTAATTTTACTAACAAATAGGTATTAAAAGGGTAGCACAAATACAAAAATATTAAAAAACACGAAAATTCAAAAAAATTTCCACTTCACGTACGATTTTAAGGGGTAGCACGGGCTACCCCTGGACCTTATAAAGGTCTGCTGTAGGGAACTAATTTGTGAGGCTTGTACATTAGACTTAGTATTTTGTATTATTAGTTATGGGCTTGTATTTGGGCTTATAGGGAATTACGGTTTTAGGAGGGTGGATCTAATTGTTTTCTTTGGCAAGTATGTAAACCTAATCACTTCATGTGATTAGGTTAGACATTTTTGAAACCACTAGGGGAGGATCACGATTTTGCCGTTTGTGTGTAATCATTTGATCATATGAAATATAACGTAAGTTTATGTTTATTGTTTGTTTGATTACTTTTATCTTTGTTATCATTATCCTCTTACTTGACACATACTAAACTGGATTCCGCACGGTATAGTGTGACGATATCGTGTAAGTTTCTAAGGATTATGGACTTACAATTGGTATTAGAGCCAAGAAACGAGAGTTTCGTGGCTCACACGATATCTAGTCAAGTCGTTCTAACGATTTTGTGAAGTTTTACACATTTCGGATTATGGAAAAAGGGTTCTCGATTCTCTGTTTTGCTGTTTCTTGAGTATACTGCATCTAACTTGCTTAGTTTCTTGCAGAAAATCGATTTTTGAGTGTTTTGTGGTGGTTTTCATTCATTCACAGGTGATTCTCGATCACAGCTGCTGGTTTTCGATCGAGTTCAGGATTTCGAGTGTTCAAGTGTATTTTGGGAAAGTCTCCTGTAACCATTCGACACAATAAATGACTAGATTCTCCGTCTCTATCTTTGTTATGATCTGGAATTGATCTGTATCGTGTTTTAACATCTCCTGATTGCTGATTTGTCGAAATCAGTGGATTAGAGACCAAGTTAACTGGATTTCGATAGAGATTGCTGATTTTCGATCAAAAGGTTGCTGTATTTATTGTTTCCGATCATGTTTGGAGGTTCTCGATTGATCAGCATTTCTGGAAAGTCAAATATGTTGCTTAATTTAAGGTATCAATTTCTTGGACAACAAATTTCAATTACAGTTTCAGTTCTCGATCGTTTTGGGAAGTTTTCGTTTCAGGTTTTCGATTGAAGATTAAGGTTTTCGTTCACTGTGAGGTTTTCGATTCTCCAGTTGGGTTTTAATCAGAAGCGTGGTTGTCAATCGAACTGGTGTTTTTTTTGTTCACGGATTTCGATAAAGTCGGGGATTTTCGGTTCTAAGTAAGGTATTCGATAGAGAAGCTGGTTTTCGATTATGTGCCTGGTTTTCGTTTCTACATTTGGTTTTTGATCGAACAACAATTTTTGATTCCATGAAATGGATTATGAGATGGTAAATGTTGAATCTTCCATGTATTAGAAGCTGGATGCTGAGATAGGAACTACCACACGTCCTCCTAGACTGATGTCACCTGATGCATTCCAAAACTAGAAAAATCGGTTCACCAATCATCTCAAGTGTGTCGATTTTAGACTATGGCGTTCAGTTTCTGCAGGACCATTTAAACCCACACATGGGGTTGGAACTAAAGAAGGAGAAGCCAAAGTGCCAGGAGAATTTGATGACAGTGATTGGGACAGGATCAACAAAGATGAAAAGGATTATGCCATAATGACCATGGCTTTGTCCCCAGAAATTGCACAAGCCTTTCGTAAATATACTACTGCAAAGGATCTTTGGGATGCATTGATAAAGGCCTATGATGGGAATGTAGATATGAAGGCAAGTCGTCAAGTGATTCTCAAACAAAGGTTCAACATGTGTAACCATGTCCTTGGAGAGAATCTTGAAACACAGATACAAAGATTCATTACCTTGATCACTGAAATGTGCAACGAGAATATAGAACCTGCAATTGTGGAGCAGAACTTGAGATTGCTGAATAGTTTGCCAAAGAGTTGGGACATGAATATCTCGATCATCAAAAATACTGTGGATCTGAAGGTACTTACATTGGCTGAGTTGGTAGCAAAATTGAGATCCAACCCTTTGGATGACAAACAACGTGCATTGAATCATCTAAGCAGTATGAGCATGGTAGGAAAGGTCAACCATGCATTAATCTCTGAACAGAAGTGAAGAGTCTCCGAACAAAAGAATTATGCTACTGTTGCTCCTCCTCTAGCTTCTAAGTCTTCATCAAATGCTCCTGAAAATGTTGCCAATATTGCTTCTGTCCCAACTTTGCATTAGGTGCAGGATTTATGTCATGTTATCAAGCCTTGGTAGGAGGAAAATTAGTACCATCTAAAATTATATCTGAAGATTTGAATCAATAAATCCAGAAGATGTGGAAATGCTTGATGTTTCATGGCAAATGGCAATGGCTGTCTTCAGAGCTAAGAAATTCATGGCAAAGACTGGAAATGTTTGGCAACACCAGAACAAGATCAAAATGGGTTTTGACAAATCAAAACTCCAATGTTACAACTGTGATGAGTATGGTCATTTTGCAAGGGAGTGTACTAAGCCCAAGAAGGAACGAGCTAAAGAAAAGGTAGCTAGAGATACAAAGAAGAAGCAAGTTGGCAAAGGTCAAGAAATGGTCGTGCAGGAATCTGGAGGCTACGACCGGAGTGATCAGATGAAAGATCTGAGCATCACTCATTCCTTTCAAGCTCAAGTGAAGTGTAATGAGAATGACAAAGGTGAACACCATACACTTATGGCAGAAAATAATGATACTGAAACCCAGGTATATACTAATCCCACTTGTGCACGATTGATTCCTGGTTTGAGGCAAATTCGTAAAAATCTTGAACTTCAATTGTTTGATTCTGAGTGTGCCACTAGTTCATTTAAGGGTAGATTAGCTAAAAGTGAAGAAAATGTGAAAGCTCAATTGGAAGATTTTAAGAAATACCATGAATTAGCTCAATTGGAAGATATTAAGAAATACCATGAATTAGCTACTAAAAAAATCCATTTCGTATGATCGGGCAAAAATTGAAATAGGAAAGTTAAAACAACAATTAGACGATCTACAATAAAATCATGATGAATTGGTAGTTAAGTTTGAAACTAACAAAGGAAGATATCAACGTATGATGGAGCAAAGTAAGGGTTTGTCTGTGCCTATCGTTGAAGGTAGACATGATAGAGATAAGTCAGGCATCAGAATAGATAGATCAACACTTGATAAGAAAAATGTGCCTCCTCCTGTACCTAGAGACATTATAGGAATTTTAATTAATGATGATCAGGTGGAAAGATCTGAGTTAGACTATAAGGAAGTTAGTCCTCCTGTGAATAGTGTTTTGATAGGAGTGTCTCCCAGAACACAAGAAGAAATTGATAAGATGAGTTCCTCTAATATAGGTTCCATTGGTGAAATGTCAAATATAGAAGTTACATCGAACCCTACGGAACCTAAATTGCACACACAAGTTTAAATTCCTTGTTCTAACATTTCTGTTTCATGTGTAGATGATGTGAAAATTAAGGATATTTCGGAAAAAGGATGATGAGTGCAAATGGGTCGAAGCATGTCATAAATCTAGTTTTTATGAAAATTGTTTACCTGTGAACAAAGTTTTTGATTCTATTATGTTTCAAAACCCTTAGTGTTTGAGTCTAGTAAGTCAGATAAAACTGAAAATGACAAGTCAAATGTGAAAACTTTGAATGATTTGTATGGTGGTGAGATCAATGGTTCTAAACTGCGTGTCATGAATGTTAGAAATATGCGTGAAACTCGCCCAAATGAATTTGTGAGTTATCCTCAGGTTGTGACCACTTTTAATAGGTCAAATAAGACAAAGTCTGAGCAATATTGTTTGCTGACACAAACTGAGGAGAATAAGCATATATTTCACAAATGGGATGATAAACCATCCTAGAAATCTTCTTACCCAAGATGATCATATGAATGTGGTAGCATTAATGGTCCTAGAAAACTAAATTTCTTTAACTGTGGTAAACCCGGACCTTTTGCTGCTACTTGTTTGAACAGACCTTATGAACCATACTTTCCCCAATCTCATTGAGGAAGTAAAAGCATGAATGATGTGAATGCCAGGTACACAGAAAACCATCAGAAAGTTATGTCTAAGGGGAAGCACAACTCAAAGCCAATGAAGACGCAAAACACCAAGGCCGAGCTAAGTGTTTCACCTAAGACAAAACAGTATGAAGATCACTGGAATGTTAATAAAGCTAAAAACCACATTTTTATTCAAAAAGACATTTATAATACAAAACAGAAAATCGCAAAAGTTCCAGTCAATAAAAATCAGGTAAAACAAAATTTTAAAAATGATAAGATGCCTGAAAGAAATTAAGTTCTCCGGTCACATAAGAAGATTCCACTTGGACACAAACAAGTTTCTGTGTGGAGACAAAAGCTTAACACATAGTTGAACTTTCTGAAAAAAACATGCGAAGAAAGAAGTACCCGGATATGCTACGGCATGGGTACAAATTTCTAACTAATCTCCTGTGTTGTGCAGGTACAATCGGGAAGGACTGTTAGCAATCTTTGGTATGTTGATAGTGGTTGTACCAGGCACATGACCGGATACATATACTTATTATAAGATGTTCATGAATTTAATGGAGGATATGTATCGTTTGCGGGAGAGTTTGGAGGTCAGATTACTAAGAAGAGGATAGTGAAAAATGGCTGTCTTAGTTTCTCGGATGTCTACTATGTTCAAGAGCTCAATCATAGTTTGCTCAGTGTGTCACAGATTTGTGACAAAATGTTCCCAGTGCTTTTTGACGAAAAGGAGTGTTTAATCTTGCGATCCGGTTTCAAGATCCCTGATGAATGGGTGTTGCTGCGGACTCCTCGAAAAGCTAATTCCTATGTCCTGAATATGAACAAGCCTACAACATCAGATGCTGCTTGTCTTCTTTCTAAAGCAAACGAACAGTTGGCACTGGCACAGACAGTTAGGCTATGCAAACTTGAAGAATTTGAATAGGTTGGCTAAAGGAGATCATATTCAAAATCTCTCAATCTCAGAGTTCGCATCTGTAGAGAAATGCAAAGCTTGTGCCAAAGGGAAGCAACACAAACGTCCTCACAAACCCAAGATGTTTAACTCAATCTCTACGGTTCTTCAACTTCTACATATGGATCTGTTTGGACCGATGTCTGTTAAGAGTGTTAGTCGATTTTCTTATTTTCTTGTTATCACAGACGACTACTCGCGTTACACGTGGGTGTTCTTCATGGGCAATTAGTATGAGGCTCCAGACCTGATCAAGCAATTTATCACTCTAGTTGAAAATCAAACAAATTTGAAGGTGAAGGTTATTCGGAGTGATAATAGCACATAATTGAAGAATACAGAAATGAATCAGTTCTGTGTTTCAAAAGGGATAGCCCATCAATACAGTGCTCCATATACTCTACAACAGAATGGAGATGCTGAAAGAAGAAATCGAACGTTGATAGACGCTGCTAGAACGATGTTGGTTGACTCAAAGCTTCCAATATTTTATGGGCTGAAGCTATCAACACTGCATGTCATGTTCAAAATCGGGTTTTGATCAACAAGTGTCTGCAGAAAACACCCTATGAAGTTTTCTTTCACGAGAAGCCCAAAGTGGACCATTTCAGGATTTTCGGATGTCCTTGCACTGTACTTATTCAATCTGATGTTGGTAAATTTGATGCTACAGCTGATGATTGTTATTTTGTAGGTTACTCTACAAGCAGTGCATATCGTGTCTACAACAAGACGACATCAATGATCATTGAGTCAACAAACGTAGAGTGGATGGAACAAAATCGAACAAATGTAGGAACAGGGCCTGACTAGATTTTTAATTATGGGTCCGTCATGCAATTGAGGAACTCAGAATTCACAAAGACCACCCTATTAGCAATATTATTGGGCCGGTCACTTCAGGAGTGGTTACAAGAAGCCGTGCAGGGGATATCAACAGATGCTTGTTCTCACGCTTCATTTAACAGATCGAGCCTCCCAAATTTGTTATGGAATCGAAAGATCCAAACTGGTTGGAGGCAATGGATGAGGAATTAAATCAGTTTCCTAAATTGGGAGTATGGGAATTTTTCACACCCCCAATTTCCACTAACGGAGTTTTACCGTGTGGGGTGTGATCCAGACCAGGACCCGAGTCATTAGTTACATCAACCATAAGTTAAGGGTTCAAAATGTAAATATATCTCCAAACGGGAAATATCAAAACCAGAGTTTAAAAATCCAGCGGAAGCATATTAAAGTAATGTCGCACAAAACAAGCACCCATTAAGTAAACAACCAGTTTAAGTCTAAGTTTTGAAAATGTTAAACACAGATTCCCAAAATAAAAGGTTTAACCAGCGTACGTGCCCAAAATCAGATTCTCCTAGCTTCCTGCAAAGCATGCATAAGAGAAAGTGTCAACTAATGTTGGTGAGTTCACATAAGCACATAAGTATAACTAGTATAGGTATGCAGTATGAATACAACAGTCTTTATTTGTATGTAAGTATGTATATTACAAGTACAATCCATATCGTAGGTAGCGAGCCTAAGTTCATGTCACTAAAACGTTCAAAACCGAAGCAAACTAATTAGTTGTTGGAATAATCCTTACGTGTTTTGCCTTCCCCGTGTCTACTTGATCACGGTAAGTTAGGCTGACATTGTCCTCAGTCCGACCGCCAGTCGGGTGGTGCATCTCGTGCCCGCTGAGTGGGGTTTGTCAGACCCCAGTAGTACTACCCAATATCCCCTCGCTATATGCTATTAACGGTTCGATAAGTAAGGACTTGAAAGATAAAGCATTTTACGTGAACATGTGATATATACTGGATTTCTACTTTAATCATACATAAAATTCGTTGTGTTATCACCCTAACCCGGGTGTAACGTGTTTGCGTGTGTTATCGTCCAAAACCGGACGTAACGTAAAAGGTTGTGTAACTCACCTTAGGGTGCGCTGCTACAATTTATTAAGACTTCGAGTCTTGCGTAGTTTACCGAGCACCTAACGAATTTACATATGTAAGTGTATGTTCGAACATGAGTAACATAGCCTAGACGACGGTGTTCTTATCAAGTAATTCCAAATATGACGTAGGTGACAATTTCAACACGTGACGAAAATCATTTGTTCGAAAGCCATAAAAAATGACATTTAGATCAAGGACACAAAGATTTACGAAAATCAATGCACATATATTATTCCAAATAATAAATGTAGAGATGATCGGGTAAGCATATATGTGTTCTTAAATCTATATATCAATATACGAACATAGTCATAAGTGTGAAAAATAAAACGTCCTATATATATTTATATGTCGTGACAAGTTTTCAAGAGTTTTAAAGAAAAGTCTTTAAAACGTTCGCATGTGTATAAATACATGACAATAATTTAAATATAACTATTTTTCTATGTTTAAAACTAACTTATATTAATATAAACAAAATCATCAAGTTTTTAATTCTTTTAAAATCATAAGGTTTTCATACGATTAACATTTTACGGGCATCACGAGTAGAGATTTAATAGACATGTATTAGTAGTTTTTGAGTTTTGGACCAAATAATGTTTAAAACCATTAAAAAGAAATAAAAGAAGAGAAATAGGGGTCACGGGACTCGAACCCGTGACCTGGAGGTTGTAGCACAGCAAACTTACCAATCGGCTAGCCCTCTGTTTGGTTTATTTTCGGACCAGAAATCGTTTTATGCAACATTGCTGCCAGGCATTAGCTACCAAGAGAATAGAGAAAAAGAAAATGCAGTGGAGGGGTTTAGAACCCACGACCTAATGGTTCTAAACACACGACTTTATCACTGCGCTAGAACCTGCTTTTATTGAAAACTTGCGCCCAGAATACTAATATTTAGACATGTCACAAGCCCTCCTTCTTCCTCATAACTCCGGTGGCCGGAGTTTTATTCCGGTCACCGGAAAATCGCGAGATCATAGAAAAAGTAAAGAGAAATGTGCGACTAGAAGAGAGAAATGGTTATCTCGAATCGAATATGAGTTGTGACGCGTTTTAGAACCTGAAACAAAACTGGAAAATCTCGACTCCGCCGCTTGTCGTTGCTCCGTTCCCGAATCCAATGCTTCGGGGTTACTCAGTGGAGGATGGCGATCTCAGTGATATACAAAACAGGTGGTAAAACAGTGGTTGTTGGCCGGATTTTCTTAGTTCGCCGACAACTAAAAAAAACGATCCGAGAGCTAGGGAGACGATTGAGGGTGAGTTGTGTTTGTGAATGATTATGATGTGGGATGATAACTACAGAGTGATTACAACAGTAATTCGAAGTTAATTACCATTGAATTGAAGGAGCCGGTTATCGAATTTGAAACAAAGAGTCGTCGGTTTCGCTTTCTGTAATCTGTATGTAATTTTTTTTTCATTAAGCTACTTTGCTAATTGACAATAATGGTCCCTCCCAGCTTTTACAAGTAATGTATCATGTTCATGGAATTACAGGTTGAGTCCCTCAACGTTTAAAACTGTTAACGAACTCTCTAACAGAGTTAACGGAGGTAACTTGACGATGATTATTCGAGTGTACGTCAAAACGTATTTAGTGAACAAAGTTTTATAAAAATATAACGTACATATATTTAGCATAAATCGTAGTCATAACTCATAACCACATGGTTTAAATTCCTACAAAATTATAGAAATACTTCGAGTAATTTACGTGACATATCGTCACATAAAATCATAAAATGACGTGCGTGTATATATATACATATGTACCACATAAAAATAATAAATATATTTGTTACATAAAATGACAAAACGTTTTTATGAAATTATAAAATATGATTCACATAAAATCATAAAATATAATTATTCAAGTAAGTTAACCGACGTCTAGACTCATGTGCAATGTTCTTGTAACTATTCTAGTTAACCGAGGTGACGGACGTTATTAAAATATAACACAAGTTATTAACGGGGTTAACCTGGGAAATTGCCGGTTGTCACATAATTAGTGCGAAAGCCAGCTGACAAGAAAATCATTCCAACTAGGTGGTTATACAAGAATAAGAAAGATGATTCATGGGTGATAGTTCGCAACAAAGCAAGACTCATTGTGCAGGGATACAAGCAAGTGGAAGGCATAGATTATGATGAGGTGTATGTCCCGGTTGCACGATTGGAGGCAATTCGCATTTTTCTTGTTGTGACATCGTATCTAAATTTCACGGTGCATCAAATGGATGTGAAAATGGCATTTTTGTATGCTAAGATGGCAGATGAGGTGTATGTGGGACAACCTCCAGGTTTTGTAGACTCTGAACATCCAGATTATGTCTGCTGTCTGGATAGATCTCTCTATGGGTTGCATCAAGCACCACTTTCGTGGTATGAAACACTGACAAAGCACTTGGTGGAGAATGGTTACACGAGGGGTGTGGTAGATCATACACTGTTCAGAAAAGGGTCAAAGATGATTTCATAATGGCTTATGTTTAAGTTGATGATATCATCTTTGGAGCAACCAACAAAGATTTGTGCGCGGAATTTGAAGAAGTGATGAAGAAGAAGTTTGAAATGAGTGTTAAAGGAGAAATGAATTTCATTTTGGCTTTGCAGGTGAAGCAAGATGAAACTAGGATTCTCATCGATCAAGGCAAGTATGTGGATGAGAATTTGGAAAAGTATAAAATGAAAGATTGCAAGCCTATTTCAACTCCTATGGTGTCCAGGCTTGTGTTACTTCTAGACATAGATGGGGAGGATGTGAGCAAGAAACTGTATCGATTAATGATTGCGTTGCTCATGTATTTAACGACAAATCGGTCTGACATCATGTTCGCTGTCTGTAAGTGCGCATGATATCAGTCCAAACCCAAAATCTCTCATCTTACAACTGTAGAAAGAATTTTTATATATTTAAAGGGAAGCCTCGGCTTGGACTTTGGTATCCCAAAAATTCCGGTTTTGATTTATATGCTTTTGTGACAGCAGGATTATGGAGGTATGGCTCTTGATAGGAAATCTACTTCGGCTGGATGTCAATTTATGGGAGATAGACTCATTTCGTGGCAATGTAAAAAACAGCAGACAGTGTCAACATCCACCACAGAAGCAGAATATGTAGTAGCGTCTGCATGCTGTTCACAGGTGGTATGGATTCAAAATCAGCTCTCTGATTACGGTATGAATTTCGATTGCACTCCAATTTTCTGTGATAACACTGCTGCCATGCAAATTGTGAAAAATCCGGTAATGTTCTCCAAAACCAAGCACATTGACAACAAAATTCATTTCATTCGTGACCTGTTTTGAGAGAAACTTAATCCGTATGGAGAGGGTGCACAATGACCAAAATGTCTCAGACATGTTCACTAAGGCCCTTGACCGAGCTAATTTTGAAATGTGTGTGGAAGGGCTTAAAATGATCTCTTTTGTTGACTAAACTGGTAGACCAACGTTTGTAGTTCTGTGGATCAACAAAATGTGCAAGCCAACTTGCCTGCAATGTCCTCTGTGCATGCAATTGAGGAACTCATAATTCACAAAGACTACCCTATCAACAATATTATTGGGCAGGTTACTTCAGAAATGGTTACAAGAAGCCGTGCAGGGGATATCAACATATGCTTGTTCTCATGCTTCATTTTACAGATCGAGCCTCCCAACTTTGTTATGGAATCGAAAGATCCAAAATGGGTGGAGGCAATGCATGAGGAATTAAATCAGTTTCCTAAATTGGGAGTATGGGAATTAGTGCCAAAGCCAGCTGACAAGAAAATCATTCCAACTAGGTGGTTATATAAGAACAAGGTGCCAAAGCCAGCTGACAAGAAAATCATTCCAACTAGGTGGTTATATAAGAACAAGAAAGATGATTCATGGGTGATAGTTCGCAACAAAGCAAGACTCATTATGCAGGGATACAAGCAAGTGGAAGGCATAGAATATGATGAGGTGTATGCCCCGGTTACACGATTGGAGGCAATTCGCATTTTTCTTGCTTTGGCATCGTATCTAAATTTCATGGTGCATCAAATGGATGTGAAAATTGCATTTTTGTATGCTGAGATGGCAGATGAGGTGTATGTGGCACAACCTCCAAGTTTTGTAGATTCTGAACATCCAGATTATGTCTACTGGCTGGATAGAGCTCTCTATGGGTTGCATCAAGCACCACGTTCGTGGTATGAAACACTGACAAAGCACTTGGTGGAGAATGGTTACACGAGGGGTGTGGTAGATCAGACACTGTTCAGAAAAAGGGTCAAAGATGATTTCATCATGGCTCATGTTTACGTTAATGATATCATCTTTGGAGAAACCAACAAAGATTTATGCGCGAAATTTGAAGAAGTGATGAAGAAGAAGTTTGAAATGCAAGTTAAAGGAGAAATGAATTTCTTTTTGGCTTTGCAGGTGAAGCAAGATGAAACTAGGATTCTCATCCAATAGGGCAAGTATGTGGATGAGATTTTGGAAAAGTATAAAATGAAAGATTGGAAGCCTATTTCAACTCCTATGGTGTCCAGGCCTGTGTTACTTCTAGACATAGATGGGGATGATGTGAGCAAGAAACTGTATCGATCAATGATTACGTTGCTCATGTATTTAACGACAAGTCGGTCTGACATCATGTTCGCTGTCTGTCAGTGTGCATGATATCAGTCCAAACCCAAAATCTCTTATCTTACAACTGTAGAAAGAATTTTTATATATTTAAAGGGCAAGCCTCGGCTTGGACTTTGGTATCCCAAAAATTCCGATTTTGATTTATATGCTTTTTGTGACAGCAATTATGGAGGTATGGCTCTTGATAGGAAATCTACTTCGGATGGATGTCATGTATAGGAGATAGACTCATTTCGTGGCAATGTAAAAAACAGCAGACAGTGTCAACATCCACCACAGAAGCAGAATATGTAGTAGCGTCTGCATGCTGTTCACAGGTGGTATGGATTCAAAATCAGCTCTCTGATTACGGTATGAATTTCGATTGCATTCCAATTTTCTGTGATAACACTGCTGCCATGCAAATTGTGAAAAATCCGGTAATGTTCTCCAAAACCAAGCACATTGACATCAAAATTCATTTCATTCGTGACCTGTTTTGAGAGAAACTTAATCCGTATGGAGAGGGTGCACAACAGCAGCAGTGGTAGCAGTGGTAGCAACGGTAGTAGCAGCGGTAGCAGCAGCAGTAGCAGTAGCGGTAGCAGTAGCAGTAGCAGTAGGTAGTAGTAGTAGTAGCAGTAGATAGTAGTAAGAGTAGCAGTAGGTAGTAGTAGTAGTAGCAGTAGGTAGTAGTAGTAGTAGCAGTAGGTAGTAATAGCAGTAGGTAGTAGTAGTAGTAGCAGTAGGTAGTAGTAGTAGTAGCAGTAGGTAGTAGTAGTATCAGCAGTAGGTAGTAGTAGTAGTAGCAGTAGGTAGTAGTAGTAGTAGCAGTAGGTAGTAGTAGTAGTAGCAGTAGGTAGTAGTAGTAGTAACAGTAGGTAGTAGTAGTAGTAGCAGTAGGTAGTAGTAGTATCAGCAGTAGGTAGTAGTAGTAGTAGCAGTAGGTAGTAGTAGTAGTAGTAGTAGCAGTAGGTAGTAGTAGTAGTAGTAGTAGTAGCAGTAGGTAGTAGTAGTAGTAGCAGTAGGTAGTAGTAGTAGTAGTAGCAGTTGGTAGTAGTCGTAGTAGCAGCAGTAGTAGTAGTAGTAGCAGCAGCATCAGTAGTAGTAGTAGTAGTAGTAGTAGTAGTAGTAGTAGTAGCAGTAGCAGCAGTAGTAGCAGCAGTAGCAGTAGCAGTAGCAGTAGCGGTAGCAGTAGCAGCAGTAGCAGTAGCAGTAGCAGTAGCAGTAGCAGTAGCAGTAGCAGTAGCAGTAGCAGTAGTAGTAGCAGCAGCAGGAGCAGCAGGAGCAGCAGCAGCAGCAGTAGCAGCAGTAGCAGCAGTAGCAGCAGTAGCAGCACTAGCAGTAGTAGTAGTAGTAGTAGTAGTAGTAGTAGTAGTAGTAGTAGTAATAGTAGTAGTAGTAGTAGTAGTAGTAGCAGTAGCAGTAGCAGTAGATGGTGTGCAACGTGATACGAGAATCACTGTGATCAAGTGCATGGCAGCAGAGTAAATACTAGTCTCTTTTTT
The DNA here is from genome assembly GCA_039602395.1 of Deinandra increscens subsp. villosa. Lineage (NCBI taxonomy): Eukaryota > Viridiplantae > Streptophyta > Magnoliopsida > Asterales > Asteraceae > Deinandra > Deinandra increscens. The sequence continues at coordinate 39,478,333 of JBCNJP010000006.1, forward strand.
CTTCCAATTACTGCTGTGGTTGCTGTTGCTGGGCTAAACCATTAATCCGATCTTTCTCCTTTTAGTAAATTGATAGTCGTCACTGAGCTATGCTTTTTTGTTGAGATCGCTTGCCAAAAAGCTATAGTCAACTTCACTTGAACTTGCCTGACAGTAGGATGGGTCGGCACTTGCTCTTTTAAGTTAGGTAGTTGTTGTTAGTCCTTTAAAGCCTATGCCTCTTATTTATACGAAACACTGAGAGAACCAAATAAAATCAAAGAAAGGTGTGGGAGATTCTTTTCGTCATTTTCATTCGTGCCCCATCCTCCAATGCTGCATTCACTCCCGCCCTTAAGAAGCAGTAGCAGTTACAGTAGCAAGTAGCAGTAGCAGTAGCATCAGCAGCAACAGTAGCAGCAGCAGTACCAGCAACAATAGTAGTAGCAGCAGCAGTAGCAGTAGCAGTAGCAGTAGCAGTAGCAGTAGCAGTAGCAGTAGCAGTAGCAGTAGCAGTAGCAGTAGCAGTAGCAGTAGCAGTAGCAGTAGCAGTTGCAGTAGCAGTAGCAGTAGCAGTAGCAGTAGCAGTAGCAGTAGAAGTAGCAGTAGCAGTAGTAGTAGCAGTAGCAGTAGTATACACCCAAAAGATGACAAAGAGCACATCAAAAGAGACCCTCAAGCGTCCAAATCCCTCAGCCTTGTCACTAATGCGTACTAGGTGTCATAGTCAGGTTACAACCTGATTGAAAACCATTGGGAGATTAGTTGACTTTGTATATTATACCCAAAAATATTTGTGATCTATTCTTTCTCTTCTTAACCTAGTATCGAGCTTAGTTTCAAACTTCTGGTTCAAGTTGTGAAAATATGTGGTAGGGAATTTTTATGCTTGATAGTGTACAGTAATTTATACATATGATCTGTTGAAGCTCACGTTCTGTCCATAATTAATGCACATTAAAAGATAATAAAGTGACAAACAGCCTGACTAAGAAAAGGCTTTGAGTTTAAAGTGGACCAGTATATTGGCAATCACCTAGACTTGTTGATTAGCAAAATCTGAAAAGGGTTATTCAGTTCAATGAAGGCCGGTTTGATCCCTAAAAACTTATCTCATAATAGGTTTGCTGTTCATGTTTCTGTAAACAAATCTTGTTTTTAATAATTTTTAAGTTTAAAATTTTTGTTGGTTGCTTCTGCTCAGTCAAAATATCTTCCATGCTCTGTCTCAGGGGAAGTAAAGGTACTTTTGTTTGTTTTGAAATAAGTTTGAATGAAATTTCTAGATGGGCTGTTTTTTTTAATAAGTAGAGGGACTAAATGTGTCCTTTACTTGATCTTTAATAAGTTTAAGGTTGTTATTGAATGTTTCATTTTGTTGAGGGGGTTTAAAGTAAATTTTCTAAAAAAGGGAAGGGAAAAGGTCTATAAGGAGGTCGGTTCACCGGGTTTATTGTTTCTTAACCCTAATTTCATCCACCGCCTCCCTCCACTCTCTCAACCTCCCTCCACCATTCATCACCGTGAGTCACAACCTCACCCCACCAGTCACCACCGCTCACCACTGTTAGAGCATATTCCTAAGCTACATTGTGTCTCATGTATTGTATCTAGTTCAGAGCGTAATTGTGAGTCAGAGAATCAACATACAATGGTGGTCGTACCAATGGTCCACCGTACCAATTGGTACGCCGGCTAGTATGTTGCTACTACATGAAAGTTGCAACAGGATAAAGGATATCCTCGCTTCTCGCTCTGTCTGCTTAATGCCTTCTATTGAATCGATTGGTGCCATTTCTTCTCTTGGAGGCAAATTGTTCGTCTTAGAGAGAGTTGTAGAGTTCTGTCATTCTATCATCTTAAGTGTGTGTAACTGAGTGTGTATTCTCTCTCTAGAACTCTTTGTGATTCTCTTTGTAAAATCAATAAAGCAAAGCTTTATTTACGCTCTTGTTCATCGATAGACCGAATCTTGCAGTAGTAAGATCTGTCCAGGTACTTACAAGTGGTATCAGAGCAATCCTGGTTGCTCTACTGCTGTGTTTTGATCAATTTTCGGATTTCTAGTGAGAGAAAGTTAGGGTTTCTTTGGTTTTTCATCAATTTTTTTTTCAATTCCGAGTGTTTCTGGTGCTAAAACTGATTTCTGAACGTTCCTAGTGTGTTTTTGTTGCTTACTGTTGCAAATTCCAGTCTAAATTGTCAAAATTCGCAAAATCAGTCGAATCTGTGTTGGTACACCGAATGAATACGATGGGACGCCCAATGATCCTTTGGTACGCTACTTGGTATGCTAGGCAATCTTCATAGATTTCTGGTACGCTGGTTATTGGTACGCAAGGCAATCTTCATCGATGGTACGCAGGCAGTTACCCCTTACTAAGTTGGTACGCTACTATTCACTGGTACGCTGAGTTGGTTTGGTCCGTTTCTTGGTACGTTGAAGACAGTTGGTAGGTTGCTGGTCCGGTGAAGTTTATTCGTACGTTGGTTTTCTTGGTTTGTTGATTGGTCCACTGGCAGAAAAATGGTGTTCACTAAAACTGACATAACTTGAGTTCCCTTAAGAGTTACGGGAGCTAATACCAGCCAAAACGACCGTCTCGAAGAGATCTACACTAAAACTGACGTAACTTAAGTTACCTCCGGTTTGACCCCCAAAATCCGCTTCTAAGACCTTCATTTTTAAGTTCGAAGTTTTGACGTTCGATTTTTAACTTCAAAATGAGCGATTTCCAAGCATTTTCAGTTGTTCAAACATCGATGCAAATCAAAATGAATTATGATAACGAGATAGGAACAGCTCAGAAGGTTCCTAAGTTGCTACGATTGGAAGATTACCACAATTGGAGGAGTCGATTTGAATCTTACATTTTTTGTCAAGATGTTGCTTGTTGGATTCCGATTGAAAAGGAATATGAGTATCCGATGATAAGTGCTAACAAGCCGAAGACGATTAATAGTTTTGATTATGAAGAAAGAAAATTATTTGCAAGAGAGGAGAAAACGTATAGTTATCTTACAATGGCATTACCAAACGATATAATGCATCAGTTTAAGCAACACACTATGGCTAAGGAATTGGGGGATGCTATTTCTGAAAGATGCGAGGGTAATGATGTGACACCCGAGAATTTCAAGGTTAACTTCCGTTAGACAAGTCCGTTAGTTACGATTATAAGTGTTAACTTAGTAACCAATGCTTAACTAGGCCGAATACGTCCACGTCCTTTGGTTGATCACCGAACCCGCCCATATGCGTTATGTGCTCATTTATTGATGTCATTATGTGCAATGTGATTTAAATGCATGATTTAATATTGTGAATAGCACGATTAATTGTAAATACTTGATTATGTGAAAATTGACCTGTTTTGGTAGCCAGCGAAACTAACGGGCGAAACTATAGTGTCGCCCGGTAGCCAGCTAAGCTACCCGTTAACTCGTGACCAGAGCTAGTTTCGCCTGGCCAGCGAAACTGCCAGCGAAACTAGCCTCTGATATAAATAAACTTAATAAACCCTAGTAGCCTCATTTGCCTCATTTCACAACAAACACACACACACTCTTTTCTCCTGGAGATTCTGGTCAGTCGAGGTTCACACCGAGTTGTCGAGATCTCAGCCCCAAACCATCATCTACCAAGCTAGGAGATCGAACCGTGAGTCCCAAAAACCTCCATTTTGTGTTTTATATGTGTTTTTCTTAAAAAGCATGACCAAACCTTCATGATATTGCTTGATCTTCTGTAAATATGCTTTAGGATGCTAGATCTATCATAAAGTTGATGACTTTACGTTTAGAATCCAACCATGTTAGGGATCTAGATCATTTTGGTCATTTTAGGGTTTTGAACTTATTTTGGTGATTTGATGATGAAACTGCATGTTAAACGTGTTAAAGTTGCTTGATTTATGTTGGTAAATGCCTATGTATGCTAAATAATGAATTGCATGTAAGATCAGAAGCCGTTAGGTTGATTTTTAGGCAAATCCGTATGTTTTTCGCGACCAGCGAAACTGAGTGTTCTCTGGGCGAAACTATGTGGCGAAATTAGGCCTTCATTCAGCGACACTGCCGAGCGAAACTATAGTGTCGCTAGCGAAACTGACCAGACCTGCTCGAACGAAACTACCGAGCGAAATACCTGAACGAAAGTTCAAACCAGTTTCCCTGCGAAACTAGGCTAGCGAAACTGCGTCAGCAGTTTCGGGCGAAACTAGCCTAGCGAAACTGTGTCACCGGGCATTTCCTAGCGAAAGTGCTGCCCGTGCACCTAGCGAAACTGCCTAGCGAAACTGTGCTAGCGAAACTAAGACCTGACCTAAAAACCAAACTTGTGAAATTTGCTTAAGTGTTATGCCATGACTTACATGATTATGCCATGATGAAACATGCTTGATATCTGATTTATATGAACCCTTGTTTATGATCAACCATTGGTGTCGTGTGTCGGTATGTCGAGTCATAGTTGCAACGTGCTATGTTATGGGCCATAGTGACGTTAAGTAAAGATTAGACACGAAACTAATACTTAAGACCTAAACGTGTTCATAGGTCTTCGTTAAACAACAATAATTTGGATTACTTGAAGTGTAGCAGTGCAACCAAAGGTGAGTGTCACTAACTCGTTTACCGTGAGCCTGTTTGGGCCACACCGAATAACTTAACGAAAAACAATGCTGAATAAACTCTAGAGTGCTAGGCACCTACTAATGAACAAGAGAACTCGGGAATGCTTGGCACCCACTTGATGAACTGAAGTGTTTTATGGGAAACACTTGTGGACTTAAACAAACTATTTTTGAAACAAAACTGAAAACGTTTTAATATGGCTAGTGTAGGTTAAAGTCTGAACCATATGATATCACATGTTTTCTAAGGATGCCTTGTAACTTAAAAGTCCTCAACTAAAAATTGTACCATTAATTGTAAAGCGAGGGGATGTTGGGTAGATCTACTGGAGTTTGACAAACTCCGCCCCGTGGCACGGGGAGTGCACGGAGGAACAATATCAGCCTATTTGACCGTAGTCCCGGGGAGGACACGGGGGAGGCAAAAACCGCGATGACATAGGTCCGCACCGTACGGGATGGCTCGGCCCCCACAAAATAAGTCAGCTTTGGTACAAACTTCCTTAGAGCATGGAACAACGGATTAGCTACCCGCGATATCGGTTGAGTCCTTTAACTTTACGGAACTAGTACATACCCGATGACGTAGGTCACGGACAAACCATTTATAAACTGAGATTTAATTACGAGCATTGCTTTTCACAAATAAATATTTTGTAAGTACATCTTGACACGAATCATGACTATGAGACCGGGCCAATGCATGACAAGCCCACTGTGAACTCACCAACCGTTAGGTTGACACTTGCGTGGTTTAAACTTTTGCAGATCGCTAAGGAGTATCCGCTGGAGGTTGGCATGGCACGAGAAGATATTTATTTCTGTTTAAACTAAACTTGGGAATTTTAAAACATTGTTCATGTAAAGCACGTGGTTAGTGCTAAGACAATATTTTATTCCGCTGCGTGTATTTAAGACTCTGATTTATAACTTGTGTTCGAACTAACCCTGATTCGTTTAGTATTTGTAACTATGGTTGTGGATCCTGGTCTAGTCGCACCCCTCGACGATATAAACTCCGTTAGTGGTAAATTGGGGGTGTGACAGTAATGATCTATATAAGAAGACGCGAAAGAAAGTGTTGAAGAAAGAATTTGATAATTTTGGACATTGTGATAAGGAAAAAGTGTCAGACTTGGTTTCAAGGTTTTCACACTTGATAAATGAACTTGAAGTTGTAGGTGTTATAAAGGAGAATGATGAATTGAAAGAGAAATTTCTGGAAGCCTTACCCGAGAAGTGGGAAAATTATGTTATGATGTTGACTAATGATCCGAGTTATGCCGGTAGGACATTCAATCAATTGACAAGCAAGTTACAAGCTCGTGAGATGGAAATGATTGTGAAGAAGTCAGCACATCCGTCTGTTTAAATTCCTAAATTATATTTTGGAGAAAATTCTGCTACCGTGCATGCTAAATCTACATCACTTCCTAATTCAAGTTTTAATCCAGCTCCAACAGCGTTGCTTGCTCGTAATTTTGACAATTCTGGTTATTCTTTAGGCTGCAGGTTCACTATTCCTGATAAATCAACACACAATTCTATTCCTGTTCAAACAACAGAAGATTTAACTGCATTATTCACTGCATTCCTATCAGCGTCTTCTGGATCAATTTTTAGTTCAAATTGGTAAATCTGGTTTGTATGGAGATGACTTAAATCATTTGGATGATGATCAATTGAATAAGTTAGATTTGGATGGGCAGTTTGCTATGGCAGTTGAAAGAGGAAATAGATTCCGAAAGAAACATGGAAAGAAATCTTTTATTCTAGGAGATAAACTTGGTTTAGATAAGTCAAAGCTTAAATGTTACAGATGTTCCAAGATAAGACAATTTGATCGTGAGCATAACCAATTGTCATCTGAAAAGTGTAATTTAGATAAGCATGTTCACAATAATGAAGCAAATGTTATGGTGGCTCAAGAAGGTTATGATTGGTCTAAAGAATTTCCAGATGAATCTACTTTTATAGCCACTGTGCAAGTTGATTCAAGTGATTCAGATTCTGAAGTTAGTGGTTATGAGTCAACTTATGAATTTTGTGCTCAAAAATATAGAAAGATTCAGGAATTGGTTCAAGAAAAAGAAGGGTTGATTGTTGAAAGGAAGGAGAAGGAAGATGAGTTAGATAATTACAAAAAGAAGTGTGTAGTTTCTGATGAGATGTTCAAGGTGAATGAAAAGTTAGTAAAAGAAAAGAGTGTGTTGATAGAAGAGTTTGTAGAGTTTAAGAAAAGGTTAGATGAGATGGTTGTTATGGATAAAGAGCACATTTTGAAGTTACAAAATGAAAATGCAGAGTTAGTAAAAAAGGCTGAAAAGTGGGAGACTGAAGCAAAAGACATCAGTGAAGATTTTGATTCTTTGTTTAACAAGTCCAAAGCCAGATTGGATTCGCTTCAACAATCGTATGATGAACTTCAAAAAGCTCATGATGAAATTAATGCTAAGGAGAATGATCGTCAAGTGGAACATTCAAAATTACTAGATAAAGTTACAAACATGACACATGACAACAAATTGTTGACAAGGAATGTTGAGATTTATAAAGGGCAGGTAGATAAAGTGACTCAAGAAGTGTATGATGCACATGATCAGATGAGAAAAGAAAAGTTTTTGTTCAACAGAGCTTCAGAACAATTAATTGATTCAGAAAAGGCATTAGGTAAAGCACATAAGAAAATATCTGATTTGAATATTGAGGTTTTGGATCTTAAAAGACAGTTGAATAATATGAAGAATTCACATTCGTTCACAAGCTACTTGTGCAATGATGAGAATTTCAAGAAAGTGTTTGGAAGCAAAGAATACAATCAGATTCCACGTCTAGTTATTCTATCTGATCCTCTAGCTGATCTAACTCCTTCTGATGCAACTCAAGATTATTCTGAATTTGTTTATGAGAAATCTGCAAAGAAGAAATCAAAGTCCTCGAATAAGAAAGTGGAAAATCAGACAACTTGTGGAACTGGTGTAAATGAATAAAAAAAATTCTGATTAGAAGTTGGTGGGGAAAGATGAAAAGATAGCGTCTGATGAAAAAGTTGCTGCAGAATTGGTAGAAACAAACAACTTAAAAGATATTAAAGCTAAATTTACCCAGGTTGCTCAAGCTGGATCTTCTAAATCTTAAGTTGAATTATCAAAGTTACCCGGTTACAAACGATCTGGTTTAGGTAATAACAATCAGTACTTTGAGAAGAATGTCAAGAAGAACATGCCCAAGAAGACTCCAAAGGAGAAGAAAGATACCAATCTAGAAAAAAAAACTATCATTTGGCCCAGGTATTCATTTCTACCATGGAGAAAGGATTCGGGGGAAAACAAAAGAAGAAGGCTTCATCTGAAAGTTCTCCGAAAGAATTTTCGTCGTCTGGATGAAATTCTAAAAAAGCATATACGGATCGATTCTATGGTAGATAACATCGAGACGAAAGTTTTGTCATATATTGTGTTGAATGATTATATAAACCACAAGAGTATACAACGATTAAGGTCCGGGGGAGGTTGGACAGAACCTCCCCTCTCAACACTTGAACTTACAAAGACAAAACTATTTATACTCGTGTAATTCTGTTCGAACCTGGACACTCCGATCCCTATCCGAACTCCATTCGAACATGGAGTTCGTATAAGGTTCGGATGACTCCGAACCTGGAGTTCGGCTGGGGTTCGGACCCCAGTTCATGTCTCAGTCAACTCAGTCTATTTGACAATTCGAACAGTAACGACAACACAAGGTTCATGCATCAACAAATTCAAAACCTCGAAGTCCTACTTTCAAATGGGTTCATACGAATAGGTTTCAAGTATTTGATGATTTTTATGATTCTTTTGAGTCTGATGATATGTGCCATTCAGTTCAGGACAAACGAATACCATAACGATCATATCTTGTGTTATCAATGTCGCCGAAAGGGACATATGGCACACGATTGTCCTGAAGCTGTCAAAAGAACATTTTCTACTAAATCTGCCACATTTATTGATGAGAATGTTTATTGAGTCAACACCTTCCAAAATTAAATCTAAAAAGAAACAATTTTTCAAATTTGAATCAAGTGTTGGTGGTTCATCACTTGATGATGACTCAGTTCAAACCGAAAAAGCAAAAATTCAGTGGCGACCTAAAGTGGCCAGCAAGGCTGCAAATGATTTTACTAAAGACACTCGTCTACCAGAAGCTGTGTGCTTCGGGTCATTTGAATACTAATAATTTAAATCCAGTGTGCAGGTACTTCAAGAAGACATGTCAGTGATTGTGAAGTTCACGCTTCAAGCAGTTGCTGATAGTAGAGTTTCCTGCGTAATTTAAATTTAATGCTTTATATTACAAAACTGAAAGTTTTTATGAAAGCTAAGAACTGAAAGGTATCAGTATCGATTGATCAATTTTCTTTCTTTTACCTTCCGTATGTAGTTTAGGGAGAGAAAATAAAAAAAAATCAAAAATAGTGTCTTTGTGTTTTTCTTAAAACGAAAAATCCAAAAATAGAGTTTTCATTTTAAGGGGGAGAAAAACACAAAAATAAAATACAAAAACATTGAAAAATGAGAAATTGTATCCGGCATAATTGGGAAATGCTGGTACATTGGCTTACGTGTCTGACTCATGGATAAAATATATGAAAAAGCCATAAGTTCATTATATGATGTGCCTGGTAGGCTCGACATTAAATCGGAAAATATTCAGATGTGATATACATTAAATACTAATGCTTGACCAAGTGGACAACATCAATACTAATGCTTGACCAAGTGGACAACATCTTGAAGCGTATTTCAAGATATCAAGAAAAAGATGTGTGAAAAAGAAAAAATGAGAATTCACTATGTATACATGTGTTCATTTTTCAAAGATTTAAACTTGTTTGATTTTATTTATTTCGTCAAACGATCGGACTTTCTCTGTGTATCGAAAGATCGACCTGATTGTTGTTCGTTTGATGTTCTAATTTATTTTCGTTGGTGTTTTGTATAATTCATCGGACTTTCTCTGCGTGTCCACAAGACCGACCTGATTGTTGTTGAATTATACAATTGCAACTTGTTTTTATTTTGTTATTTTTTAAATCTGAGGCCTTATCTGCGTATCGAAAGATCAACTTTAAGGTAGACGATTTAACGTTCTTATTTCTTTTTGCATGGAACACAGTTAACTGGATCATGAATACAATCACTATGTGTTTAATCACAAGTGAAGTCACAAAGTATGATAAGCTAATACATATCTGAGTATGTCTGATAGTGTGAGGTTCACTGGTTAAAGCAAACTTAATCAATACAATAACATATTCAGATGTTATGAGTATGATTGTGCCTGAGTTTAAGATGGACAAATTATACTAGTAATCGATATGACTTGTGTGCTGAAGTAATTGAAATTGAAGTGTAGTTCAGCATGTTATGTTCAATATGATCCCAAGTTGTGATCTTTCTCGCAAAAGAAAAAAATAGTGTCTGATTCAGTATTGCATTTATGTTTCATATCTGAAAATTCCAAAAAGATTTTAGGTGTGTTTTAGCATAAACTTAGAAAAATCAAAAAGATTTTCGATGTGTTTTGATGTAAAGTTTCAAAAAGCCAAAAAAGATTTTGTTTCTTATTTGTTTTCGACCGATTTCGAATACTATATGATTACAAATCTATATCTTGGATTCTCGAAGAGAAGTTTTGCGCCAAATCTATATCTTGGATTCTCGAAGAGAAGTTTTGCGCCAAGATTAAATTAATTTTCAAAAGAAAAGAAATCTGTGTTTCTGTCTTCTGAAATTGTAGGTTCTGTGTGACAAGACTCGAGCATGGTGAAAGGGGGAGTTTGTAGTATCTTTCACAAATGGATCTCGAAGTTCAAATATTGTTCAAGTTCTGATCCAGCCATGCAAGTTCTATTTCTGACAAGATATCAAGTTGAAGATCAGATGCAGCAATGCTGAAGATTGAAGACTGAAGTTTAGTTAGAATAGATACACTACACGTTAAGGGGGAGTTTGTTAGAGCATATTCCTATGCTACGTTGTGTCTCGTGTATTGTATCTAGATTAGAGCGTCTTTGTGAGTCGGAGAGTCAACATACCATGGTGGCCGTACCATTGGTACGCCCGTACCAATTGGTCCGCCAGTTGGTACGCCGGCGAGTATGTTGTTACTATAAATAGTTTGTGCTAGAGAGACTTCACAACTACTGGTCATATCATCACTCTTAACTGTGTGTGTTATAAAGTGTTTCTCTCTCTAGACTTTGTGTAACCTCTCTGTGTGAATCAATAAAGCAAAGCTTTATTTACATTCGTGTTCAACGTGTTGATCGAATCATGTAGTAGTATGATCCGTCCGTGTACTTACAACCACCTCGACATCAACATCCTCACCTTCTTCTCCGATTAGCGCCACCTCCCTTTCACTCCATCTCTCCGTCATCTCTGAGCATACAACAGAGTTCACCATCGCCGCCACCTCTCCATCACTCGCCATTGTGTGCTAATCGAACAACACAACCTATTCCGAAGTTTCAAGCTTGTCTCTATCTCAAATCGTTGATTGTCTTGAATTTTTGCAAGTTTTAGAGGTTTGTTGTGATTAGATCTCTCTAATGTTTAAAATTTTTGAGTTTTTGTTCAAGTTGCAGGTTTGTTTGGAGAAGACGACCGATTCTCGATTGAACCGGATCGCAAACTATCCACCGGATCGAAATCCGCTTGAACCACTTGAACCAGAGTCGAAAACTAGCTGATGGACTAGTTGATGGATCGAAAACTTTGTGAACCGGATCGTAATCCTTCGGATCGATCGAGATCCTGTTGTTCGGATCGAAATGCAAAAATGGATCGAAAAGCTTGTTGGTTCGAGAGCCAGTCTGCATTTTCTGAAGGATCGAATCCTTGGATCGAATTCCCATGAATCGAATTCCTTTGACCTGATTCGAAAAGCTTGGATCGAATTCCTGCTTGGATCGAGAACCTACTTACTTGATCAAAATATGGCACATTAATCGAAATCCAATTATGAATGGATCGTATTCTAATATTTGAATATTCTTGACAATTTTTGAAAAGTTTTATGATGTTTTAATATTTTTTTCTTATATCTCTAATCAGATGGTTGTTTTGCAGATATGGATCTTGTATTTGCCCCCGATCACAATCAAGATGCTTATTTGGGAGATCCTCCAGAGAATGTCAGAGATGTGTTTAAGTCACTGATTATCGGACTGAATATTTGTAAAATATCTCATGCATTGAGAGAATAGATTGAACTTGATGAGCAAATGATTAGAGAGTTCTGGAACACTGCAAGTACCAGTCGTGATCAAACTGAGATTCGAGCTCGAGTTCAGAATAGTAATATTATCGTGAATGAGGCTGTGATTCGAGAAGTGTTACACATTGGTGATAAACCTGAAGATCCGATTAAGTAGTTAAAGGAGATAATTATGGATGGATTAGATGCGATGGCTTATGAGGGTGATAAGTTTCCTTCAATTATGAAGAAGCTACTGCCAGGCTATTAGAGAGGATTGGCGCATTACTTTCTACTTTATTTTATTAGAAAAAGGATGTCTACTGGCCAGTTGAATGAGTGACATGGTACTGGATTTGTTCCGTTAGCTCTTGACTGGGATTTTAACTTCTCAAAGATGTTGCTGTTGGACTGGATTGGAAATGTGTCAGGAGGTCATTTGAATCGATTTATTATGACTCCTAGTTTTGAAAAAAGAGTTGGGGTGCTTGAGCTGAAGCCTATGACAAACAATGTTTTCAATTTGTTGAAGACCTCTAGATCTGGTAAACTTGTATTTGAAGGGAGAAAAGAGTTTGTAAAGCTGGGTTCATTTCTAGAGATAGAAGGTATTGAACATGCAATAAATGCAAGTGTTGCAGATGATCAGGATGGTCCATCTGGTGTACAAGCAGCTGTGAACTCACAATCGTCTGAGTCAGATTTTAATTTGTATGAAGATGTCAATGTTGTGCCAGAAATTGTGTTGTCTGATGAAATAGATGATACTGTTCCTCTTGTGACCGAGAGAAGGAGAGATAGTCTAAATCCTCCCTCAAAAGATCCTTAGTTAGTCTTGAGTTCTGAGAATATTGATAGTTCAAGCCAGATCCCACACAAAAAGCAGACGAAGTTTCGATTTAAAGCATCTCGTTCAAGTGTTGTACTGCGTGAATTAGGTACATCATCTTTAGCTAATCCCATACCTGAAACAGTTGATGTGATTGAAGGTCATGAAAGAGTTCAATCAGAAGTTCCTCTGAATGTATGCTCTGAAAGTGAAGTTAGGGATATTCTGGATAAAGGAAAGAGGCCTTTGTTGCCAGATGATGCTTCCGACACTGAGAAAATAAAGTTTTTGTTAGAAGAAAACGAGATCAAGGGTAGAAAGATTACTGATTTGATGGCCTCTAAAGTTCGCCAGACTCTTAAAATATCAATCTTACTTCTGAAGTTGAAGCAGCAAAGACTCGGATTGCCATGCTAACTAAGAAACTTGATGAATGTAATGCTAATCTTGGTTATCTGACTTCATTGTTTATGAAATTCAAGAATGATCGGTCACAAGCCTCTGCAAATGAAGGTAATGATAAAGATGTTGGAGCTAGTGGGTTGAGAGGTCTTGAAGATCTGTCCAGTATTGGAAATGATGAAGGATTGGTTGATTTGGAAAAAGAACTTGAAGCCAGTGGTGGAGGAAATCTGGAGAATACCGATCTGGATACCTTTCTAGATGATGTGTATAAAGATCTTGATGATAGTAATGTGTCTGACAGTTTGGTACCTTGTTTGTCTAGGACTAAAATTTCCCCTCAACCAAAGGTCTCTGAGAATTGGTATAGAGAATTAATTGTAGCTCCTCCTCAGTATTCTCTCAGGTTGGGTGTTAATGAATCAGATAAGTATGGCAATCAAGATGGGATAATATCATGGGTATATGATAATGACAAGAAACTGCACGCTGTAATTCGCAAAGGTCATGCAACTGTTGAGTACTATGCAGATATAAATTACTTTAACTTGTGGATGATGGTAGATCTTAATGCTTTGCTTAATGCTCCTTTTATCAATCGTTCTCATGATGATAGGGCATCTCAACTGCATAGGTATTTGTCAAATGCAACATCAAATGGGTTTAAAGATTTTGAAATAGTGAAATCCAAGTGGCACAAGAAGACTGACCCTGTGATTGGAGAAGTTTCCAAGTATCTTGTGTGGCCTCCTACAAAGAAGTTGAAAGATGTTCCTTTGGGAAGAAATATTCATGATGGTTCTCTATCCTCATTTAAAGGGTGGCATTATGATATTACAACCGGAGAGGCGGTAGTTGTTTGTTCAAATGAAGAATATAGGTTCTATGACACACAAGACCTAATGCGTTTTGAAGGAAAGGACATCAAGACTATTGCTGCAAACCCTATTGAGAAAGTATATTCCCCTAAGGAGATTAATCTTCCAGTGATTGCTTTCAGACAAGTTGTGGAGAAAATTGTGTCCGAGGAACTCTTCAAAGGAAAGGAAAAATCTCTTTTCATCTGAGTTTGCCTTGAAGTCTTAATGGTACAAGCCTAGGAAAAGATTGTAGGGAACTAATTTTTGAGGCTTGTACATTAGACTTTTTGTATTATTAGTTTTGGGCTTGTATTTGGGCTTAGAGGGAATTACGGTTTTAGGAGGGTGGACCTAATTGTTTTGTTTGGCAAGTATATAAACCTACTCACTTCATGTGATTAGGTTAGACATTTTCGAAAACCACTATGTTTTGCTGTTTGTGTGTAATCATTCGATCATCTGAAATATAACATAAGTTTATCTTTATTTTTTGTTTGATTACTTTTATTTTGTTATCGTGATCCTCTTACTTGACACATACTAAACCAGAATTCGCATAGTTTAGTGTGACGATATCGTGTAAGTTTCTAAGGATTCTGGACTTACATCTGCCCCTGCATCAAAGTGAGTTTTCTCTTCTTTTGTTACGTTATTTTTATGTTGGTTATTATTATTTCTAAGCTAAGAGACTTTCCGAATTTTTTTTGTTAAGTTAAGCGTGTCTTATGTAAATTAATGCTTTACCTAAGCATGTTACATGATATGAAAGATCAGATGAGAACTTGTGAAATCTTCTCTTATTCTAAACTCTTTGCTTTCCTCTCCGATGGAGTTCTATCTTACCAAAGGCATCACAATCATTCTGATCCCTCATCAAAATCCAATCTCACCACCATGACGAACACGCGCAAACAAGAAGTCGACATCACTCTCACGGATCATGGCACGGCCATCTCAGATCTCCATGCAGCCCTAGCCAAGCAGATGCAACAAGAACATTTGTTGAAACAACAGGAAGAGATTATATGATATCAGATCTCCAAGCAACCCTAGCCAAGCCGATGCAATAACAAGAACAATCGTTGAAACAATAGGAACAGATTATCTAGGTATTTAAGGAATGACTGAAAAGTGATGGCTCCGGTGGAAGCCTCTGGTGGACGTAGGTAAGGTATTTTCAGTAGACATCAGTGGTGTTGGTAGCACTGGGCCTTTTTAGCGATGCCGAGACCCGGGGAGGGACGTATCTGATTTGAATATGGAAGGTAGAATTTCCCCATTTTTAGAGAGAGGATGTGGAGGCATGGTTTTATCATTGCAAGCACTTCTTCACCATTGATGAAACACCGGATAATATGAAGTTGAGATATGCGGCCCTCCACCTCGAAGGAGAAGCCATATATTGGCACCAAGCTTTTATGAAGGCACATGGGGCAACGATAGTGGACTAACTGTGGGCCGATTACGTCCGGGCTATTTATAGTCGCTTCTCTAATTCTATGTTGGAAGAACAGTTGGAAAAAATTGCATCGCTCACTCAAACCGACTTGCTTCACGACTATAACACCTTGCACGATTGCTTGTTGAATAAGGCTAGTCTTAGCGAAAAACAAGTAGTTAGTCTATATCTCAAGGGCCTCAAACATGAAATATGACCAATTAAGATGTTCAAGCCACACTCTTTACATGAGGCCTATGGTTTGGCTGAAATACAAAGCCTTAATAATGAAACCTTAGAGCATTCCCAGCAGGTTCCTCATCCCCATCCTTATAATTTATAACTTTATCATTACTTTTTTCTCTCTTTCACTCACAACCATAATTAAATAATACTTCTTTATTCTTTACATCCTTATCATTACATTTTCTCTCTCTCTTTTATCACAACCAAACCTCAAATTTTAGAAAATCACCAGTTTTTTCCTCATATATAGGGATGAACAATAACTTTTTCTCTCTCCTCCACTCACAACCACACCCTAAAATTTGGGGATTATACTCACAGTTTTCTGGGAACCTACTGTGAATGCTCTTAGAGAAAAAACTTAAGTCTGCCGAGGGTGAGACGAAACTTTTTAAGAGTGGGAATGGAAATGCCAAAATAAAACAACCAGTTAATGTTACGAAGCTCCCTTTATTGCCAAATCCAACAACCGCATCCACCGGGCCATAAGCTTATAGCCGACGGCGGTCAACGCAAAGCGGTTGACGAGTGAGGAACTAGAGTTAAAAAGGTCAAAAGTAGAATGTTTTGGTGCATGGAGAAGTGTCACACCCCGAGAAATGACTGAATGTGGGCATGTGACTGATTTGGCATCATGGTCATGGTTATGAATGATGACGTCTAATGAACATTTAATTTAACCATTTGTCTTTTGAAAATATAAGTTTCAAACATTTATTTAAACATCTAAAGCCGTGGCAGCGGAAATAAAGTAGTGGTTACATGACAAGTTTTCCAAAAGACAAAGTCATGAGATTTATAAACATAACTACCCTAAGGCGTAATGCGTCTAAATCTCCAAAATGAAATGCATGAACACACAGCAGGCAGACCATGATATGACAAGCAGGATCAGAACAGAAAAACATGGAGTTGCAGTCTTTAATCACCTGAGAATTCAAGAATAAAAAGAGTCAATAGAATTGTTGGTGAGTTTCACAGGTTTAATGACACTGAACTGTTTGAAAATATGTTTGAAAATGTTTGGCTTGTCTTGATATTAGTTTGTTGACACTGTTGTTGTAAAGATCAAGCATGAACCTTGAATTCAAAACTAACTGTTTACCCACTCCTATGTTCTTCCCCAAGAACACCGAATGACAAGAATAACAAATGTACCCCTTGACTATAACCATGGAGTCATGACTGGAGCGACCAAGTCAGAGTAGGGTCGTCAACCCAAATAGATCTATTCACAAGCTATCGTTTCGAATGAACTAATTGAATCCAATTAATAGTGGGACTTAGGCATATAACATGAATCAACATGAATACACAGATTGGGGAAATGAAAAGAACATGCAATCAGTACGTCTTACAGTTATCATAATATCAGACAAAATGAAATTTGAAAGGCATTCATTGAATTCTCCCCCAAGATTGGAAAACAGAAATGAAAAAGGGGCCGTGAAGACTCACCTGTTTGAAGGTGGATGACAGATATGTTTGGTTGAACTTAGCCTAGCAAACGTCTACAAAGTAATGTTATGACGTATTAGGGTTTGGCTATCTTGAGTTAGTGAAAACGTCACTCAATGTTCAAGGTTAAGTCTCGACTGGTTATTACCCGATGACGGTGATGGAAATCCTAGGACTTATTTATTGTCTAATAAATAGAATTGAAGTTGATGGAATTTATTATTTTATTTGAATAAATAAATAATGATTACATTTTCACGTTTGAAAAATAAATATTGAATAATATGGATTATTTTTCATTAAACGTTAGGAAAAATCGTATTATTTAATTCACTAAATATTTGTAAGGTTTTGGGCTTTTCGATTTTAATAAATATAATCTTTCTTTAGTATGAAGAAATGTTTCCAAAATATACGAAGTTACATTTTGGTAAAACTAAGTGTAGGTTCGTCCGGCAGTTAACCGGTTTCGCCGGTTTGACTGTTATGACTTTATTACGACGCTTTAGGTTTTCCTAACACTTAGGATTTGTTAGTAGACTTGTTTTAATGTGTTTTAGGGTTTTGAGTTGCCAAATTAATTAGTGAAAGTTTAACTTGTAAAATCCGATATTTTTGAGTAACCGAAAGTTACAGTTTTTGTCCGGTTTGTTTATAACACATGTTTTCCAAGTTTGAGCTTTATAAAACATTTTTATATGTCAAAATAGGCATGTTTCATGTTTTGGACTAGGCCCAATTCCCATTCGAAAAATAAGTTATAATTTTTATCGAAAGTAAAAAAGAGTAAAATGAAAGAGCACCTGTTTCTATAGTTCTTCATGCTCTAACCATGAATGTTGCTAATCAGATCAAGGTAATTATAATTAGTATGGTTTGTTTGATATTAACATTGTTTAATGATTAGTAAATTGTATGTAAATGTGTAGATAATGAGCAATGGGATATTTAAGAGCCCAGTACATAAAGAGTGCCGGTGAACTCAAAAGATCAAAGGAGTACTGTAGATATGTTTTGCATGCCACAAACTGAAACGGATACTGGACCTGCCACATGTATTATTTGTTTCTATTCTGTTGTTGTAACCAGAATAAGAACACAAACCATTGCTAAATGGTAGTATGAGATAGGTGTTTATTTTGTGTTGTTGTAACACAAATACTTGGTTCATTTCTAATAATGGATTTCAGATGTGTATGCTTTTCTGTATATTAGTTGTGATTGGATTTCATCTATCAGCGTATTAGTTTAGTATACATATTAGTTGCTGCAGGTAAAAATTTGAACTCTCACACTACAATCCATAATGTCTATGAATATTGAAATTGAGATGCCACTAAAAACATAGTGTAATATGTGTCGCTGTAGGGTAATAATACTGCGTATATTTTGTAATTAATTGTATTTATACTATTTGGTAATGGATGCAGTTCTTTGTTGTGAAGGAGCGTTTACCAAATCACCAAACTATTGATCATAGACTTAGACCCATTTCCAAAAAAAAAAAGTCAAAACTCAAACAGATTGAGAGGCGCATAAGATATATTTCATGGCTTAAAAACTGATTCAAACAATTTATTCAAAAGTTAAGATTTTTGTTTGATTCTTCATATACCCTTCTATTAGATGGGGATAGGTTTTATTGCACTAGTTTGTAACGGAGTGTTTTTTTTAACCATTTGACGTAACATACATATATTTTGTTAGTGTATGGTAATGTAATGTGTGAAGAATCGAGAGGGTGGACTACCATGGTCTAAAGGAGTTATGTTGTGGAGCTCTTTTACAGACTGGTTCTTATAGTGTTATATATTATAGCATGATAAATGTTTTTAGAGGGGTTTCAAAACTACGGCAAATTTATTTAGTAGAGGAAGGTTACTACAGGTGAAGACTTTATTGAGGGTGGTCTCATTCATAAACGAGAACCTTTGTGTCGTTACGCGTTTTCTAATATCCATTTATAAGCGTCGTTCTAAAATGATCGAAACTTTATGCATGTACCGCACTATAGGTTGTCGTCGCGTCACATCGCGCTAACATAAACGAATATCGCATTGTAAATTGACGTAGCCGCCGAATGCACGAACAGAAGACAAATAACGCATGATAAATTGTTGTCGCCGCAACGCGCGGGTACTCCAAACGGTCTAAATGGTTTTTTTTTAATTTTTTTTTAATTTTGTAAATGTTTTTATTTATTTAATTTTATAAACACTAAAAAGATTTAATTATGTAAATGTTTTTATTTTTAGGTGACATCTCCGTTGGAGGAAATTGAGGTGACACCTGCTTCAATGTCTGATGAAGAGTGGTGGGCAAACTTTGGTGATGAAGTCTTCGAAATTTGCAGCGCGTACGACAAAAATTGACTGCCTCACAATGGAGGTTAATTGACACCCGACTTTTGAACCCAAAACTACTATGTTATTACTAATATCTTAAAACTATCTTGATGACTTCTATCTTAAAACTCTTTTGGTTTTAAATTACTATGTTTGTGACCAATATTTATTTCAATTCGGCTGTTTGCTATTATTTGTTTGAATTCTACAAGGGTAGATAAGCTAAATCGATGATACAAATGAGAAAACCAATATACGTACATTTGAAGATATATCACGAGGGTATGGATAAACGAACAAAAATCAAGTACTGCGTTCGTTGTTTCCCAAATGAATTCCCAAACTGTTGTGTGACCATAACGAGCGAACAAATGACGAATAATGCTTATGTACTGCCGCCGCCGCAACGCGCGGGTACATTACTAG